>WAAE01013413.1:13791-26197 GCA_013400495.1 Nicator chloris
TTTTTTTTTTTTTTTGCCAGTACTTAATATTATCTTCTGTTTTAAGGCTCTAATACACATTTTTAATTTCCATGGTATCCTTAATTTGCTAATGCTTGTGGTGTTATACAAGCTGTGCATGGTATGGTTTTGTTTTGGTGTTTTATCCCCCATCCCCCCCCTTCAGTTGAGCAGAATACTTAATTGCAAACCATTCGTTTCTCCTCTGAGTAAGTTTTAATGTGTAGGTGTTTCCATTATGATTTTTTGTTGGTGGATATTTAATACAAGAGCTGAGAGAAACATTTCTTTAACTCTGACTGCCATACAAACCAAAGTAACTTAATTGAAGCCTTAGAGGCTGATGGAACACCACAGGTATAAAAGGCGGAGCAGCCAGTTTGTGAACGAGCCTCTGGCGGTCAGCCACTGTTGGGGTTGAGCAGGATGAAGGCTTTTGCCTCAGGCCATGGGAGAAACCCCCTTAGTTATGGTGAGCAAAAACTCACCCTCTTGCCCCTTGCGAGTTCTTATGTTAATGGTACTAGAAAGTTGTTTCTTCGGTTATTATTGGTTCATATTTGGTGCACTGATTTTAATATTCCTAACCCCAGCTTATAATTGGAGCCCTTCCCTCAGACTCCATCCCTATCTTACTCTGTATTTACTGTTTCTAACCTGGCCCTCGCCCTTTCTGGTGTACTCTATACTGTGAACGCCTTCTATGTGTTTATTGTTTTGACTATTAAAGCCTCTTATGTTTCACATCACTGAATTGTGCCCATCTCTTAATTTATTCGCCACCTGGACTTTCTGCCTATAGTCCTAAGGTAGCCACTGGCCATACTATCCAGGCCTGCTGTTCTCCTGGCACACAGTCCCTTTTGCTTTGTGGATTTTTTCTTAGTTCTCAATAAAACTTTTATAACTCATTCTTGCTTGGGGTCTGAGTCATTTATAACAGTACTTATATAAAGAGTATGTCATTAGTATTACTACTTCAGGATACAAATCCATCAGAAAGGAACACTGTTGAAGATTTGAGAAGGAAACTCCATAAGCTTGAAAAAGAAAAAAAAAATTGGACTTAAGCAATCAATGTAGATACATCAACAGATTATGCGGTACCACCCACAGCTGTGGGCACTTGGCATCCCCACAGCCTAGGCTGGGGCAGGCCTGGCACCCAGGAAGCCCACAGTGCCTGGGGACAGGACCCTTAACATCTCCACACCCCATGGGCATGGGGGAAAAGCTGTATGGGGTGACATAGCCGGGCTGTAGTTGTGTCAGGGGTACGGATGTGGCTTCTCTGAGGAGGTGCTGGAACGTTCCTCCCTGTTCCCCAGAGCCAATGGCGCCGGCTGCAGGCCGGGCCCGCCACTGGCAAACACCGAGCCTAGCAGCGATCTTATTATTGCCTCTGCGACGGCATATTCAAATAGGAAAACAAAACAAAACAAACAAACAAACAAAAAAAGCAGCCAAACTTCTTGCAGAGGAAGTATCTTAAATATACCAGAATATATATAACTGCGAAAGTCACGATGCCCTTCCTTTCTCTAGCCGTTCCGGAGAGGACCACCAGACTGGTTTTTTTTGTCTCTGTAAATTTACGTCTCCTGACGGGGCTGAGGATCAGCCCCTCATTGCGGGACCTAAGCATTTAGTCGTTCCAGCAAAGACGACTTCACTCCTCGATCACCT
Organism: Nicator chloris; assembly: GCA_013400495.1. NCBI lineage: Eukaryota > Metazoa > Chordata > Aves > Passeriformes > Pycnonotidae > Nicator > Nicator chloris. The sequence goes on from WAAE01013413.1 coordinate 15,478, forward strand.
GCTGAGGAGGTACCTATCTTTCACTGGGCGAAATAAAATTATCTCTGAGGTCCCTATGTACTCGCACTTTGTCTGCGAGTGAGTGGAGAGCAGCGATTCCAGGCCCGGGAAAACGACACGGCCGCTCCCTACCGCGCCCCGAGCGGGACGGGGGCTGGGAAAGTGGGTAAGTAGTTAAAAATGTTCGTGGGTCTGGCCGGGGGCGGTCCGGGGCAGGCGGAGGAGGGGCTGATCCCCGTCGGCCCCACCGCTCGTACCGCCCCTCGCTCAACTCCCGGCGGCGACGGCTCCCGGCGGCGGCTCCCGGTGGCCGGTCGGACGGGGAGGGCGCCCGCGGGACAGGTAGGCACTGATCGGACCCGGCCCGTCCCGGCCCGGAGCTGCCGGCTGCGGCAGCCTCGGGGAGGAAGCGGGGGTGAGACGGTATCGCTCCCAGAGCGGGGTTTGCCCTTGGCAGAAGCATCCTCCGGGGTGCGGGTGGGATGCGGGGCCACCCGCGGTGCCTCCGCCTTTGCAGAGCATCCAGGCGTGTTTGTCCCCGCGTTCCTGCGCGGTGACCGAGACGGTGGAGCGGGATGCGGGAGCGCTGCTGCGGTCCCGAGCCCGGACGAGTGGGTTCGGGTTCTCCTCAGAGCACAGTTCTGGTGTTTTTTTCGGGTGGTTTTTTTTTTTTTTTTTTTTTTGTTTGTTTGTTTTTTTTTCCCTGTAAGTGCTTGTTTCTAAAGGTTATCCTTCGTTTTCACGGAAGGCTTTTGGCAGTCCTGAGTGGAGACTGGAGCGAGTGTATGCACTGGAACAGAGGGATACTTGTGTATAGATGTAAATTAGCGTGACCTGCACGTGAAATGCACATCTGTTTAATACCTTGATTTCGTTCCAGCATGTGTCCCTCAGTAGAAGCTGCCTAGAGAAATTCTCAGTTGTGTGGTAGCCTGCACAGATTTTCTTCTGGCGACAGTAATAGTAGCGTAAACATTTCCTATTTTGTCTTTCAGCCAAGGAGTAGGTTCAATCTGGAAATGTAGGCACAAATCAATTAGGAAAAATACGCAGCTGCTTTTCCTCAAATGAGTTGGGAATGGAGAGCTTTTGGTAATCTTATTAATTACTTAAATGTTGCTGCCAGTCATTGAGCACTGAACATGCATTTCCTAGAATCATGTACAGCTCTGAAGTTTTTCCAAAGTACCAACTTCTCCCTAGCAAGTAAGTTTGAAATCTCTCTTGGAATGTGTCATTGGTATAGAAGATGCTTCATAGTTTAATTTGTCAAGTTGGTAACTGAGCTTTGGCAGCAGTGTTTTAGAAAGCTGATTAACATAATGACTCTATATAGGAAAAATGTTTTATCCAGCATCTTGAAGAACAAATAAAAAAAACAAAAAGACAAGTCTGGAGAGTATAATTTGTTTCCTAGCAGATAAGCTGCAGACCTTTGCTGAAAAGTCTTCGATTCTTTGATTGAGCAGCATGTCTGATGTGAGACTGAAACTGAAAGCTGGCTTCAGTTGCCTTGTTAACATCCCTAAATGGCATTTGTGCCCAATAGCACAATACTTGGAGGAAAGCATAAGTAATTAGGTATGCGTCTTCTTGAAGTGGGGCGAGGAGGGGTGCAACTATCTAAGGCTGAGACAGAATTTAGGAAAATACTAGGCTAGGTGGCCAAATAACTGTATTGCTTGCTTGTTACTGACCCTGCAAATGAAATAGTATTAGCATGTCTAGTTTGATTTCCCATCTCAAATCAGAAAGACCCTCTTTGCTCCAGATTTTTAATAAGCTGGACAAACTGTAATTTAGCACCAAGTTTCTACTTGTTTGGCTGTGTAGCTCATGTACCTGCACAGAATCAATATATGGCACCTTACGTAATAAACTTGATTTAATTTTTCTTACACAGCCAACTATATGGCCTTGTCATACAAAAATTTAAATCCAATTTAAATGTGTGTTGCTCCCACAGGGGGTGAATCAGTGGCATCATATTAGTATTGACTGTTAATATGCTATGGAGGTGCCATGGCTTTATGCTTGGCTCCCTAGTGTGTGGTTGTGAGTCTGGAGTGTTACAAGGCTTGGACAGAAAAGAGCAGTTCGCAGGACTGACTATGAAATTTGTGTTTTTGTTCATGGCTTATAGTCCATATCTGGCAAAAAAGTTCTAAACTGCAAGCAGCTCAGTGACCTGTGTGAAGTCAGCTGGCTGTGTCTACTTAATTTCCTGGGAAATAGAGTTTGCCTTTTCTGATGTATCAGGTGGTAAAATGGTCTAGGGGAGGCACAGTTTTCCAGGGGCAGGGCTGTGCACGCCAGGTTTGAGTCCCCACGGACCAAAACTGTACTACCCTTGTGTCAGGAGGGAAATGTGTTAGCCCTTTGTATATAAATGGCACCATTTAGATGTCTACTTAAAACTCAGATAGCTAATGCCATCATTTTAAGTGCGACTGGTGGGGTGAGAGTGGGCATCTGGAGGACCTGTCCAGGGGTTACAGTGTTAAATGAGCTGTTTGGAGGTGAGCAGAAGGGTTTAACCAAGTGAACAATCCTTTGGTGACTTGCATAACCGTGTTTTCCACAATCAGCTGTTCAGCTGTATGGGTACACACACCCCACCCCCCACCCCCCCACCCCCCAAGGAAGCAAGTGCAGTTAACAAAAGCAATTAACTCATCTATGCAAAGAATACAGGAACCGTGCTGTAATACTTGTCTGATTAACATCTAGCAGAGTTTGGAGTGTGCTTTTGACTGCAGCTGGTAAGGATCCCTTGAATTTATATTCCAATTACTTGGCAGGAGTTTTGCATGGTTTCTCTACATTGCTTTTTCTTGTCTAGGCATTCTTACTTTTATTAGGGAAAGAAAGTGGTTTTTGAGGAAGGTGAAAACCAGATTCTTTTTGTATGTGCCCCAATTTTAGTCTAACTAAAGATACGTTGGTTTGAAAAACCCAAAGTTACGTAGATAGTACTGTAAGATAGATGTGATCCCTTTTTTTAAATTTATTTTAATGGAACACAGTGTGGATGAGTAGTGTTTCTTTAGGTATGGACAGGAATGTTGTAGTGAAATGATAGTCAAAGTTCTTACATCTTTACTCCTGTTAAGTGGTGTCTTCCTTGATGAATGATCCCAGTGGAATCAGATTTCAGTATGTAGTAATTATGTTACTGATTCACTGCCAGGAATTTGATCCTGATTTTTAATATTAACATGTTAGTTTGTCAGTAATTAGTACTGACTTCATATGCTCCAGTCAGCATAGAATAAATGTAGATATAACTGCAGTATTTTTTTCATCTGTGAGAAGAATCTGCGTCTTGATATTACAAATGTCGTTTTTGGTTTTTTTGGGTTTTTTGTTTTTACTTGTGAAAAGAGTATCATCTAAAGCCATCTGTCAGAAAACTAGGAGAAATATTCTGGGGCGGGATTTGCTTTACTGGTATAGGTTTATTGATTGTGTCAGCATTCATGTGAATTAACCCATTCAAACTGTCTGGTCTTTAATTGATGTTTTGCGTGTGTAAGGATTTGTGGTTCGTGCCTTTGGTTGTACATGTTAGGTTTATATTAAAATGTGGGCAGCCAGCCATCTCTTCCAGTTTTATCAGTGTTTTGTATCTGATTGTCAGAGAAATTAGCCTATAGTCAGCAGTGAAATACTAATTCTGAGCTCTTTTGATGTGTGAGACAATGAAAACATACAGCAGAAAACATAATTTTAACTTTGACATTGACTTGCAGTGTGACCTCAGGAAAGAAATTTAATTATTTTTCTGTTACTGTAAAAGAATACCCTTCTCAGCCTACTAGATAATTTTTGTTGAACACACAGAGATGCATGTGCAAAATTATTTTTTCAAAGAAATTTAAAGACTTCATATTAGTGTGTCATTTTAGAATTATGATCACTGGCATGAAGAGCTGCAGCTTGTATGGCTCTAGTGTCCACCACTGCAGCCACAGGACACGTATAACAGCACAAGAACAATAGCGAAAAATTATTTTGCCTTTTGTAATCTAAACCCCAAGACAAAAGGCAAGAGGAAATAGGGAGAGACAATGAAATAATGGACACATATCAAGCTAAAGTCATATTTCATTAAAAGTCAATGGAAATTCATACGTTTAAAGGGATTAATAATAGCTGTTTTTTAGAAGAGAGTCTTCAAATAGGAGACAGTGAAGAAGTATTTCTCTGTAATACCAGTAGATTGCCAATGATGGCTGGAACTAAGGCCTTGTGTAATAAAGGGTCAACATCTTGTAAAGTACTGGAAATATGGGCATGGGAAGAGACCATGGAAGGCAAGGGGCCTCTCAGAGAAGTCATTACCTTAGGATGATAAAGAAGGTGAATTTGTCAGGCTGGGCAGAAGGAGACCAGCAGGGGTTTATGGTGTGGGTAAAATTGTCTAGGCAAGAGTCAGGGTGGCCCTGACCCATCGTGGTGGTGTTTCTCCAGGGCAGTGTTCTTCTGGAAGGGTCTGCTCAAAGCAGCACTGGAGGGGGTAGAGAAGGAGGAAGGCTGGCTCAGGCTGCTTAATAAAGAAAAATGATCCAGAGGAGGGTAATGTGTGTTTAGGGCACTTGGCACATGTATGAGCAGTATGGTAGAACACCAAACCAGGGCTCAGAAGAAGTTATGTTACTTTTATAACATAATCAAATTACTTTGATGGACTGCAAAGAAAAGAAACATGAACTAGACAGAAGATGGAACGTGAGTGGTAGTTTGTTGTTCTATGCACAACCCCATTTCTTTCAAGAAGAATTCACTACTTCCGAAAGTTTTCTGCACATCACAGGCATTATGTCATGAATTCTTCCTGCACAGTGCCTGTGTCCTTCAGGGGTAGGTCCTGTAAGTGCTCTTCAGAGTGAGTAGTGTTGTATTTCAAGAGTAGCTATACAAGACATAAATTTCCAGTACAAAATTATTCAAGAGACAGTATGGCCAGGAGGATGTTGTTCTTCACATGGTTTGGTCTCAGCCCTGTGAGAATACTTTCCATTAAAGAAAGCAGAGACATCCGTACAGGGTTTTAATGGGTTCAGCATGTTTAAAGCAACTTTTAAAGTTTCTCCTATACGGAAGTCTTGTCTATCTATTTTTCAGAATTTTGTTTGGCAGGGGAATGGTTGGGTGTTCGTGGTGAATTTAAAGGATTTACAGAGCAAGTAGTAAAATAACATTGTCACCTGGCAAGTTACTTGTCTTTGTCCTGAGGAAATGTTTTGATTTTATCTTGCAGACATTTTTTTGAAGTACAGGAGAAAAATACTCAAGGTGGAGATAACTTTGACTTGGATTTTTTTTCCCATCCCCCCCTGTTGTTTGGAGCACAATTCTCTGCTGTCATAGGGCTTTGGAAAAGTGATTTTAAGTGATTTAAATAAATGATGGATATTTTACATTTGCTTCCCCACTCTTCATGTGGCCCATACAGAAGCTTCATAGTCGGTTGATTTGGATGAGAGCTTTTGAATCCTGACTTTTAAAGTTTCAGCATTGCTGGGCTGAGTAACTAAAGAGCAGCAAAAGAGTTTCGATCGCAAGGCTCTGCCAAAAGGAGCCCCCAAAGTGAGTGTTTTGTGTGAAAGCATGCCTTGCAGTTTGAGCCCAGAGTGACAATGATTGTAACACAATGCTGCTCATGTGACAGTGAGACAAAGAGGCCATTATGCACGGCTGACTGGCACCAGATCCTCCAAAAGCCAATAGTCAGACCAAGCTTGATCACCCTGAGAATGTGAACACACTGGAAGCACTTGCATATTAAAAAAAAAAGAAAAAGACGTGTGTTTGTGTGTGTGCACTCTAAGGTCTGGCTCAGTTTTAAACATAAAATGACATAATTGATTTGTTTATTTTTTTTGAAGGTGCTGTCAGGAATCAGCAAAAAACCACGTAACATAACAGCGTAACATAAACACATAACAGCGTTGAGAGCAGACATAGTGGGAAGAAGATGGAGTATGCCAACAGGCCAAGTGGATCTTCCACTTCCTTTGGTTCTTTGCTCCACTGCTTCCTTCTATGTGCTTTTGAGCATGTGTAGCTGAGTTTTAGTTTCCTCTAAAGTGTTTACAAAATTTTGGACCACACTGGTCTGTCAATAGACACGTCATGATCATGGAACTTAAGTGCAGATACTGGCTGTGTGTGTTTGTGGGAAGCATCTAGTTGGTGATTTATAAACCCTCTTGAAAGGGTTCAAGAGCACTTGATACATGAAGAAATGTTCCTGATAAGTTGTGAGCTGTGGCAGTCTTGGTCCCAAAGGCAGCAGGGCTGGAAATCTACTGAGTAAATAGGATGCAGCAGCTGGAGTGGAGAGCTCTTCAATTAGAAAGGTATTTGTTTAAAAACAACTGGTTTACCTTTGCAGCCTTGTTACAAATGAAAAGCTTGACTCACCAATATATCAAGCAACATAGTCAATTTATTAATGTGTTTGATAAGGGTGAGCAAACAGTGCTGGGTGCGTGTGGAGTCAATGCTCCATCTATCCGCACAAATGATCCTCTGGAACATCTGTGTTCTTATACCATTCTAAATGCTTCATGTCCGTAAGTAATTTTGCAAAGTTTCAAGTCTTTTCTTCATGATCTGGCACAATGTCAGCAGTTGTGGTTTCTTGAAGATCCGTGGAGGAGGTGGTCCAAGGTGGTCTTCTCCTCTTTCCATTTTCTCTTTNAAACAATTATGATTGCATTCTTTACACAAGTTAAAGGTTTACTTCCATGCTTTATCTGGCTGATCTTTCAAAACTAATTTTTATATTCATCCCAGGCTTTCATTCCATAATTTCTACAATTATATTTTCAACATGAATCAAAATTTGATTTATCACAGCCTTGAGAGCTGGATTGCCTTCCCCAGCACGTGGGAGGTGACACCTGATGATGACCAGAGTTACTGGTGATCACACCCTGCAAAGAGCTTTGGCCTTATCCCCTAACTACTGCTGTATGTCCCTTTTCCTTTTTACTGTTTTCCTACAATAAGAATAATTTCACAATCTGCACAGGCTGCCTGAATCCATCACTCTGTCACCTCTGAAAATCAGAGGCTGCCTCTTTCATATCCTCTTTGTGCCTACGAAAACCCCACCTAACTCTCTGGTCTCCTTCCCTCCCAATTTCCTCCTGCTTTGACGGTGAAAGTATGAAAGCAGAATGATGATTTGGGCCTCTTTTTCCGGAGCTGTTTGTGGGCTCCTCCAGATCTGGGGGAGCTCCCTCGGGACAAAACACTGAACAGGATATTTACCAGCAGCACCACTGGCTCCTCCGTTTAACTCGTGGCTCTGCTTGCTCTGTAATGGAGCTTTCCTGCCTCCTTAATCCATGCCACATGCGGGTGACCCGAGCAAACCCTGTGGCAAGACAGAAGCCCTGTTGTGTGTTTGTAGAGCAGTTGCTCAGAAGCTGATGTACAGCTGTGGCCGGGCTTGTTTGGAAGTGAAGAGTAACTTGATAGTTTAATCTTTTTTTTTTCCTTCGTCTTCTTTTTTTTCCTCCCCTCCCCAGACTGATATTGCAGATAACAACTGTTTCTGAAGGGTACCTGCCAGTGAGATTGAAATGTGTATTTGCAATTCAGGGGTAGAGGTCATTAAGATTTTATCAGTCTGCCAAGAATGTAATTTCTGTTTTTTTTTTCTTTTAAAATAAATTAATTTTAGCTAGTTTCATTTCTTTTAAAATGAAAGGTGTTAATGTACAGAGGCTGAGGGTCCAGTTTTCTTACTTGCATTGAGTAAACCAGGAGTGACTCAAGTGAGATCACTAAACTTCCAGAATATCTGCAGTGAAGTTCATGAGGCCAGACACATTGTTCGTGCATTTTAGGATCTCTGACGACACACACATCTGTGTCATCCAAATATACCAAAGCTGCCACCACCAAAGCCAGAACAACTGGCTTCTTTTAACAGATAATTACATTTTCTTTTAGACAAAAGCAGAATTGCCAGCACTGTGATGGACTCTGCTGAGAGTGCATATTATGCTCTTTACGCTTCAGGTTTGGTTTGGATTAAAGGCACTACACATTGTAGAGTCCGCTGTGTAGGTATGCCACAGGCCTCCATCACTTTGAAAGAGAAGATGGTCCTGAAGAAAAAAAATCACTACTTCCAGGGAACTTGTTCAAACTCTGAACCCACAAAAGACTGCATTTTTAATTATTGAATAAGAAGATTGAGTGACTAGTTGTTGAAAGAGTAAAACAAACACATTGCAAGAGAGAAGCTTCCTTAAGTATCCCCACTGCTTGTCAGTAGATTTTTCTATCTCCATAACCCATTTCGGAGACCTTTGAGACTTAATCTCATCTCTGGAACAATATTGTTCTTCTGCAACTTTAATGCTCTTTTTAGATATGCTCCATTCTTTCTTGCTGAACACTAGTTCATGCGATATATGAATAATGACAGGCAGGATATGCGTTCATGGTAAGTGGACCTCAAAGGATGCAGTGGTTTGGGGTTCTAGTCTGCATCACTAATATGCAGGAGAAGATTTTTTTTGTACTTTTGCAGATTGCCAACCTTTCTTGTGCGTATTTTGACAGAGAATCAATTTCAGAAAAGAGAATTTTGTTTGGCTTGTTTGCTGAAGTAGGGCCGGAATGCGGGGAGGAAATGCCCTTTCACATCTAGCAATGAGACAAGTTGTGAAGAAAGCTTGAGGTTGCTGCTGCCTCTTGGTCTGCACAAGGGAGTTTTGGAATTAAGTAGAAGTCCATTGCAGTCACTCCAAAAATGTCTAGTGCCACTGAGTAACATTTCTGGAGCCTGCATTCTAGATACACACTTCAAACTTTATCTTCTTCTCTTATGGGAGTCTCTCAACAGACTTTTGAAAATTACCCTGCATGGCCTCTCTCAGGGAAATAGCAAAGCTTTAATACATTGATATTTTCTCTTAGGCATATGAGTGTGTTTTTCTTCACTGCAGTTTCCAACAAGACCACCAGTGGGGAAGAAAAAAAAAAAAAGTGAAAAAGCAGTCTGACAAGAGGGCATTATTGGCCTCTTCACAGGTGACCCAAATCTGAAAAAAAAATTCTCTCATTCCTGAGGTTGGGTATGGTGGTTCCTTTGTAAATGTTTAGGACCAAGAAGTCTGTATTTCATGATTTGCTACACCCGGTTAGTACCATAAGCATGATGCTCCTGTCATTGTCATCACGGCAGAATATCAAACCGGAGGCATGGGTCCTGAGGGTGGGTTGCAAATAGAGACTAGTAGACTTACATTCTGTTTTCAGCTCTGCTGTTGACTTGTTTTGTGGAACACTTAGATAGACTGGAGCCAAATACTTACCATGTACAGTGTGATTATTAAGAGTAGCCTCAAGAACAAAAACCCTTGCAGCGTTAGAAGAAGTGCTGTAGCTCTAGTAGGGAGTTATGTCAATTAAAATACTGTACGTTAGATTATTACATAATTTGTATCTAAAATAAATGAGTTTAATTGCTTGAGTGCTATCTTTTGCTGTATTCACTAGGTTGAGGGAAAACATACTTGCGAAAGAAGAGAGATCTCAAAGCAGAGAGCTGTGTGGAGACTTTCTGGATTGCCTTGTAGCATGGAGCAGCCTTGAACTCCTGAGAGCACAACAAAAACCTTTGAACAGTGACAAAGAGCATCTGCCCTTGCTCGTCTCACCCATTGGGGCAGACTCCTTTCAAAAAACAGTCACTTGCTCTCCTGGAGGGGGAGAATTAGAGTGTCCCAATCTGCTCTCCTGGAGCGGGAAAATTACAGTGTTCCAATCTGCCAGAGAGAAGAAAGGTTTTACATGGATTAGTTCAGTGGGCAGCTGACAGGTTGGGTCAGGCCAAGTGCCCATCACTTGCCCAATCCATGGTGGACAGCTTTACTTCAGCTTCGAGCACAGAAGCATCCTTCTGCTTTTCAGAAGCAGATGCAATGGTGCAGTGAGTGCAGTGAGTGGGTGCAGTTTTTGTTGCTCTTCCACACATTTACCTTTCTTTGCACCCTCCAGAGCAGCAGAGAAAATTGGCAAGGAAGGTCAGATAATCCCTTGCTCCTTACTGGATGAAATGGATGAAAAGTAGTTTTCAGCAATACTGCAGCTGGCCTGTCTGTCTTCCTGCTTACAATAGCAACATACATTTCTGTGCTCTTGTAGAAAGCCTGTGTGAAATTGGAAAAAAGTTTGTTGAGGGAGAAAGTGTCGTTTTGCTATGTCAGGACAGTAGATGCTAGGAGTGGGTTCTAGAGCCAGCAGAAAATCAGCTGGTTATAAAACCAGTTATTGGCCAACTCAAGATACCTGAGGTTTTCACCAGGTGTCATGACCTGTGGATTTCAGAAAGAGGCAGTTCTGGAGTTCAGGTTTCATCCCAAGTTTCCATACAAATCAGAGGAGAGTGTCCAATTCATTTTTGCTCTTCCTAGGAGCTCCCTCACTGTGATTGTCCAGTCCCTCTGCAAATGCTATGCTGTTTGTCCCCTCAACCCTTTGCTCATCTCCTGGCAAATTAAGGCAGCAGATGCACCACTGATTGTGAAATTTCATGTGGTGCAATTCCCAAATTCTGGGTTGCTTATGTCTCTCTCTCTTATGTCCATTAATGAGAGATGACACATTCACACATTCAGGTAACTACTGCTTTTCCTTCTGAAAATAGGGACTGCTTTTATTTTACCTTTAAGAAAGAAAAAAAAAAATA
>WAAE01013416.1:5555-40240 GCA_013400495.1 Nicator chloris
CAAAAAAAATTTTTTTGTGAAAAAAAAAAAAAAAAAAAAATAAAGAAAAAAAAAAAAAAAAAAAAAAAAAAGACTTGCTTGTTTTTTTACTCTAAGCAACAGGGAAAGTGAGCCAAACCATCTCTCAAAAATTATATATATTGTTGAATTTTCCAATGTCAATACTGTCATCCTTTCAGCAAAAACCCAGTGATGTATGCTGCTTACCAAGGAAAGGAGGTATTCCTTGCAAAATATGCTGGGCTTTCAAACCATTTTAGAAAGTGTAAGGGACGTTTCACAAATTAGAGTAAGAATTCTTACCTATTTGCATCAAGTCTTGCCGTTGACAAGCTTTCCTCCATATGAAAAGGCAGAGGGAGTGGATTTCCAGAGAACTAGGGCAGGCTGCAGAGCGTTCTGTGCCCATTGTACAACTCCAGGGAGAGCTCCTAATGAGAACTGCAATCACTCAAAGATTCACATACCATTTTTTTGTTTCATTTGTGCTCCATCGCCATGCTGTAGCACTTTGAAATTAAGAGATAAATTAGTCTTTACAGAAACAGGCAAGCACATCTTCTCCCACACCCACCAAAACTTATGCACACTCAAGCACTGAAAAAGCCAGTGGGTGTCCATGCCTTGCATGTTGTCTGCAAGACCTTGTAGAATTGTACAGATTATTGCCCACACACCCACCAGGGCACTACAGCATTCCTCCTGAATTGCAGATTCTATACCAGGACCACAGCCCACCATTTTGCTTGCAGGGACAATACCAGGACTTTCCAAATAGAAGAAAAAGATCTGTCTTGTCTTCTTGTTGTTGTGTCAATAGTACCAAAGTGCTGAGTTGCTCAGTTCCCTTCTCCCTGCACAGCTCAGTGTGAGCATGCTTTATAAGGACATGCACATTTCATAAGCCATATGAGAAAGCTGGGGTTGAAGAGGCTGCTCCAATTTTGGTTTTGCTCAACTTTAGATTACTTGTGGGTGTACAGGACTTACTGCATATCAAATGTATTAAAATTCATTAAGATCTTTTAGAATTAGAGAAATAATGCTAATTTTCAAAGAACCAGCCTTTTGAGAATTTGATCAAAATGGATCAAAACTTTAGACAGAAAATATTTTGTAGTTTTAAATCCTCACTTTCCATTTAACGTCTATTAAAAAGAAAACAAAACAAGTTCAAAGAAGATATTTGAGTTGCTCCTTCATGATCTCCATCAGTACCCATCTTCCTTGAACCTGAGCTATCATGTCTGGGTCTTACCCAGTGGAGCTTATAACTTGTTTATCTATAACTGTTTGGTTTTGTGCCTCCTGGACCAAGCCCCCGTGGACATATCTGACCTTAAAAGAATTGCTATTGACCCAGACATCATTAATTCAGCTGTCAACTTTAGTAGTAGTTTGACTGACGTTAAAGTTAAATCATCCCTTACCTAATCTAGTTTGCTGGAATCCACTCAGTCTAACTGAGTTATCTATTTAATAAGAGAGCTTTCACTAAGTTTTTCTCAATAGAGAAAGAATATATCAAACATTAAAATCCTTAGGTGTTATAATACAAATTTATACCTATAGCTTAAAAACACTAAGACCTTTCTTTTTTATACTTGGCTTCATTGTGAAGGCTCAATACAATCAGATTTGACATTTTCAAGTAGGTATTTCTCAGTTATTTAATGGCAAAACACTGAACAGAATGTGTATGAGAAGATACACTCTGTCAAGTTCATAGAACTCCCAAAAATCTGTTTCAGGTCCTCATAAAGACACACTGGGAGTGATTTGCTAGGGAATCAAGGATATTTTCTTCTCCCCCTGTTTTATAACTAGTCTAGAAATAGTCTGTGCAGATTTGCACAGTAGACAACCACCAGGTACCACATGATGGTCCCATCCAAACAACAGCCTGGGCAATAGTATTTCTCCTGTCAGACATATTCATTATCTGTAACACCCATTTCTGAAAAGCATGGACAATTGCTAAACTTTTCCAATTAAAAGTTCTACAGTAAATATTTTAAAAAATGGTTTAGAAGTTATTTATGTTACTCTTTCAATTAGGCAGTGAACTACTATTATATCACAGAACTCATTAAGCACCATATACTTAAGTTTTTCTGATCTTAATGCCATGCTTCTAAAACAAAGATTACAGTTCATACTTGTGGTCCTACTCTAGCAGTGATTCTGGGGAGCAGGGGAAAGTCTTTGTAAATGTCCATTTCAGATTGACTTCTTGCAAGGATGTCCAGCTGAAAGAATTAATAAGGTCTTTAGCAGTGTTTAACAGGTGGATATCTGGACAAAAATAAAGTGAAGATATTGTTCAAGATGTTTACTGAAATAATATATCCAAGTCTACTCTCCACATGATTAAAACCATGCTGCAAAATTTGATAAGGTAGCAAACTGCAAGGATGATTTAAAGACTGGAAAATCTGCCTTACAGAAAGAGATTTAATAGGTTCAATCTATTTAGCTCATCAAAGTCAAGCTTAAGGGATCTATAAGAACAGACGGGGAGAGTGTATCTTTCACCAGAGGGTTTTTCCACATAGCAGGCTGAGAGACAGCTATATTCCTTGACTGAGAGTTAAAGCTCACAAAATGGAAATTAGAAATAAGGTCTGTTTTAAACAGTAAGAATTATTAACCAGGAAACTTAACTAGGGTTGTTCTGGATTCCCTCATAGTTGAAATGTTTAAAACAAACCTGAGAATTCCCTTTTATTTCTTAAGAGGCATGATGTGCAGGTTTGATGTTGAGCTAAAAGATTACGAGCCAGTCCTTGTAGTCTCTTGCACTTAGTTCCACATTTGTGTTGCTCCCTTTCTGGAATAGTCAATAACAAAAGTTTGTGTCGAAGTTGTTCAGCACAGGCCAAGAAAGCTCTGACTCATCAACAAAATCCCACCATGGTCATATCCATTAAATGCCCCCATAGAGTCAACCAAGGGGTTGACTCATTTTCTGGTCAATAATAACAATTTAACAGGCACTTCCATGGTGATGTTATCGGATCTACTCAATGAGACGTGTCTCCAGAAAACTCCCCTCTTTTCTATCAAATGTTGCTACATTTCATTGCTACATCAATAATCTTGTTGAGAAAAGAGGAGAACAGGAGGCATGTGGAGTGAAGGATTTATAATTTGCCCATTTAATGTTTTAAGAGGCTATAATTACCAATTATGTAACTGAGATCTTAGAGTTGAACCTTTGAGTGCTTTTAGGACTCATACCATTAGTTCTAGTTCTGAATTACTTAATAAGAAAATTGCCAGTTTTCCTCGTGTAACTTTCTTAGAGATCCTGGTTGTTTAATTTAATACAAAAAAAAACTTCTCTCTGTATTTTTGAGGCAAACACACCATCTAAGCAAGCAATCACATAACATTCCACCTAATCTCTGCTAACAGATGATTACAAAGCAGCAAACCCAGTGGTTCCTAGAGCAGAAGACACAAACCCCTTATCTAAAAAGCTTCTCACTTCTCAGTGTTACAGTTTTCGATAAAACTCATTCTTGATCCCAATTAGTACTCACTATGTGTCCTGAACCCCAAGGATTCATTAACCTCATAATTTTCCTCACAGTTGCTATAATTGTAAATGCTATCATTCATATGGAAAAATTAGCCTTTAAAGTGCCATAGCTGTATTATTACCTTTTTGAAGCTTAATCAGCACTTCGCTGCAAAGCTGGTCTCGTTACTCCGAATGACAGGGAAGTTCCTATCAGGTTGAATGGAATGTAGCTGCATGGGACTTCTACCAAAAGAAAATATTATCCGATGTTTATGTTCAAATATGGATTACTTTAAATTTTTCCCAGAGTATAGCCTACTTATGAATCAAGGGTCTAAAAAAGTCCTCTAAAACCTTTGGTTAAAGTTTTCTCTCTATGAAAGTTACTATCACCATCCTTCAGGAGTTGTTTTCAGAGCCCACCTTCCTGTTCAAATGAAGCAGCTTCAATCTCTCTGACCAGCTGCTTCTTATAAACCCTGTATTTATTCACAATTTAATCTTCTGCTTCTTTAGAGCACATTTACCATAATAGTGAAGTGTAGGAGATGATTTTCCTGGAAATGTTTTCTTTTGATGTTATACTGAAAGAAATTGTGGACTTATTTTCAAGTGCACATTATAATATTTACACAGTTCAGACAATCTTTAGATCTGTAATTTGGCCTGCTGGCAAATGAAGGCCTTCAGAATTTTGAATTTTATGCTGTTAAAAAACTCAAGAAAAAAAAGAAACATTGGGAACTCTTAAAACAAATACAACAAACTGAATTTTCTTCTAATGCTTCATCAAAGGCTCGTGTAGCTGAAAGGCCACCTAACAAATGTTGCAGTTCACATTAGTGAATAAGATAAACAGAGGGGAAGAAATGAACACAGGCACAAAGTCAAGAGGACAGGGGGGTAGGTAGCCTCAGAAGTAAATCTTTCATCAGCACAGTGTGTGGGAAACTACTGTGGGGAAAGAATGGGCAGGGAGTCTGGGGAAAGCAGTGACAAAATTAGCATCTTCTATGTTCTAGTTGCTCTGCTACTAATCACATATTTTGTTTGTACCCAAACCCTCACAATTCACCAATTTCCCGAGGTTGAGTTCTCCTGCTATTTTATTGGACACTTCACAAGTAAGAAGCAGATTTAAGTTTGTACCTTCAGACAGGACACACGAGTGGCACATTTCATATCCCTCAGTTGTCATCCCACTTGCATTCACAAAACAGGGTTTAGAAGGCAGCATCCTTTGAGGGCAGATTTTACTCTCAAGCAAGCAAAGCACATTTATGCACAGCTTCTGTTAAAAGCAGGGATTAGGATTGCCAGCTGTTATGAGCAGGCATACTGAAAAGCATCCGAACACCTGGAGACAAAAACCATGGTAGTGGACTGGATGTAGTAAAGCATAAAAAAATATTTCACAGCACTGACTGCTGCCAGCCAGCAGAAAGCTGCAGCTCACCAGAACATATCTCTATGTGTAAACTTACCTTCAACCCAGTTATACTATTAATAAAGCATAAGTTGGGCACACACACACACAGAGACTACTGTCAGCAGTCAGCTGCTGCTTTTTTCCTTTTGAATTGTTTTCTAGTATCAGATATCAGTCCTGAATCTGCAGAGCCTGGCAATTTAACCTTCTTAAGTTTTTCTTATTTAATCCTGACATCAATGTGTTTGTGTAATGTTTAGACTGCTCCTCAGAAAAAGTCAGTAGTCAGGCTTTTTTATGAATACCATTGTTCAAAGACTGAAAGAGATATATGTGTGCAGACCATTTGACACTTCTTTATTTCTTTATATGGTATATTGATTTTTCCTACAGAGGTGGTGTGAGGGACTGAAATGCTATGGTTAATGGATTAAACATAGTTATGAAGGATTTTTTGTGAATTATGATCAATTTTGTTCTTATTAGGTCTTTTAAATCTGAAAGCAAAATGCTGAGGAATCACCTACCGAAAATTTCTGCAAAGAATAGTAGACCCCTTCAGTTTTTCTGAGATGTGCTACCACCTGAATTGGAGGAGACATGGTTTTATTTTGGGCCAGCCACACAGACCACAGTTAATAGCTGGTGAGTGTAGGACGAAAGGGACTTGGTTCTTACCTCAAAGTGCAGCTTCTTGGTAAAGGCCTGCAGAGAAACCACAGGAGCAGCTTGAAGCACCAGTGCTGCTCTGGATGACTAAAACAGTGCACAGAGGAGCAATGATATGTATAAAAATCTAGGAGAAGACCTTAAATATAACCCTGAAACCCAGTATCCAAAACTCATTGATTCTTTTTTGAAGAAAATGGAATGGCAGACCTTGCACAATGGCAGGCATTGGGCAGCATTCAACTCTCTCAGGTGAAATATTTAATGGAAAACTGTGCTACTCAATGACGTAAATGCACAAACCAGACCACAGGAAATGAGCTTTCCAAAATTATAACTGGACAAGATTCTTTTATTTCAACCGTATTTGCAGGGACTTTTTTCTTCTCTCTTATAGTCAGTGCCAGGACCATCACTTAAGGACTGTTACACAGAAAGGACATAATTAAAACCTCTATTAAGCACCAGAACTTTACTTCCAAGTTATAGGATTATTGCATTTTTTCCTCATAATTAAGCATTATATGTTAATTCTGCTTTCTTCCTTAGAGTCGTTAGCATATAAATACAGACACTAACTCAATCTGCAATTCTCTGTGAAAGATTAAGTTTTTATATTTCGGTGGACAAACCATTTCCTAAAAAATAAATATGCTTCATGAAATTACTGTTGCTTTAACGTTTCTATTAATGCATGCACGTCTCAAACAGAAGTGATTTTAATACTAAATTAGACAAGATGGAAAAATGAAGTTTCAGATTATTAAATGCGTATTTGCTGTTATAAATGTTACATTTTCTTTAAAATATGTGCCTTTGGTTTAGAGGTTATTTTCTTTTCCATTTCAAATCTTTAAAAAAAAATATGGTTAACCATTTCCTGGTTGACATTTCTTATCTTTTGCAGCAATCCAAAAGATCAGGTGACAGAGTCTCAGTATTAATTACTAAAGACTGTGGCAATATTCTGAAGAAATTTGCTGAATTGGAAGGAACATCAGAAACATGTTTTTCTACAAAGTAAAAGATTTGGAATTTTCAGCTGCCAAACAAAAAAGCAGGAATCTCAGTTCTTCTTCATACCCTATCCATTCTTTTTGCTGTTACTGATTGAAATTAGATAAATACATATAAATATATAAATATATAATATCCATATGCATTTTTCTAATCCTAAAACAGGCAAAGGCCATGAACTCTAACCAGTGATCTAGATAACTCTCACAGCATCACTGGTGAAAATGAAAGTCTCCTGAGTGAGAGATGGTGTGTTTGTTCACACTTTTATACAATATTCTACTACAAGGGGTGACAAAGAACGCCCTGGCAGGAGGGGGATGTTATCCCCACCTTCTGAGTTCTCACCCAGCTTTTAGAACGTGGCAGAAGCTGTGACAGCCACACCAAAGAGTAAAACTCACCTCTCAGGCAGGGAGCCTACAAAAAGATCCAGGTGCACAGTGTCATGGGATGTGTGACTTGGACCTTTTTTGTCTCAGTCCACATTTTGGAGAAACAGGACAGATTTGAAAGAGAATTCAGAATTAAGTAGCATAATCTTTCTCCTACAGGCTGCCAAATGTCAGACCCTCTTCTGCCTTATGCTGACAGCCTTTGCAAATTGTTCTGGGTGATATTTGCTAATCCATCGGGAATTTTCACATCTTCCTTTGCTTATGAATCAGATGGTGAGCTCTTGGCAGCTGACCAGAAAGATAGTGCCTTTTCCCTGCTGCATTATCAATCACAAAAGTTTCTTACTGCTCTCTTCTGCAGACACATCCTTTCAGACACTAAATTACCTCCGATGGACCGATTGCAGTGAGGTTAGCATGCTAAAGCCATTTGAATGGAATGCATAAAACTCTTTATTGCTACACAGACACAGCTGCACCAGCAATTCATAACTTTGAGGGGCCCAAAGGAGTTTTCTGTATGGCCTTTTCAGTAGTTAATATATGTTCTGTAACAGCTTCTCTGGCAAGTCTCTTCCAACAGTGCCCTACAGGTTATATAGACCACTAAACCCACTAAATATCCTCATGACATAGAAAGATGTCTCACGTAGGAAACCATGAGCAATTCAGTGCTCCATATAGCCTCAGTTCTGCTCTGCAAGCTCTCCATCCAACTCAGTTCAGAAAATATTAGCAAATCCCGCTGAGATATCATACCAGAGCAAGAAAACACTCCTTCCCTTTCTACCTCAGGCAAGACACACATAAAAAACCACCTGGCTTGTCTGGTTTGTTCTCAGCGGTAGCAGCAATCAGCGATGTCCCAGCTCTCCCTGTGGAGCCTTCTCTAGCCCCCTTCTTTTTCTACAGCACTTAATCTTTGTTGACTTCCTTGCTTTTTTTCCCCAAATAACACCGGTTTAAACTGTATACTCTGTACTTTGAGGATACTCATCTCCCATAGCACTGTAATTTGTAAAGCAAGAACGTTTGTGTGGCCAGGTTTTGGTAACAGGGGTGCTACGGGGAAGCTTCTGTGAGATGCTGCCAGAAGCTTCCTCCATGTCCAGCAAAGACAATCCCTGGCAGCTCCAAGAAGGATGTGCTGGTTGCCGAGGAGGGGCCAATTAGAAACTCTGTTAATGCCTCTGTGATCACATATTTAGGAGAAAGCACCTATGAAGACACCAAGATTGGTGGAGAAGGAGGGGGAGGAGGTGTTCCAGAGCTGAGATTCCCCTGTGAAGGAGACCCATGCTGGAGGAGCTGGATGCCTGAGAGGAGGCTGTGAACCCATGGGAGGCCCATGCTGGAACTGGCTCCTGACAGGGATCTGCAGGTCCATGGAGAGAGGAGCCCACACTGCAGCAGGTTTGCTGCTAGGATTTGTGGTCCTGTGGAGGGCCCACACTGCAGCAGGCTGTTCTTGAGGGACTGCACCCCATGGAGGAGTGACCCGTGTTCCACCATTTCAAGACAACCAGAGAAAATCTGATTTTGGATAAACACCAAAATGTAAAGGGTGTTGAAGAAGGCAGAGAAGAGATACACATGGGTGTATCTTTAATTTTAGCCGTCTGCTCTGAACAACAGAGTTTTCTCTGAAGTGTATAAAACAAAAATTCTCCTAACAAATATCTGATGATTTTCAATATGAAGTTATTTATCTTTGCATTTCAGAGAGACCTGTGTATAAATATCCTTCTAACAATCCAAGAGAATCAGTACCGAAGAACAGATCAAAACCAAATTCTAAAGATCTGGCCTTTCACAACTACAGGTTAGACCACAGCAGGGGAAAGCCAAATTTCACATATAAATTCACCCTAATTTTACCTATGTTGGTGTTTCAGATCAAGCACTTAACTCCAGTAAAGCAGTATTGGTAGCTGAAAATAAATTGATACCAAAATACTGTCTTAGACTATTAGTTATTTTCTTCTCTTCCCATATGGTATATTGGCAGGTTCAAAAAGTTCTTGCTAACTTCTGTTTGGAAAGGAAATAAATCCCCCTTAGCAAATCCAATATTCCATCATTCCACCAAAGGCAGAGCAGGCAACACCACCAGGGAGAGGAGCACTGTGTAGAATGTGGTAAGGACACACGTTCTGCAGGTCAGAGCTCTGTGTGTCTAACCCTTGTGCCAGGCAATACCTGCTGTTGAACAGCAGTGGTCCAGAGTGAAAAACATCTGGCTGTAGCTAATGAGCTGTTTTGCAGCCTCCTTCAGTGGGGGAGGTGACAACAGCACGGAGCAGAGGTGATGGTGGCTTTCCCTCCTGGGGCATTGCAGGGAGCTCTGTGCCCTGGTGCAGTGCCCCTGATGTTCCACTCTGCAGAGTAGATAGCCACGGTGTCTCCTACCTTTCTCCTGTGCATTATCACTCATTTATTAGTTTAATTTCTATTACTAAAGTTAGTACTTTAATTTCTGTTTCTGAATGCACCACTCTTTTCCCAAGCTTGCTGCTTCCCAGAAAGCCCAATGGAAATGAACCAATATAAAGATCAAGGAAATTCTCAATGATCAATAGATCCAAAGAGCTCACTACTGTGATAATTTGTGTCATGACTTCTATCTACTACACACATCCTATGGCTTCTAACACTGATGATGCTGCTGGTAAAATGACAAGAAAAATACCTTTTTTTTTTGCCTACCCATTGAGATTAATATTTTACAGAACACATTAAATAATGTGGCTTTTTTTTTAAATCAATGTATCCACGAAAAACTCCAGAAGGACCATGGAAACTAATCAAATAAGAAGGCAATGGGATTGGTGGGATTAATCCCGTGGGATTAAGTTGCAAGAAATTTTGCTACCTGTAAAATCAGAATAAATTTCAGTTGGGGAATACCAGGAGAAACACCATGCTAGTGGCACTCAAAGATAAACCTCAAGCTAAAAAATGAAATTTTGCTTTTATGATTTTCTTTAATAAAAACATGAATGATGGGCTCAAGGAGAACTGATGCATTATGATAACTTGGATTGCTGTTGAAAGAAGAAGATAGTCACCAAAGATCCTGTAAAGCCTGTTGCTATAATTTTTTTCATTGAAAACAAAAAGAAGGGAACTGTATAAGAAAGCCTTTAAATGTTCCTTTAAAAGCTGAGACATTTCCTATTCATGGGAGGGGTAATATTTAATAAAGAACAGACATGTTTCTGCCCACAAAAGATAACTGATTTTGATGAAACCAAAACTTCTCACTCTACAAGTGGAAGACATTCATTTCAGGGCAAATACCTGATTCTGAATAAAAGATAGTTTTCAAAGACAGCTACTGAAGCTCATAAACAAACATAGGGCACTGTCTGACACAAGCAGATGGACACAGGGGCCTATCCTTAAAAGGAAACGTTTGGTTTGGGTTTTTTCCTCCTCCTAGTCAACTGAATCAGACCACTCAACTGAGATGCAGCTTCTCAAATGAGAAACCAGCTTAAAATTACTTCTCTCAACCTCAGCTGACCTTAAAAATTGATCTCTGTGTTCAAGTGGATACCAAAGCATGTACTTCCAAGGAGCAATATAAGAAATATATTTCTCTTCTCTTTTTCCTGGCTGGCAAGCAGAAAGTTTCATATGTAGCATAATTTTATTTTGAAGTCTAATGAGTTTGTTTGAAGAATTTGTGGGAAGGCTTGGGCTCAAAGATGAATTTTGCATTTTCTTACAAAATAAAAAAGCAAAAGTCATCTCATATTGACTTGCCTTGGTGAAAATACTATGGACACAATAGTTTCCAGCAACTGGCCATTAATTCAATTCAGAGCAGTCAATAGCCATTGTGGACATTTTAGAGACCCTTTCGAGGGTCTAACTGTGTGATAGATTCTGCCTAATAGATCATCAAGAGAAGAAAAAATCCATGTGACCTCCACTGCATAGACTGCCTAGTCCCTCTTCACAGGCTAGAACTCCAATTTGGCATGAAAATCAGCCTGATACTTTCTGGGGGGAAAAAAAAATAAAAATAAAAAATAAAACAAGATAAATGATCCCACCCAAATCCTTCCTTTCCAGCTGTTAACTCTAGCTTGCCAGCAAATAATCTTTTTGGAAGAGTCTCGTGTTTTTCAGGTGGATTCAGAAAAAGATTATAAATCATTGCTCTTGATAGCTGGGTGAGCCAGTCCATACCTCTCCACTCTGGGGTCACTTAACAAATGGTAACTTGGGTTAAAACGTTCAGAAACAAAAAATAACCTAACCTTGTTCAAGCTCCCACTTTAAAGGGAGGACCCAATGATACACTCACAGGTAACCCTGTGATTCTGCACAGACAGTTTTAAATGAATACATGAACTGAAAAGGTAATTAATTTATTACAATGGGCTATTTTTGTAGGTTGTAGTAACGGCTGAAAGCTTAAAGGTTTTTCTGCTTCAAGTAATTATATTAATATTTCTTTTGGAAGATCAAAAGGAGGTTGAAAAAATTATTTCTTTAAGAAGCAGTCGTCTTCTGAAGCAATGCCATTTACTTTCAGCCGTGATGTGATTTCCTTTGGATATAAATGTGCTGAACCTCAATCAGGATGCAGAGCAGACAGTTAAAGGAGAACTTCAAAAAGCCCTGAAAAAGGGAAACCTGCATAAAAGTTCACAGTAATTTCTGCACACAGTTCTGAAAATGAAAGGGCTTTGTAACATGAATTCTCAGTTTGCAATTTAAGGTGCCCTGTTCATCTAAGATGCTTTTCTTAAGACTGCTTTTTGCTTTAAGATTCAGAGAGACAAAAATTAGCCTTTAGATGTTTTCTCTTTTTAAAATTCTGTTTCTTCTTACGTTTCAGAAGCCCTAAAGTCTTTAAAAAGGGGCTTTCTTGATGTAGCTTTTTTGGACAAAAAGAATACCATCTAACTGTATCATTTTCCACACTTTTAATATGAAGTGTTAGAAAAGTAACTCGCCTCATTTGGTAGGAATGACTAATCCCTCAAAAATACGGATAAAGAAAATTGAGAATAGCTAGTATGAGGCTGTAAGATAAAGCATATCCTATCTTAACATAATTTTAATATTTTAATACATTTCAAATATCTTTCTAATCATGAAAAATTAAGGCATATGATTTTAATAAAGTACTGGGAAACCCTCCAGGAGACATAGGAAGCTTAATGCAAGCCATATGCAAATCCATCCCTGTGATTTTGTTATGAGTATATGGCATATGTAGAAACATATAAATACACTGGGTTTAAAATTCTGGTTTGAAAACAGCAATTTTCATCTCAGCTATATTTTGGTACAAATATAACAACTTGCTCCACACAACAAAACGTAAATAGTCATTTCCCTAGAAATGACAGAGAGGGAAAAACAGAAATGAAAAAAAAATTGTTTAGGAAGAAGAAGTACCCAAGAGCAAGACCCTTCAGAAAAATATTGACAGATGTACTGAAGAAGTACCAGTAGAGAACATTAACAGAGTAGCTCATACCCTGCGTGCTGAACGTGGAAATAGCCGGTTTTATAAGATGAATTAATACAAGACAGTCAGGGATTCCAGGAATGGCAAGTTGTCAAAGCCAGATCCCATGCTTTTAAAAGCCTTAAGTCAAAGAAAACACAGAAAATCAACAATGCAATTTATATGCCAGCAGCAAAGATGACACCACATCAGATAAGACTGATACAGAGATGATGAGCAAGACAAGGCTGGCAGGAGCTGTAGCCCTGTGCAGATACACCACAGGAAACCAAGCTGGCTTTGCAACAGAGGAAAACAGACTGTGGGGAATGTGAAAAAGCATCAGGCCAAAAAAGGAATTAGATTTCCAACAGGAGACAGGGATGTAGCAGGTGTTA
The DNA here is from genome assembly GCA_013400495.1 of Nicator chloris. NCBI lineage: Eukaryota > Metazoa > Chordata > Aves > Passeriformes > Pycnonotidae > Nicator > Nicator chloris. The sequence goes on from WAAE01013416.1 coordinate 18,463, forward strand.
CAAAAATAATATTTTCCAAAAGCACTCAGGCCACTCAGAGCCATCCATGATGGGATGCAATCACCAGATAATGATCTCCTGGGAGATAATGTCATTAGTACAGACCACAGGGATGACTCTAAATAGACAAAATATTGCACATCAGGCTGCTTCATTCAGTGCAGAAGGGGTCTTCCTTTTTGTCAGTCACTTTCTGTCCCATTTCCCATCGCTATAACCAGGATTATGATCCTGCTGTGTGCTGCACATGAAGAAGAATTGTGAGCAGGATTGCAGTCCCTTGCTGGGAAATCGTGGAGGTCTCAGCAGCAGTAACTGTAAAAGTCTGTTTCATCATTACTATCCTAAGCCCTACTAATATAATTTCCTTCTATCCTGACCCCAGCATACAGAACATACCTAATAAAAGCGTTGGTGTAATACAAACACAAAATCTCATAAGGACTTGAGGAACCAAGTAGGACTCAGTGTTTCAAGAAGAAAAATAAAGCAGGATTGCCAGGATTCTGCTGTAAGGTGGACACTCCTCTGTTCTTAAAGCATGGGATTATTTCTTTCAAGTTTCTCTTATTTTGGTGTGTCTGTAAATTCTGTTTTACACTTTAAGGAATGAGAGTGCTTCACAGTGTTGTAAAGGGACTGGCTAGTATTTATGCAACTCATCTAACATCAGAGCTCTAAATGTAGTATGGAAAATAACTCTTTTATAACTGTTTAAAATGCATTTGCAAGCTTTTCTACTCTTCCCAGAACAAAGGGCCTAAATTCCCAAGATCTCATTCTGTAACCAGCCGAGCTCCTCCTCGGTGCTTCCCACATTCCAGCTAGAATTTCCTTCTCCATGTTTATATTGCTTCATACTCAAAAAAACACCAATGAGGAAATGAGGATATCACACACAAACCCTTAGATCGTTAAATATGAAATTTTGAGCTTTCATAAGTTGTTTCTGATTTTGGGTAAGGAGGATGGACCAAAAACCATCTTGCAATTACATTACACCCCTGCTCAAAGTACACAGTGTGGTTCTAGTTAGTCAGTGAAATTCCTTCCCAACGCTTCAACATGTCCAAAAGTTGGATTGTTGCTTTCTCCTGTTTCATTGCAGTATTTGATACTTTGTTTTGACATTTTGACATTTGACATTTACAAAAGTTATTTTCACAAATGCAGAGGGAAGCATGCACACATTTGATAATTTTTTGGCTACTGAGCAACTCTTTTAAATGTATTTTTATTGAGCAGTATGAAGATGACTATCTAAGATGAATCCCTTAAAAATGAATGTGTTCCTTCCACTAATATGATAAGTACTCTTATAAAGAGCAAAGGAAAATATAAACATAACCAAGGTTCACACTGGATAGTATTTTTTCTTGAGGGCTCAGAGACACATGAGAAAGGAACAACATCTAATTTTCTAAATCTGCATTTTTCACATCTGAGCAACCAAAAAAGTTAAGCCTGTCCATTACAGAGCAGGACTAAAATTTTCCTGTCCATGTGTTGGTTTCCACTTCCAACAATGACATTAAATGTTTTAATGAGATTTTTAATAATTGATTTGCTCCACATTGTAGCATCAGAAGAGAGAAGACTGAATAGTCCTACCACATAATGCACACAAGTTTTTAGAGGTCAGCTCCACATTGTAGCATCAGAAGAGAGAAGACTGAATAGTCCTACCACATAATGCACACAAGTTTTTAGAGGTCAGCTCCACATTGTAGCATCAGAAGAGAGAAGACTGAATAGTCCTACCACATAATGCACACAAGTTTTTAGAGGTCAGCCTTGCTAGGAGGCTATGAAGTTTAATAGCATTGGTTTGTATTTTAGGAAGCACATTTACTATAATATAGCAAATAGAAGCACTAGGAATAAAGCTCAGTGATCTAAACACTCAAGGAATAAAACCAGAGACATCAGTGTGAACAAGAAACTGAATGCAGAAAAAGAAGGAATAAATAGAGGACTATCCAGAAAACATACTCAAAAAAAAAAGGAAAAAAGTATTTGTAAGGGTTAATAATATATACATATGTATACACATGTGTCCATTTCACAAGAACAAACTCCAGCCTAGACACACTGCTCCTGACAACAGATTTGATGGCTACAGTCCTACACTATAAGTATTATCTGGCCATTTAATAAACTGGGGTACAATCAAACCAAGATTTAAAGTTTGAGTTCTAAATGCTACCTGATCTTATATCACTATTCTTCATCCTTAAAAATCAGTACTGAACCCAATCAGCATTACATATCTTAAGTCACTGAATTAATTTCCTGCTCTAAAAAGCATGGGCTTCAAGGAGTAGAATTTATATTAAATCAAGGTAATGATCACAAGACTTACATTTCTGCTACTGTCTCACAAAAATTTAAATAAACACACACCTTTAAAAATCTTACCATCTTCCCTCTGTGTTCTCTCTCCCTTCTATAGCAAGGGATACCAAAATCCTATCAATCCTTTATCTTGGATTTTTATTTTCCTGATCTTGTACCTTTAAATCTGCCTTCCCTCGTAGTTCAGACACACCAGCACTGGGGAGAGAAAAGGAAAAACAGATGAAGAAAATTTAAATCAAAATGAAATTTTGCAAAATAACATTTGAATTATGGTACTGTTAAAAAAAAAAAAAAGTACATTCCTAAAGTTCTATTCTGTGACTGTCACCTGTGGCTGCTGGTAGGAAAAAAATATTAATTTTAGTCTTCACTACAGAGATTAAATAGGATCTTCTCATACAGCTAACATGGAAACCTGGCTAAATCTTAGTAACTGGGTTGTCTATGCATTTGTCATCTGCGTGTCTCTATCGTGCATTATAAACCAATGTTTCTATGTGTTTTCCTTCACCTGACCTCTTGCTAATGACCATTTTCTGTTGGACACCAAACATCAAAGCATACCAACCTCACAATCCCTAAAAAGGCAGTAACTACTCCAGTGACATCCAACAAAACCCAATCTCAGTTTTACACCAAACAAAAGCTAAAGCTGGTAGTTACGCTGTGAGTTAATGTCATTTCCATGTGTCTGAAATACAGCTTTTCTGAATGAAAATTATTATCTTTCTGATTTTGCTTGGGAACCTAAGAGAGGAAAGGTGAAATCTGCCCAGATTTTGCCAAAGTCCTCACCTAAGTTTTTCAAACCCAGACGTTTTAAACACAGAAGGTTTTTAAACACAGAAGTAAGCCTCAGAGTATGTGGGTGCCCATTGACTCAGGCAAACCTAAGTTTCCAGGCTACCAAAGATTTGCAGCTAAAGATCATTTCTTTAAAAACAGAACTGAAACCAAGGAACTACTTAAATGCATATTTCAATGTGTCTGCACTCTGAAAATTTAAAAAAAAAATCATACAGCTGTATTCACATTCGTAACATCCTTTTGCATATCAACCAATATCTGTAATGATTGCAGTCCTAGTGATAACAATTGCACTGATACCTGAATAGCTTAATAAGAAAAAGCAATTTTATATTGCCAGTGTCTTTTTTTTTTAAGATTAATTATAATTTGGAGTTAGTGTAACTTTTTTTTAAGGGTAGGCATTTGACAGAAATGTTAATAAAGGGTGTAATGTTGAGATTTAGAGCTGTACAAAAGAGAAGTGGAAATAGAGCACAAAACTGGAGTGGGCTACACTCAGAGAAAACAGAGAAGCAGCTGCAACAAATCAGCAGCACGTTATGCTATCCTCTACATAACAGCTTTCTGGGACACTGAGGCAGAGGAATAGAAGTGTTAATTTATTACTTTGCTTTATGTTCAATGTATTCATTGCCATTTATCAGTGTATAGCCTGCATTTCCTTCTTTTTCTTTTTTTGCATTCTGCTGCTGGATACAGTATTGACTCAGGGCTGCAATTTACAGCTCTTTAGCTTACTTTGCTGTTGGATGAAAAACGCTTGGATGTAAACAACATCAAGGTAACAATATGCCTTACTGTAATAATTACTCTGGTGTTTGGTAAGACAACAGGAAGTAATCAACCATTTTTGCATTGATGTAATGTTGTACAGAGCACTGGAGATACCACTGTAATTTGGCACATGCTGAATTATCCAAAAGTGCAGTTCGAACGTGCATCTGCTTTCACTGAAAATAAACAAATAGCAAACAGGCACAGAAAAGGAGTGTGCATTTGCCTTGCTAAAGAGTCTAAGTACACAACTAAGCTCATAAAAATAGTGAGGGTAAAGCAAAGGACAGAGGCTGTTGCAGTTAATTGGTGCATTCTTTCCTATTACAGTAAAAGGACAGCTGCTGAAAAGAGTAACTCTAAAAGCAGAAACCAAATTGCACTGCACTGTTCTGCTGGTGTTGAATATGCAGAAAGATGTTACCAAGGTAAAGTCATGTTCCATTCTCTGGAGGTCAAGGAAGAGTGCACCTCTCCCTCATCTTCTCCAGTTACTTAAGGTTTTTTTAGGATTTATAGACCCTGGTGTCTTGCCACAGGTGTACAAACGCAAGTTTTTAACTCCCACTCACCTCTCCAAAAATACTGATTTGAAAGAAAGTTGGTTCCATAGCAACACAGAATGCTGTCCCACCTTCTTCATGCAATTGTTCATAGCTGCAAAGGAGGACTCCACACTCACAGGACAGTGGGCTTCCATTACTATTTCAGTGCCATTAAGGCCTTATGACCCTTGAAGTTAGTGCTGTGTCTTCAAGTGTGTCCTTATCTTTGTGATCTAAAGCTGCCAGGACAGGCCTGGTGAAGGATAATGAATATCAGAAGCAATAATAAAGAAAAAAAAAATCATCTTTCTACTCTGGCCTTCATCAATCATTCATGACCACTGCAGCTACTTCCAGCTTTCTGCTTTACAACAGCACAGCCCAGAAAGGCATGCCTTGTGTCTTGATATAACAGGAGGTCCTGTAGATGAAATCAAAGTGCAGGGGACCAAAAGTGCTTACTGATGTGCAATCTTCCAGCTTAGAAAAAGCATTTCTTTCTTCCATGACAACTGCATTCACTCACAATACAAAGGATCATAGGCTTTTCTGAATACCAATTTCTGTTAAATAATGTTCCTTCATCATTTAAGCTTTGGGCTTTCTGCTGCCTCAGGCAAATCAGGAAATGAGCCTTCTTATTTCTCTTTTACTAATTTGTTCCTGGTTAACATTTTAAAACAGAGAAAACATATTTGCCTCAAGCTTTCATTAAGTAAACATTTTTTTCAACTCTTAGGTCTCCTCACATGTGTTAGTTTGGTTTTTTTTCACCTTTTTTATTTTTTTTTTGCTTTGTTTCATTTTGCTTAACTGTATTTTTTCCCTCTTTAAATTTAAATTATTTTGCTATTTATCTCGGCATATTTTCCCATCTAATTAATTTACCTCTTTCCCAGTACACCTTGCTTTTATTCTCCTCTCTGCTCCTGTTAACATTCCACATCAATCACCTCTTCCCTTCTATATTTTTGTCAATTCCTGTCAGGAGCTTGTAGACAATCCCCAACACATCCCCACAACTACCAACAACCTCTCAAGCTCATGTCTCTTCCCCACATGCACACACCCATGTGGGCATCCACACACACACAAGGATTCTTTGGAAGCAGTCACTGTTTATTTCGACAGAACAATGGACCTCCCCCAAACAGACTCTCCATTGTGTATCTTTCCTCCTCAGAAGTATAAAAAGGGGCACGTAGAGAGGAAAATCAAGTGTTTTGTTCTTTTTCTAGAAAGGCAAAATCATTAACTCTATTTTTCAGCTTCATTTGCTGGTGGGTGTGGGACTACGGGCGTACACGTTAGTTACAACTGGATAATTAGGCAAGCAGCATACTGTCCAGCTATGTATAATTGCCTACTTATTGAGAGGGAGTAAAGTGAAGACATTGTAGAGAACAGTAGGACACCCTGAAGGAGCCAGAGGCAAGCTGCTCCTTCAGGAAAAGATTTCATAGGAGATTTCCTGAGTTCATGCGTGTTTGCACTCCGTTTTCCCACCATTGCACACCCCGTGCACCACTGAAGTCAGCACTTTATCTCCAACACAAACAGGCTACAACCCAGTCATTTGAGACTGCTGCCTAGAAAACTGGCAGCAGCAACACCGCAGGGGACTGCCTGGGTTTGTTCTGCAGTTCCCAGTACCATCACCATTTTAGAAAGGCTTCCATGAAGAGGCAACTTTTGTTTGCTGACAGAAGTGTCCTTGCTCTTGTTTGCATGATTAATTTGAGGAAAATAAGTTACTTGGGTATTTCTCCACATTTAGTTTTCCAGGCTCACAATAAACTGAGATGCATGCCTCCAATTACTTTAGCAGTGTCATTTATTTTGACAAAGTGTAATAGAAGTTATTTTGATGAAAGAGAGTGAACTACATTAAAACTGGACAACTTGCTCTTAGCTACGACAGGTTTCAGCATGTCATGTAGAATAAAAATAACTGGACACAGAATTAGATCTATTCTCCCTTCTAAAGTTTGGAGATGTCCAATTGATCATCTAGCTTAAAAAAGCTCTACAGAAGAAAAGTAAACTGTCAATTATAGTCCCATTTATCTCTGTCAACTCTAAACATGCCATACAACGTGACAAACAGCTGTGCAAGATAATTCCTTCATCCAAGACTGCTAGGCCAATTAAGGAATCTTGTGGATGGATAAAGGGGTTCTCTTTTTTTCTTACAGTAGAATGCTGTGTAATTATACCAAGTGTTTAAAAACTCCTATGTGTATGTTTTAGGAGATCAAAGAGAAACAGTATGTTTTTGTGCCGCTACTTTAGCACAAAATATCAGTTTCTCTGTCTTCCTTTAGCTGTAATTTAACCTGTTCTTAAGGATATATTTTCAGTGAATAATTCCTTAACAGCAAGTCACCTGCACTACGGAAAATAAGTTTTGCTGAATAAAAAAAAAAAAAAAAAAGGTTTCTGATGTTATGTGAGTATAAAACAACACCACAATTTCTATCCTCATTAAAAGCATGTGCTTCCTGGCCCTGAGGTACAAACTTTTAGTCAGTCTGTTTCCTAACGCAGTAAAGGTGCCTGGGGAATTCAGATGCCTGAATTTTAGATCTTTGACCCGGAAGGGTCTGATTGTCAGAAACTGCTCTGAATCGTTTCGAACAAAAGAAGTCTTCTAGCAGAAGAAACAAAGAAAATTCCAAGGTTTGTGCAGATCAACTGTTTGATGGAGCTGGTAGAATATCTGAAAGAGTGTGTTGAGCAGATACTTCTGTTCTACAGGAATAGAAAAAGAGCAAATATTCATGATGAGGAGCAGGAAGACCTACCTACTTGTTGCTAAAAGAAAAGTCTTTTCAAACCAACAGCTTGAAAATCTTTCACCAAGAGTCTTAAACAAAGTAGCTTGGGAGAATAATGAACCGCTAATGGTACTTTTTAACAAATCTTGCAAAATTAAAAACCTTCCAAAGACAGCCTTGTCCTGCCAACACCACCCTAATATATTCAACTTACAAAACCATGGGGAATTATAGGCAGATCAGCCTGACAATTATCCCCTATAAATTAGTGGAACTACTAGTCTATAATGAAATTCTTGAAGATAAAGTAATTTTGAGTTAATTATCCAGATGACTGGGAGGAATGTAGCTGAGGTGTATAAAAGAGAGTGCAAAAGAGAATGTGAGGAGAGATCAACTGCTGACTGTGTCTTCCAGGTTAAGAGCTGGAGGCATCAAAGGAAACTAGCAAGAAGAAAAGTCGCCTAAAAAAATGAAGTGGTTCTTAACACTCTGAGATAAGAGTTAAGTGAGATAACTTCTTAACTTAAAGATTTTTGTGGGTGAAATGTTTACGTAGGTCCAAAAAATGCCCTAGGCAAGTTCTGGGGGAAAAAAAAAAAAAAAAAAAAAGCCAGGAAACTCAGATATAAAAATGGTACCCTTAGCTCTCTAAGCTTCAAATTGGTAAAAATGTCCAGAATATTCCAGAAAAAAAAAATTGCTGTTTGTCTTAAGCATAAGATATTTGATTTTGTCCCAGTCACACATTAACGAGCCAGAGACATCTTTTCTATGGTATTTTTCGTCATTCTCTAACAATCAATCACCTTGTGAAATACTTGTAATCTAAGAAAATTGCAGACAACACCTAATACTTTAACAATTACACTTCATAAATGAATGTTTAGCATATGTGCAAAAAGGAAAATGCCTCTGTTCACATGTCTGTATATATAATGAAACTGAAAAGGCAAATGCTCACAGCCAACAAAGCTAGGACCTTTTTGAGAGCTGGCTAGCATTTGGAGCTGTATGAAAAAAACAGTTTTATATCTCCCCCAAAAGGGGAGCTGCCTCTGGCCTTGGAATTTGTGGATTGACGAGTCTTACTGTTCATCCTTTCCAGTCTGGGGCTTTAATGAGATGAAGGTTGACAGACTACCTCATATGCCTATGACACTTCTTAGAAAAGACAAGCATTACTGTCAGTTTTCTGCATCACAGTTTAACACTGTCATCTTCTTGGGTAAAGCTTTTACATACAGATGCTGAAGTTTACCTGTGTGGAATAGAGGATTTGTTCTGGCTGAAGAAAGAGAAATTGGCCAAAGCTAGAAGCAGTCTATTGAAAAGGATGAACTGCTGCAGCTACTTTTTTTTTTTTTTTAATTGTTGTATCTTATCTGGCCTTTTCACATACTTACAGTCTCTTTGGCTATGCTTCACTGAGCAAAAAGGAGTCCCAGTCTCCTAAGGTGAGGGAATAATTCTTATCCATATGCCAAACACACGGAGGGCAGTGGTCCAGGGACCCTATATTCCGATTTCCACAAAGGAGAAAACAGGGACATGTGAACCTGTCATATGAAAGTGACAGGTTTAGCCAAAAACAACCCTGGTGTCAAGAAGAAATTTCTCTGTGAAAGAATGTTCAATGTAGAACACACCTTGGAGGTTTAGCCCCTCCTCTGCAGGCTGTGCTTACCTGCTAAAATCATCTCCATCGATATGACCCAACCAGCCTCCTGCCAAGACAGAGATCTTGAGGACACCAAAGTCTCTGTGCCCTCTGCTGTCTCAGAGTTCTAAGGAACAAAATGCTTTAGTCTAATTAACATTTCCCAACTCTGGTCATATGAACCACAAAGGCCTGTGATATAAAAGAGACTAAATTGGGCGAAATAATGCCTTCTGATCTGAAACTCTATGAGAATTTTAAAAACTTCACAAACTCCAGTTAGTAGTGGTGTATATCAATAGCCTGTGTTCTGAGACATGGTTCCCTGATTTCATTTTAGTTCTGCAACGTCAGCTTTACTGAGTTTGATTGGTGGCAGCTTGCCTTTGATACTCTGGCCTTGTTTTAAATAGTGTCAGAGAAAATTTGTAAAAGACTCTCGATGGAATGACAGTGACATTGCTAATTTTCAATAAAATAAAAATTCTAATTTAAAATTACCTTTTTTTATTCTTAGAGGATTGATCTGAGCACAGTGTTTAGATTTGGAATCTTTATATAATAGCTTCAGGCCTCATGTATAGCTGGGAATTTTTTCTTTTTTAGCCGTTCTTATAGCTCTTACTATGATAAATTAGAAAGTTGGACGTAGGTGTTATCTGCTTAACTCAGAACATTCACAGAAATGAAAAGTATTAGGTAGCCTTTACAGAAACACTCAGTGAAGCCTTTGCAACTGAATGCCTTTTAAATACATGTCACATGAATATTCAGTCAGATATGCAGATGTAGGGTTTCTGTTACTTTAGTAGATTGATTTGTTATTTGAGATCAAGGCATAGATCACACCAAAAGCATATCAAAATATAAGACCTTTTATAATATTCTTGTACAGAATATATTGCAGGTAGTCTTGTTTGTTTTCTATTTCTCTTGGCAGTTTGCTTTCTATAGGAAAATAAAACCTAAATTCCTTTTAGCTTTGTCACTCCATATGCTTTGATAAAGTTTTGTCACTGAGGCTTTGCAAACAACCTGAAAAGAAGGTTTTGATACTGTAATACCAAATCTATGCAGTAGCCAGCATCTCAGAATTAGTTATATATTGCAGATAAATGCAGCTAAAAGATTTGCAAAGTCAAACTGATTGAAGATCACTATTTCACAAGCAGCTAACTGGCTCTGTAATATATTCAGGCCAGTGAGAGAATGGGAAGAATTGCTACTCTATTTCAGGTACTATTTCCAAGCAGGTTATTCACCAATTTCTTTAGGTGTATTTTAAGAAAAAAAATTTTGATTTTTTTTCAAAAATTTGAACTCTTTCAGAGAAAAATAAATTTACTGGGGGTAGAGCTTTAAGCAAAGATCAAAAGGAAAAAAATTCTGATCACTGAAAGCCTGGTTAGCTTAGAGGAGGCATATAAAGTTCTGCAAAGTTCCTGCTATACATTTCAGGATATTGATAAATCAGACAAGTAAATCCAAATTGCCAGGTGTCCTGAACTTCAGCCAAAACCCCTCTGCTTCCAAAAAGGCCTAGGACTCTTTATCTTCCCTTTCTCACTATTCCTGTCTTCTTGCCTCTCCCTTTCCAAAGGATGCACACAACAGTCCTATGCACTGGGCAGTTTCACCTGCCCTGGTGAGGATACAGTCTTCTCCAGATATTCTACCAAGTAGTTCTTTCCATGTGGATTCTCTGGGATAAGAGAGATCTCTATGTAAGAGATATCTCTGTCTCTTACAGATATTCTACCAAGTAGTTCTTTCCATGTGGATTCTCTGGGAATGGCTGTTAAGACAGGGTGCTTCCATTCAGAATTCTGAGTGGGCAGGACACCAAACTGCTTAGCCTCTGTATAATGTCATCACACAATGGAGGATAAAAGTTTGTTGGTTTTTTTTATTTCTCCCTTCCTCCCAGAAGAAGAAAATCTCAGCTCAATTTTGTCATTCTTTAGTATTCTCTGTTCCACTGTTACTGTAAAGGATTAAAAATCCCTCTGTAGCACTCCTTTTTATGTCAGCGATATCACTTCGCACAACAAAAGATGTCAGTTCTCCCTAAAAACTCTACCTTATCTATGCTTAAACCACTCCATCTACAAAACTACTTTTACAAGTTGAAAATCCAATATAGGCCAGCCAGGTTTATCTGGAGCAGGGTTTGGATGTCGACAGCATTGCAGAGAATGGGATTGCAATGACCCAAGTTTCCCAAGTTTAAGGGAAGGGTACCTCTCTCACTGATATTTGGCTTGGCTATAGAATCTATTTGTAGGTTCCAGTAGTAGTGATAAAGTTAATCTTCTCTGTCACAGGTCAGCCAAGGCTGTAAAGAAGCTCAACACCAGTCCACACAACCCAAGTTAACTTTAGCTTTAGATGCATAAGTTCCCAAAACTCTGCTGTGACTAAGATGAGTATCACATATCTGCCTTTTTCCTTTAGAATCTGTGGTGCTTTCTCAACAAGATCTTGTGCAAATGAACGGTGTTGCTGGAACTCTTTTTTTCATTTAGAAAACTCTCTAATTTCCTTCCATGTTAAGAAGCTGGTATTCCAAAATAACAAACTGCAGAAGAGATGTGATTTGCAGCCACAGTTATCTGTTAGTCAGGCAACAACTTCATCAATGATAATAAGCAAACAGGAACTAAAGATCAGGAAAAAAACCCATGAGAAGTGAGGAAAAGAGTATCTTCTTGAAGAGCAATAAAAGAACTGAAGGGAAACTTCTAACTAGCAGCAGAAAAATAAGAGGAATGTTGGAACATTTTGGTATCACAACTTTTTACATTTACCTATTTTACATAATAAATATGCAACATATTTTAATATTGATATAATTTGCATTTTATATTGAGTATATGTATACATGTTTATTATTTCACTACCACCAAAAAGAAGATACTAGGAATTTGTTTTATGACCCATAAAGGACATCTACCAATAGCAAAATGATCCTCAGAGATTCAAGATTTTAACAAGTTTAACAACTAAGCAGCTCAGTGGCTGCTCTAGTTTTTATTTCAGTGATGTGAGACACAGAGAATCATAAGTGTGTCTGACAGGAACAGTCTCTCTCCAGAAGTAAGGAATTTTACAGAGCATGCCATGTGTGACTATACATTGATGAAAGGGAGCTCTCCACACCAATGAACCAATGGTACAGCACTGGAAAAGTCTGGCCATTGCACCGTATGCAGCTATCAAACATTATACATGTAATTTTTATTATGATCACTAAAACCAATTCCCAGTCCTTTGCAGATGGAGTCTATTTAATGGTCAGTTCCCTACTGTCACCATCTTTGCTGCTACTGTGTAAAATGTAATGATAATTCCATGGCAGAGCATTGCTGCACATAGATCAGATTATCTGGGTCAATGTAATTGTTATTACTGTGTCAATGATATTGGCCTAAGGTACCATTAATTCAAAGTAAATCTCCATATTGTTTAATTAAAGTGAAAATAATGAGATTATCTCGGTTGGTCAGAGCATGGTGCTTATAAATGCCAAGGGTGCAGGTTTGATCTCTGCAGGCCATGCACTTAGGAGTTGGATTTGGTGGTCCTTGTGGGCCCCTTCCAACTCAGAACATTCTGTGATTTTGTGAAACATGAACAGCTTTATGTACAGATCCGTTCTTTATATCTAAACAGATGCTCAGCATGGCTTCTAATTCTGTGATACATCAATTTCAATAAAGACTCAAACAACAACTCGGTGTAAACCATACGTAGAGAATTAATCATAGGTGTATGCAGTTGTCCTAGACTGCATTATGGGAAAACAGAAATGAAGAGAATGTTACTAATATGAACTCTAAAAGGATTACATGCTGTATAGTTCAGTCAATGATTAATATATATTTTAGTTGGAGCATATACAATACAATAAGAGTAGTAAGGTATTTCCCTTTTCATTGGAAGGAATTATTGAAAAGTTTTAGGTCAGAAAATAATTTTACACCATTTTTGGGAGTTTTTTCTTCCTTTTCTTTCTTAGTCTGTCCATGTACCAGAGAAAGTCACTTTTCAATTACACATGAGGCCAAGGGTTAAAAATTAACAAAACCAGAACACTGAGTACTTTTACAGAGCTAAATTCAAGCAAATACTGTTGTTTTTTCTAAAACCTATACATTTCACATTAAATTGGATATCCAGTGTAACGTGCTAGTGTATGTTAAGTCAACAAGGGGATCTCCCTGAAGCAAATTTATGATACAAAGACTGGGAGAAGTCTAGCTGTAGCTTAAAGAGCACAGAGACATTTCGCAAGGTATCAAGTACAACTATAAAAACTGATCTATGAAGTAAATAATTTGCAGATAAAGCTATGTTGAAAGTCTTCCTTCATGTTGCAAAGTCTAGATGTTGGCATTTAGGGAAGGTCTGAATCAGAGTTTAATATACAACTGTTTAAGTGAAGATCACATTTTCCATAAACTCAAATTAGGCATTTCTGAGACATACCTGGAAATATACTCTGATGAGATACTGGTACTATTTACTGGTTACACAGTAAATATTCAAGATTAATTGCTTTCCTCATGTCTTTTGAAACCTTCAATGTTTTTAATAGTGTCCATTTTGCTTGTTTTAATGGTGCACCAAAGTAACTATTAGTTGGTACTTCCTCCTCCATGAGCCTTGTATTTGCAGCCCATTCCTCTTGGAATTTTGACAATGTCGAGTCATGGTAATAGAACTGTCTGTTCTGAGGTCTAGGCTCTGCATTTGTTTATTTCTTTTCGTGTTAAATATGATTAAAATTATTAAATAGTTATGGGCTTCCTTTCTGCATTCATTATTCCCCTTTTGTAACTGTCTTGTACTCACATCTAAGAGTCATTAAGCATCATTACTTAATAAAACACTCTAAATTCTTCTTCAGTAGAAGGTGTGTGTAATCAAACTCCTGCCAGTGACAGAGGTAAGCATGCATTTGTTGGGAAATATGGATTATTAGATTTAGCAATTTTTAAACACCTAGTTTCACATTGAAGTGAAATATCATAATGCTTCAATACCAATAATGCTATTAATTTTCAGGAAGGACTTTTCTTATAAGCTCCCTTATCTATATTCCTATTCTGGTCCTTCTATATGGGAGAACATTGATTAAAATCCTCAGAACCACATCATTATGTCACTGCAAATTAAATTCTTCATCTTCTTTACATCTTGAAAATTCTCCCACTTGATAAGAAACAAAAGAACGCATCTAGAAAAGCCAGCTTAACAAAACTGAATCACTCCATTATTACAGATACCTTCATCTTTTGCCTCCTCATCTGCTCTGTCTCAACATTTAAAAAAAAAAAAATCACTGGAGTGCAAACTACAATTTAGTATAACTATATAGGATAATGTCTTGATTAGCTTAAAGATCTCTGAGTATCTCAGCAATGCAATCAGTAAAAGAGAAGAAATGAGACCTACCTTGAGAGCACAATGACAGGTCATGCAGAAACTTCCCTACTGGTAACAGAGTAGTTCGGGATCTCTTTAACACAGACATCTAAAAGACAAAGAGTTAGAGTGAAATTGTGGCTCAAATGAAGTCCATGCTTTTTTTTTTTTTTTTGCTATTTTATTTTGTTAATAGTATAACTCACAGAACATCTGTGTATAAAATTAACTTTAGAAAATGACATAATTTTCTCTTTCTCTGTTCTTCGATGGCTTTATTATTGTATTTACAAGTAGTAAGACAGAATGTTCTTGTTTTCATTCTCCGTTTTGTAAAGCAGCAATTTCTTTTTCCTTTAAGCTTGCAAACCTGACAGCTGTGTGTCAGTTTTGTAAACTTGACAGATGTGTTCTGTTAAGGGAGGAGATCAAAGGGAAAGCTGGTGGGCCTCAAAGTTTTGGCTGCGACAGGATGAACTCATCAGAGAGGACAGGGCTGACAAGCGCTGCTGCCAGGGCACAGGGAGAGCCAGCTCAGCTGCTTGCTCAGGGATGGGGAGCCAGGAGCCGGGGGGGACCCCGGTGCTGGCTGTGTTCTCACCCACAGGACAGCACCCCCAGCGTCTGAGCATGGCAGGCAGAACACAGAGCAGGTAAGAGGGCCTGCCATCAGCCCTGGACACGGCTGTGAACCAAGTTCACATTAATTCCTGTCAGCAGCAGTTGTTGATGGGACAAGAGACAGGCTGGGCAAAGTTCTCCACCTCAGGCAAGCAGTGAGCAGGGCTTGTGGGAGCTCCCAGGTGAGGCTGGTCAAAGGGCCCATTAGTGCTCAGCAGTGAAATCAGGCCCCACAGAGAGCTCTTTGCTTTTTACTCTTTTCTCCAGTTTCATTCTTCCTTCCTTTTTCTACCAGCTGCCAACCTAACCAGGTGAACACAGGTTGCCTCATTCTTTTTGTGAATGGCATCTTGGTTACACATCTATGAATAACGCTTAAGAGGATAAAATGCTGAAAGTCTTCTTCACACTTAAGGGAAAAACAATTAAATGCTCTATTACATATGCTGAGCTCTCAAGTGGCCCCCTAAACAGTGTTTTCTTAAACAGAGCTCCACCTCTCTGAATCTACAAACCAGCACATAAGAGACCTTTTTGCATTCATAACCTTGGACTTTTACACATACAATTCTGAAAACAAACTGGTAATTTACTTGCACAGCCACATGCCACAGAGGAAAATTCCAGATAGCACTGAAAAAAGGGGAAGTTTTGTTCAGTGGAGATAGGATTTCATATTTACTTTTTCCCTCTTCTAACAGGTTTATCCATGAATGCCACAGATGTTTTTAATGATGCACCAAAGAAATTATTGAAAGACTGATCAACACCTTCCTTGGGAGCTGAAATAAATGCAGAACACTAACAAACTTTTGCATGTCAAAGGGGGTTCTTGAGACCAAGTTGGTTGCAGAGAACTATAACAGGGACTCTTTTGTTTTTCTTTTAACTAGTTTAAGACAATGCTTTTGAGATTGATTTCTCTCTTACTTGCGCTCCATGTATTTGTCAGTCAAATTTGCTCAGTTATTAACCATTCATTTGCTATTCTGTAACTTACTATTTTAACTCATTTTACAAGGGGACATGCAGGGATTCTTCCTTCTGTGTTCAAATAAGGCATAAACCTTTATGCTAACCTCCACAAGTCATGTCGAGCTTGACAGGAATGTTTATGACGTGACCTAAAAATGTATCTACAAAATTTTCAGTCAGTGATAATCTTCATTAGCTTACTTTTTTGTTGTTTTATCAGCATGTACTGATATGGCATTTGTGACCCTTACAATTTACATTGGAGAGTTAATCAGGTTGAAGTAAAATTAGTAGAAGTTGGCCAGATATTTTCATTTATTTATCAGTTCTAATGACAAAATACTGGTTGAAAAACATTAAAGAATGCCACACAATCATAATCACACAATCTTGCCTCAACACATGATAGTCCATTGTATTGAAAAGTGGCACAGAAAATCCATTTAATGTTATCATTGTGTTATTAGAGACATCTTGAAAAGTAGATACTTAGTTATAGAATTTATCAGTTGGAAAACCATAAATCAATATAATGTTCTTAGCCTGTGAATGTGAAAACAAAGTATTGGTTTTGTCTCACTAAAACCAATACATATTACTGAAGTTGGACTAAAACCGAAATGTGACACAGGGCTTTTCAGTGACATTTAAGAGCTTATTGACTAAAAGAAAGCTTCTTCTAAAAGAAACTGAGTACTTTGACACATATATCTCATTAACTTTCAAGGGGCTTTTTGAAAAATTAGGTCACTAAGTTACCACTGTAAGCAGTATTAACGTAATACTTTCCAACATTTTGAGATGTCTTAACCCCAATACTTGAATGCCTAAAGGTACATTCCTAAATCATCAGTTTCTTGATTTTCCGTTCCATAATTTAATTGAAGCTCAGACTGACCCTAGCACTTCCAAAAATACAGCCTGTGTTTACTTAGAACTCGGTATCTCAAAAGAAAGCTTAAAACAGGCACCTCAAACAGACAACATTGGTTTCATTTTACTAATTTAATAGTTTGTTGTCACCAAGTATTTAAATAACTTTTCTTTGATTTTGCCAACATATCAACTGTTGAACAAAATACTGGGAAGCAGAATGTGCACACTGTCAGCATTTTGGATCCAAGCAGATCTTAGGCCAAAGGAGGACACAAATATAATTGAAATCAAAATTGTTTATTTATTTCTCCTCATTAAGGACACTTCTTTGCTTACTCAGATAAATCAGTGCTATCTGTAAGAGTCTTTCTAACATACAGAAATCTTACAAATGTATGTGGAAAACTAGTCACTGAAACTGTTCTATGGGAACTAACAGGAAAGTGTAAAACATCATTATCCAAATAAGAGAGTCAAATAATTACAAATACTCACAAACAAAAAATAAAATTATTGTAGCAATTAAAACTTTCCTTTACACAGCACAGGCTGACAAAAATACTGAGCAACTTGTGACTGGGGAGAAAAGATCAAAGATCCTTGTGAGACACCACTTTTAGCAAAGGAGTTTTTCATACCAAGAAAATTTTGAACTCATTAGATTGCTATGCTTGAAATGGTATTTATACCCCTCCTGTTAAATGTGTTTAAAATACAGTTTAGTTACACTTTTGCCTACTGGAAAAATCATCTATGGATGTTTCCAAAATCATTTATGCATACTGGTTCCCACAAAAATATAGATATTAACTAAAATATCTTAAATTGTGACATTTACTGCTGACCTGGCTGTTATAATTTCATAACCCAGGTTTGTCCACTTCTGGTTCGTTTGTTTGGCTTTTTCCAATTTAAAACTCTTCAGATGGTGAGAGAAGCGTTTGTTGCAACAAACCCCCTTGAAATGGAAACAGAAATCTACCCCAGCCACTGCAGCAGTTCAGTCTCATTATTTTAATCACTGTGCAGCCTTTGCATTTGGCAAGGGAAAGGGCTGTTTGCATTGGCTCCACCTGGCAAGCTGTCTGTCATCTTAATGGATGTGAATTCCACGTCTTCTTACACCCATGGCCATGCTTGAATTCATCCCCCTCAGCACAACACTTAACAAGAGCACTTTTTAAAAAACATAATTGAATGAACTGTCAAGCCTGGTCTTCAGGGTTAATAGCTATTTACCTCATTAAATTCTTAGAAAACATTTTTTAATTCTTTCTATTGTTATTAGCTTTTTTGGTTTGGGTTTTTTTTCCCCCCTCCATTAGTTATCATTTTCCATCATCAAGACTGATTCTTGTTTTATAGCAGTGACAGGACTACATTAAATTGTGGACCTAACTATCATGATCCCAAAACTTATCAAAGGATCTAGCTGTGGAATGGGGATCTATCACACAGAGTTCAGCAAAGGAACGACTCAGTGGAGCTCAGGGGCGCTGCCCTCCCTTTTGGGAAAATGCACCATCCCCCAGAACTCGGTCAAAAACATCATTGACATTTATCTGGTTTTATGTTCTTCTAGGTTTAGAAAACATTGGGGAGATGAATTTTTGATCAAGATATTTCTGGCAGCCCAAACAGGAAGTTTGGCACTTGTTGAACTAAAAAGGTGTTATTCCTGTCAAGTCTAGTAATTCATGCATACTTCATATACATCTATTCTTAATAATTTGGGGAGAGTCATACAGTAAGAGAACACAGAAAAGTCTAGCCTAAATAAACATTGATTTAGAGGAGAGAAATCAGTGTTTTAAAAAGAACAAAAGAAAAGAAAAACGAAAATAACTGGAAACAGACAAAAAGAGTAGAAGACACAGCTATAATGACTTTTTTCGTAAAGCACACACTTTGCAAATGAAGTGATAACCGAACAATAATTACTTTTGTAATACCTATCACCTACAACTATTTGTAGCTAATCCACGCTGTGAAGAGACTGCAATTGTAAATCAGATTCCAGTTTCCAGCTGCCAATAAATCCGATAACTTACAAACATCTAAGCCTCCCATTTTTGTTTTACACATGCACATGACCACATGCCATTTTTAGCTTCAGTAGCTCATTTGCAAATGAATTTAAGGGTGATAATGGAGCTTCATAAAACAAACATTTACACTAATTTAAATGACATTAAAGTGTTTTTATTCATCCCATTTGCCATAGCTTTTGTTTTACAAATTTTCTCTGTGCATTTGCATTCCTAAGATTAATAAAATTAATATTTTTTGAAAATTGCAGTGTCCCTGTAATTACCTTGGATACAAATTCCACACAATTCATTGCCCTCATTAAGCCTGTAGTCATATGTGGCTCAGAAGATTAGTAATTAAGTAGCTAATGGACACTTTACACTACTTTTCCAGTCTGCCTTCAAATTTTTTTTATCAACCCCTCATAGATTCTTCAAGGAGTTGTAGCTTTTGCATAGAGATATAATCCCTCCTTCCTTGGCTAAAGGAATCATTTACATGGAGTTTCAGAAAACTCAGAGTCTTATAACTCAGTACCAAATCGCACAGAAATTAGTTTATTCCATTGAAAAGCTTTCTTTCTAATTAAATGGTGCTGCTTATGTTAACAAAACTGTGAATCCGTAAATCATGTTGTGGCTATTAACAGTTAATGATATACAAGAACACTTTCATTCCCTACAGTATTAAGATAAAAGGGTATGTTGATTAAGTAAAGATTCAGTCTAGATTCCTAGCAGGTAGCCCATAAGTTCTTAAGTTTACCAAACACTCATGTGCTTGTGGGAAGCCAGAAACAGGTCAAAGAGCAAATTGTAAACTTTTTCTTGTGCTTTTCCCTCAAACTAGTGATCCAAAAAATTGCATGTTACTCTATATGACATAACAAGATTCAGAGACAGCCTAAGTTTCTACTTCACAATCTGATGACCAAATCGAGGAATTTCCTACTCAGTTCAAGCTTCTTTTGAAGACCACTAAATAAAAATCTCTCCAAAGCATAGAAAGACACAAGGCAAATACCAGTTTAGTTAGAGGAAATCTACTCGTACATCCAACACCTTCAATTTGTTGGTACAATCAATAAGAGCAGGGGTCAGACAGGCCTCCAGCCCCTGATCTAGTGTGTGCATGCCAGAGATGGGGAGAAGAATGGGGCAGGACTTTCTGTTCACAAGCTGTTATTGAGTATCCCAGTAGATATCAGTTATTTTCTCTCTACACCTTCTCTGACAATGATTAGATGCACAAGACAGTCTAAGTGATTTCAAATGTCCTGCAAAATCATGTTCTTTTGACCTCTGGTTAGCTACCAGTTAACTATGCCCCACCTACACCACTGGCAGATCAATATACGATGCAAAAGGCCAAGAACTTTGAATGGTGCAATGTTGCAGCAGCCCTCTTGTTAGGGGTAGAAATGAGCCAAGACACAGACTCTTATTTAACAACATGAAAAGGGTCCTGGTTTATTCTTTACAGCTTTGCCATCCTGACTCTGACTACAGCAAGCTCCTGCTGTAGGCTCCAACTGCAGACTCTGACTGCTGGTTATTTCCTGCTGCAGTATGACTGCAAGCATTTCCTGGCCACCTCTGACCAGGCTTTTACCCAGCTCAGCCATGGCTGCAGGCTCCAACCCCATCAGACCCAGACTGACCTCACGGCAGATCTTGTACAGCAGCAGCTCTCTTCCTGGTTTCATTCTTCTTTGTGTTTCTCTGGATCGTTCCTTCTTCTTCTTCAGGGCTTCTCTACCTCCCCCAGGTCCTCCTCCAGTATCTCCTTCTTCAAAGTCCTCTGACCAGCCAGCCCACCCCTTTTATCACCTTTACTTTATTAGTCACAGCTGTGACCCGTTAAGGTCAAGGCTGTTCCTCTTCTTGGGTAATTAGTACAACTGTGACTTGTCAGGGCCAGTGGACTGCAATCCTTTCTTCTGCACCTACAGTGTAAGGCTTGGCTTTTGTTTTGACAGTCAGGATCCAGAACAGCTGAAGCTATTGAAGCTTCTAAATTTCATCAAATGCAAATTTTCAACTTTGGTACACAGAAGGTTAACACTGTACTTCTCACTGCTGGAGTGATATATGAAAATATACAGTCAGTGACTTCAGGAAACCCATTTAAGCCCTGCTTGTACAATTTTCACTTCACCAACTACTCTGGTGGTAGCCAGTAGATCTAATTTCATCAAGCTTGTGCTCCTGACAGCAGTCACATCAAATTAAAGAATCTTCCAGACTTAGCTGGCACCTTCATCTAAGCCTTTATATCAAATAATATGCCTGTTGCCTTCATCATGCAATCCTTAATTATGTGAAAATCAGCAGACTGCTGCTTGTGCCAGCAAAAAAAATGAGGAAAGAATAGTGTTCTTTCCAATGCACATGGCTGGACACCCTTCAGAGACATCTGATGTGATTGGCAGTAACAATATTCCATTGATGTTCTTTTTTATATCTGTAATTTAAGGCCCTTTCCCTAAAGAATTAGTTGATGCACGCACATATTAAAACCTGCATTTCTTCTTTCTTGGTGACAGAGATGCTGCAAATTCTAGTCCTGGTTTTTAAACAGATGCTCCTTGGTGGATAAGTGTGATGTGCCCCTAGGATGACTACATTTTGCTAAAAAAAGAGATTAGGAGGATGGGTGAGGATTGTTTACTACAGAAGCATCCTGTGCATAAATCTCACGCGAGACACACAAAGTTTCTTACCCAAGTCCCAAAGAAAGATGTTCTTATTTCTTGAAGTCAAACACAAACCCCAAAGGGGAACAAGGTCAACACAGCAAACCAGATGACCTATCAACAGTCTAATTACATTCCATTGACCCATTAGAAAATCCAGAAGCGAGACAGGTACCTCTGGATACTGGAACAGTATCTATCAATTCCTGGCCTCTGGACCTTGTCATTA
>WAAE01013418.1:0-84320 GCA_013400495.1 Nicator chloris
GACTCCCTGGGCTGGGAGGGCTTGTCCAACCTCACTGATTCTGGGATTAAGAGAAAACCAACAAACAGCAGCTTCCCCAAGACTTCCTGCTGTCCCCACGTGTGATGCTGCCTCGTGCAGCTGAGCAGGGCTGGCAGAGCAGGGTTTCACCAACTGGAACAACCATTAATTGGCTCTTCTGTTATCAGTGTTTCAAGGACCCTTCAAAGTGCAGTTGCTTGCAGGAGAAAATGCACCTGCTAGTGGAGCAGCTTTCTCCTCTCCTTTTCACCTTGACCAGGGTATTTTTAGCTGTATGGACAGACTTGCCAATACTTTCACCTTCAATTGTTTGCAAGGAAACTTCTCCCAGTAATGAACACTTGGGGTCAAGAGAGAGGCAGCAGGAAAGAAATGATGGGCAAAAGCAACTTCCCAAAAGGCTTTTTCAGTATTTTGCGCCTTCAATATTTTAGCTCCCCTTCTCCCACAGATTTCCCTGCTCACAGAGAATTTAGTTTGCACTTGATTTCAATACCCCCAGAGTTTGGCCTGAGGTTTTGCACAAGAGAGCTGTACCTCCCACACAAAGCACCTGACCACGCTGCCCACGTGCCTTGCAGCAGAAAGTGCCACTCAACTCCTCTGAGTCTCACAGATCCACTAATCTAAGTTCATTTGGCAGAGAATGGTCCAACACTGTCATCTGAGAAGGCAGGAAAACTCATTATTCCAACTAAACCTCATTATTCAAAGGCAACATTCTCTCTTGGCTGTTTGTCCCAGCAGGTAACGTGTCAACGTCTGCCAGATGAGTAAACACAGCCCTGGCTTCCATCAGAGCCCAGGAGCAGGAACAAGACAGGCAGACATGCTTGTGAGGCACTATTCTTACCCATTCATGTGCTGCTGGGCCCAGAAGTGCTTCATTAATTACTCCAAAACTCACCTGTCACCCAGAGCCTGAGCTGCCAACACCCCAGGGCCCCAGGTCAGTGCTCAGTGAGTCCAACACAAACAGGGCAAAGGCCCCCCTGCTGCTATGCTCAGATCCCATGGGTTGGGTCAATCTTCCAGAAAAAAAGCAGATTTCTCTGCAGCAGAGCTACCAAACTCCAGCACACACATTTTAATGTCCTTTATGTGCTCCATTTCAAGGGAGCCTCTTAGAACCAGAGCAAAGGAACACAGAGGATTTACAACACTTCTCTGAATTTCCAGCTTTCCTTCAGCAGCCTGTTTTTAGTGTAACCCCTTTGTTAGGAAATCTATTATTTGATAATCTCTTCAGCCCTCACAGCACCTTCTATTCATAGCATTTACTGCCCCATTTGACACACACATTCTGCTCTGGAAAACCACTCAAATCTGCTGCACTTCACACACTTGAATGCCCCAACCATGGAAATATACTCCCAACACACCCAGAACCCACTCCATGGTCCACCTTAAAGCCTCTCAAGTCTTCTACTTCTGCAGAAAGTAGAAGCAGGTAAGGTGAGAAGGAAGAAAAAAGGTGTGCTGAGTCAGCAAAGTGTAGAAGGAAGGAAAAAGCCACTTAAAAGTTCATTCTTAGGTGGGTACCTTTTCAGCCAAGGCTTTTAAGCTGTCTAGAAACCTCTGCCAGAAGTCCTTGAAGAGGGGTCTGTCAATCCTCCTCAGGCTCTCCTTGGTGCTGGCATCCACACTGACATAGAGCTGGGTCACAGGCTCCAGCCTCCTGGGAAGGGGAAAGGGAATTGCTGCTTTCACAAATCTGCTGCTTGAGTTTGTGTTCTCCTACTCAACTCCTCTGAGTCTCACAGATCCACTAATCTAAGTTCATTTGGCAGAGAATGGTCCAACACTGTCATCTGAGAAGGCAGGAAAACTCATTATTCCAACTAAACCTCATTATTCAAAGGCAACATTCTCTCTTGGCTGTTTGTCCCAGCAGGTAACGTGTCAACGTCTGCCAGATGAGTAAACACAGCCCTGGCTTCCATCAGAGCCCAGGAGCAGGAACAAGACAGGCAGACATGCTTGTGAGGCACTGTTCTTACCCATCTGAAAGCAGGAACATGAACTGGACAGTATTTCCAGGGGAAGTCCATCTCTGCCAAGTGACCATCAGCAGCAAGATGTGATAACCTCAACAAACACCCCCAAGGCTGAGAATTCATGCACACAGCCATTGGATGACAATTTCATTATCATTTCCTCCCTGAACCAGGACAGATTTCACTCCAGTGGAGCTGTCACACACTGGGAAAGGCTTCCCAAAGGAAGGGGTTCAGGGGAGGCGTGGAGATGTTCTGCAATCCACAAAGCTCCAAAATTCCTATTTGGCCCATGGAAAAACAATCCCATTCAACAAAATGGACAACAGGAGGAATTTCTCCATGGAAAGGGTGGTCAGGCACTGGAAGGGGCTGCCCGGGGAGGGCTGGAGTCCCCATCCCTGGAGGTGTCCAAGGAAGGCCTGGGACGTGGCACACAGTGCTCTGGGCTGGGGAGAAGGTGGGGATCAGGCACAGCTTGGACTGGATGGTCCTGAAGGGATTTTCCAACCTCAGGGATTCTGTGACTCTAAAATTCAGCCCTAATTCAGCCAGTTCCTACTGCTGAACATGGTGAACTCCCCTGACCTGCAGCAGGATCATCAATGACATTTTTGAAGGGATCTTAAAGCTGCTTAGAAAATAAACCCACACACAAACCAGCACCAGGTAGGAATCCAGCTGGAGAGCCGAGCTGGGAGCACCATCCAGCTCGTGCCAGAAGTGGAGATGTTAGCATTAGGCCACAGGCCTTGGCAACAGAGAGCAGAACTTTGAGAAAGGAATGCAGAAGGTAACAGTGTGCTTGGTACAAGATGCTTAGCAAGCAGAACTTATGCAAGAACAGTACATACCTTTGTCAGTTAGTAAGAGGCACTGACTTAAGCAATGTTACTTGGTTATACAATGAAAAGGGATATCAGCTCAGCTTTGCTGATCAATAAATGGCTCCATGTGTGCCAACCACAGAGGCCACGTCTCTTTGTCAGTCGCCATCACCACCATTCTCTCCTTCCACTGCCAAGGCTCTTATTCCACAGAAATCCTGGAGCAGAGACTTTCTGCTCACAAATGCTGGTCCCAGCACCCGGGAGCCCAACACTGGGAACTCCTGAAGGGACTAAACCTCCTGTGCTGTGGGAAGAGCCTGGGTGGAGTCTGATCCCTTCCATAAATGCCAAGAGAATAAAGGAGAAGCAGCAACACCACAGTGCATCAGCAAAAGGATCAAAGGGATTAAGAACTAGAAAGCAGCTCCCTCAGAATCCCAGCATCAAGGTTGGAAAAGCCCTTCAATATCACCAAGCCCAGCCTGTGCCCAATCCCCACATTGTCACCAGCCCAGGGCAATGAGTACTACATCCAGGCCTTCCTTGGGCACCTCCAGGGATGGGGACACACCTCCAGGACAGAGACAAACCCTTTCCACTGACAGAAGTGACAAAGGCAGTGAGTGTAACACACCCACCCCTCGTGCCATCTCCCACCCCAGGGGCTGCAGCATCAACAACTACGTCCCAGTGTACCACAGAGCTCTCAACATTTAGGGGCAGCATTTTGGGAGTGTTTTGTGTCAAGTCTGTAATGAGCAGGCACCAGTCCCAGCTTCATTTGGTTCTCTAGAGAAGATGACAAGAAATCAGAAGCTATTGTTCAGGTGCCAAACAGTGCCACCTAAAAATACAATGTCACCCAAAGGTGACAGAGGGACAAGAACTGCCCAGAGTGAGACTGACCAGAGCTCTTGTGTCCAGAAAAAATCCACTTAACGTGGACACTCAACGAACCATTGGAACACATTCTCTGTGTGTGTATTTAGATAGGAAAATGAAATAACCCAGAACAAACTGAACATTTCAGGTTAAAATCTCAGTTTTGTAAACAAGTTTGTCTGGACTGGCAGCCCAAACCCACAGACTCTAAAATGACCAAATGTTCTGGGCCTAAGTGGATTGAAGTGCTCAGTTTCCAGGAATACTGAGCCAAACTCTTTCTTTACTCAGTGCTGTCTTTGCTTAATTAAAAGGGGCCCTAGTGAAAATGGAGCAGGTGCTTTTCAAAAGAGGGGCTGAGAAAAATCATCTTTTCTCAAACCTAGGGACAGGCTGGAGCCAGACTCCCTGTCAGCATGGGGGAAATTAAGGAATTAGAATTGATCCCAAGAAGGGATTTCAGCCCCAAACAGGAATGGTCCAGAGGGCTCAGCACGGCTGGGATGGAGCCCGGATGAGCTGGGCACATTCTGCCAAGGGGGAACAAGGGGAGAGGGCAGCCATGGGTGCAGTGAGATCCAGGACACAGACTGCTGTTCCTGGGACACAGCTCCAGTGCAGAATAGCAGCAAAGCCAGGTGTGTGGTACCAGGATGGATTTGGGGTGTGAATTTCCGAGCTAGCTCACACACCTGAGGTGAAATCCAGGAGACCAAAGCCGTGGCATTTACACATGGACATGAGCAGAAATCCTGAGATGAAATCTTCAGCTGAGCTGTGCCACTCAAATAAACTGACTTCAGGCCTCCAGCCCTGAGGTGGCTTCACCAGGCAGGCAGGACAGAGTCCACAAGGACCAGCAACAGCAAAAATGAGCATTTGCTGGTGAGCATTAATAATCATCTGCTCATTACTGGTACTATTATTGATCATAAAGACAAACCCACACACGAGGGTTGTTCACAGCCATGGATCAGAGACAGGAGCCAGGTATGGGTTCAATAGGAGCTCACCTGGTGTAAAACCTCCCTCAGTTTATTGTGAGCCTGGGGCAGGTGAAGCTGCAGCCCAGAGAGGAGGAGGAGGAGAGGAAGGCACACAGGGGGCACCCACTGGAGCCCCTGTCCTGAAGCCAGCAGCACCCCAGGCCACGCTGCCCTCTCCCAGATGGAGTTGGGAGGGATATTAAAGCTCATCCTGCCATGGCAGGGACACCTCCCACTGTCCCAGGGTGCCCCAAGCCCCATCCAGCCTGGCCTTGGACACTGCCAGGGATCCAGGGGCAGCCACAGCTGCTCTGGGCACCCTGTGCCAGGGCCTGCCCACCCTGCCAGGGAACAATTCCTGCCCATATCCCATCTAACCCTGCCCTCTGGCAGTGGGGAGCCATTCCCTGTGTCCTGTCCTTCCACCCCTTGTCCCAAGTCCCTCTCAGCTCTCTTGCACCAGAGGTCACCCTGCCTACTGCAGGATGAATTTTTAACTACAGCTCCTCTGCTGACAGCACAGAAGTGAGCTGGGTGCCTACTTCAGTTCCCATATTAAGCAAATCATCTGCTTTGATGAGCCAAAGATCAGTTGCAATTTTTAAGACAGCAAGACTAGCATTTTATCCCCTTCTTTTTTGTTTCTTTTTAAAAAGATTCAGCAGATCCAAAAAGTGCAGCTTCAAAATAGAGTGTGTGCTCTCTTTTTAAACTGCTATATTTAGGAAAGAGCAATTTCTATCTACCAGGCACATAATACATGACTTAAAGTAACTTGATTACACAATTATTCAATCATTTGGAATGCCTTTGTAGTGTATAATTACTCACTCCCAAACTGCCTGCGCTCCTCCCTCAGTGCCAGATTCAGACCACGAGGAGCGCAAAGGAAGCTCTCCCAGGAGCACTGACACAGAGGAGGAGCTGGAATGAGTTGGGTGACATGCCAAGGCCACCCTGCCCACAGCTCCCACAGCTCCAGGATTTGCTGCTGTTCTGAACTGCTGGGATTCTGAGGAGCCCCCAGCCCCGCTGGAGCTGCATTTCCCCACATGCTGCACTTTCTTGCTACACTGCTTCAGACTTCGGTAACAGCAGCCAGCATGCTCCAAAACATCAGAAAAAGTGATTCTTTACCTTGGTAAAGACTGAAAGAGCTCATTGAAGTGTTTGGAAGATTTCACTCAAGTCCCTCTGAGGGAGGTTAAGTGCATCCCACTTTGCTGATGAACATGTGCTTGTCACCCCTCCTTATCCTGCTGGGGATGCTGGGCTGGACAGAGCTTTGGGTTGAGCCTTTACAGCTGCTCCTCTGGGGTCAGAACAAAGATCAGCCCCAAAAGGCAATCTCTGAGCTCAGTGCCCTGCACTGGCTGGCAGAAGGACAGAAGTTATCTCTGCCCCAGACACAAACCACAGCTCACTCACTGCTCCCCTCCTGCCACACCTTCACAGGTGCCACATTCCATCTGCTCTACTTCCACAAACAATCACAGTTTGTTTAGGAGGTACAGAAAAGAAAATCAAACTGAGGGGAAGAAAGGGATGAGAAGAGGCATGGGGAAATTGAGGTTAAAATCAGATGCTGAGGGGGATTCTTCACTGCCAGTGCTCGTGCGGAGCTGACTTTGAGGAGCCACTAAATGGGATTAGGACACAGGTCAGCACTCCAGTGTTTCAGCAGGAAGTTCTGTAGGAATTTCCTGCAGCTCCTACCTGATCTCCTCAGGGAACTGAGCGTTGGTGACCAGGAAGGTGGAGATGCCGTGTTGGTGCAGGAGCCTCACGAAGCGGTTGATGTGTGGGTACATGATGGGCTCCCCCACCAGGGACAGGGCACAGTGCTTCACTGCCAGGGCCTCCTCCAGGCGAGCTGCCTTCACTCCTGGCACGCCTGGAAAGGGGAGAACAGCCCTAAATCAACAGTGGATGGCACCCTGAGCAACCTGGTCTGAAGGAAGGCGGCCCTGCCCACAGCAGGGGTTGGAACAAGATGGTTTTTTGGTCCCTTCCAACCCAAACCCTTCTGTGGTTCTGTAACAAATTCCCCTCACAAACATCGGTATCCAGAACACACCCTGTGTTCTGGTTTGACCATTTGCCCATCTGTGAGAACCATGACCAGAGTAGAACAAAGGCAAAACAGCCCTAAACTTATGAATTACAAAGATAGTTTGTTCACACACACAAGGAGAGAAAAGGAAAAAAAAACTTGAAATGTCAAAAAGCACCTCCCCTCCTTCCCACAATCTACTCATTCCTCACACACCCACCACCAGAAAAACTCTGTCCTCCTGGTGGCTTTCATGTCAATGTCCAAACCTACAGCTGCCCACCATGCTGCAGGATCTCAGCCTTCTTGGGGTACCATTTTAAAATGCTTATCTGGTATTCAGCGACAATTCTCTCAGTCCACACCCCAACCAGAACAGCATTTTCCAAAACTACTAAGAAATAGTCCATTTCCTCCATGAAGTCTTCTTGCTGTCTCTCTCTCTCTCTCTCTCTCTCTCTCTCTCTCCATCCAAAGGAGGGAAGGGGTTAAATTCTCCTCTTGGTTCTCTCGAAGCAGTCCATGGTGTCACACATCAAAGCTGTGCCCCTGGAGACCGGGGGCAGGCCCCTGCCCTACCCTGCTGGCCGGGGCCCCTGGGACCCTTCCAGGCTTCCACGTGGGTCCCCCACATGGGGACACCGCCTGGGCCGCCTGCTCAGCTGCTCTCACCGTGCAGCCAAGCCTCCCCACCTCCCTTTTCCCTCCTCCTCTGCTGGCAGTGGGGAGAGGGAGGGGAAGAAAGGAGGGCTCTCCACCACCCGGCCATGCCCCACCACCTCCCCCCCCAGTGAGGAGGGTGGCCCGGGACCGATCCACCCGGGCTAACCCCGGGCTCCCGTGGGCCACGAGATTGGGCCAGGCCCCCTCACAGCCTTCCCCCTGCCCCCCTTCTCTCGGGGGAGAGAGGGACTGCGAGGCCCAGCCCCTCCCCGGCCCTACGTTACCTTCCTGACATCCTGAAAACCTCCCTTATTTCACCCCTTTGCCTGTGTGTGTTCACTCAGACATAACCTCCTGGTGAACAATTTCCTGGTCCAACCCATGACACCGTGGCACAAGGAGGGCTGAGAAGAGCAGCTGGAGCCCTCCTAAAAGTAGATGGAACACCAGGCCACAGCCAGGGCCCAGGGAGCAGCTCTGCAGCACCTGGAAAGCAGCAGCACCCAGAGCCTGGGGCTGGGTGTACCCTGGGCACTGCTGAGAGCAATTTGCAGGTAACAACTGAGCCAAGATTAAACATTTGAGCCAAGCTCTCCACTGCTGGGACCTCGGGGATGCTGCTGAATGCTGAGACACAAACAAACACACAGGGCAGCTCAATGCCACTTCAAGCAGGTAGTATGTTAAGAACACAGCTCAGGTCATGGCTGTGCTGCTGCTGGTCCCCATGGGCCTCCAAGGAAGAGCAGCTCTTGGAGAAGCCAAGCACAGCTCCCCAGACACAGCAAGGGACTAAACCCAGACTGGAAACACAGAATGTGCAGCTCCACTGAGGATGTGATCAAAAGAAAACCCAGCACACGGCACGGTCCTGAACAGCCAGAGACCTTTCAGAACAAAGAGGAAAACAGAAGGAGCTCAAATGTAGTGAAAACACCACCTGAGTCCCACTCCTGATGCCCACCAGAGGGAGGGGGAGCTGGATGCTCCTCCAGCCCACCCACACCTGACCAGGTGCTCAGGACCTCGGATGAAATCAGCTGCCTCCAAACAAGCTTTTGTTCCAAATCTGTCACTTCACGCTTCCCTGACGTGCTTTGATGTACTCGAATCCTATCTGAGGCTTTAGATTGGGGGCTGGTCTGTTTTAAAGATAAAAAAAAAAGCCTGGAGTATGAATCCAGGTCCTCAGCTCCCCTCTCGTTGCCTTGACGCTGCAGTACAGAAAATTACAGCTCTGCTGTAAAGCCCAGATAAAAGAGGTGTTTGTGGATATTGCTCCAGCCTCACGTAGCAAAGCTGGTTTGGAATCAGAGCAGGGCTCAGTGCATTTTCAAGCAGCCAGGCTCAGTCCTGAGGAAGTGACAGGACTAATGGTTATTCCATAGAAACCTGACAGCACTAAATGAGAGCTTTATTGGAGAAGAAAGCAGCATCTCCAGCACATGCTGAGACTGAAGGACTAAGTTTCATACTCCTAAAACTATTGCAAGTCAGTTTTGGAATTAATTAATTTTTCTCTCTCAACATTTTGCATCTGGACTCTCATAATTACCCTGCCAGCTTTATAAGCAGAAGAACAAAATCCCAACATCCCCTAAAGTTTGAGTGGAACTTTCCCA
Source organism: Nicator chloris (assembly GCA_013400495.1). Lineage (NCBI taxonomy): Eukaryota > Metazoa > Chordata > Aves > Passeriformes > Pycnonotidae > Nicator > Nicator chloris. Next base: position 9,055 of record WAAE01013418.1, read on the forward strand.
AAACAGTTTACACCAAACCTGGCACATCCACCCAGAGGAGGGAGTGGGTTTGTACACAACCATTCGAGCACGCAAATCACCAGCCAGGCAGGGAGAAACTGCCCAGGATTGGTGTATTCCAGGAGGGCAGGGACTCTCCTGAGTCCCTATGGCTCTGCTCCTGCCATCACCTCCCAGCAGAGCACATCTCCCTGCAAAAGCTGATTCCAGCTGCTCCACTAACTCGGGAAAGGACAGCACCACCTGGCACAGCACCCTGGGGAGACTGGGGGCTGATTCTGGTAGCCCTTGTAAGGACCTGAGCAGCACCACAAGAGCCTGGGGGACAGGGGGATGAGGGACCTGCTCTATCCATGCTGATCCGTGGGTACTCCGAGCATTTCCTAGAAGAGGTCACGCATTTCTCTTTGGTTTTTTCCCTGTATTACCAGACTCCCACTCTCCCATTCCTGAGTTATGTTTCCATCCTGCGTGTGCGCCCTTTGCAAGGGCACAGAGATTTACAAGTCACTCCCCAGAAAAATGCATCCATCAAATAAACTTCCCAGCCTCGCTCCCTATCACTGAGGTGTCTCTCCATCATTTACTCCAGGAGAGAACCATGGGGCTTTAATGGCTGTGCTCTCCAAACCCAGCACAAATTGTGGCAACATTAAAGCAGAAGATTATTTATCATCACCCACAGGCACCCAGAGTATAGAGGGCTATCCTGTAGGGTATCCTAAAGGATAAAGGGACACAAGAATTCTGTTCCTTCAAAGGAAATCTCGTTTTTACTGCCATGGGTTGAATGAATAAAGCACCAGATGAGCTCACCAGTTTCTCTGGCCCATGCAATGGGTGTGTGGATGTATCTGCCTGCAAAGCTGTGGGACTGGGACTGAAAAGAGCAGCACCAATTTATTTAAATGGTTCAGGGAGGTACCTGAGCAGCACCCCCAGATAGTCCAGCCCTGAGGACTCCCTAGCTAAGAGTCCTAACTTCCCATGTTTTGATGGCCCAGAAGCCCAAACAGTCTGTTCTACATCAGGGGTAAGGGTCCAAGACCTCAGCCCTGCTGGGACACCTCTGAAGTCCCTGTGGGTGCTCAGCCAGTGCTGCAGGCACAGACACATTAATGTTGGGAGATGGAGATGGAATCCAACCATTCCCCCAGCACTGCAAGGTCTCCATTAACCTGTGTCCCCAAGTGCCACATTCCACACAGTTTGTAAATCCCTCCAGGGATGGGGACTCCACCACCTCCCTGGCAGCTGTGCCAGGGCTGGACAGCCCTTTCAGTGAAGGAATTGTTCCCAGTATCCACCCTGACTCTCCCCTGGCCCAGCCTGAGGCCGTTCCCTCTCCTCCTGTCCCTGTTCCCTGGGAGCAGAGCCCGACCCCCCCGGCTGTCCCCTCCTGGCAGGGAGTTGTGCAGAGCCACAAGGTCCCCCCTGAGCCTCCTTTTCTGTGGGCTGAGCCCCTTTCCCAGCTCTGTTCCCTTCCCTGGACACACTCCAGCCCCTTGCTGTCTTTCTTGGAGGTGCCCAGGACTGGAGGTGCCTCAGCAGAGCCAGCACAAGGGACAGAGCCCAGCCACAACCCGTCCTCCATTCCCCACAGCAGCCTGGGCCACCTCACTACTCCAGCAGGTGGTTCCTGCAATCTTGCTGGCTTTTTTCTCAAAAATCAATCCCAATAAACGGCCCTGGTCTCTGTGCAGAGCTGCTGGGCTGGCTGGAGGAGCCACTCCTGTTCTGGCCCCAGGCAGCTCCAGCCCTGGCACTGCATGCTGGGGACTCGGATCCTGCCAGAGCTGATTCTTTGCCTGCTCCCAGCTCAGTTCACTCACACTGCTCCTACTCAATTTGGCTTTCACTGTTTCCACTCTAACAACATTTCCCCACACACCTGAGGGAAGAACGATGTAAAATTCACTAAATGGAACAGGAGCTCCTGGGCTTTTCTTACTGATTTTTCTTCTCCTTAATAAACCTTTGACTCGCAGCAGCCAGGACAGGAATGTTGCCATCTATCACTAGAAAAATAAACCAGCTTTTCTTTTCCCACTTTACAGCACAGTTCTGGTCCAGAGCTTTTCTTTTTTCTCCTTTCACAGTTCCAGGTCAAGGGTAATTGTGCTCACATGCACAGGCACATTTCGAGTAATATTTATGAATTTGTTTAACAGGAAATAGGCTCCAAAAAGGGAGAACTGGGATGTCCTGACTGGCCCCCTGACACTTCAGCAGTATTTCAGATGCTGAAAAGTCTACCCATAATCATTCCCTCTCCTCAAACCATTTTGGGAAGACAGCAGGGTCAGGGAAGGAGAAGGTTATTCATCAGTCCCGGTGATAATGGCTTTTCTCTGGAGACTTGAAAGCCTCCAGTGCTGGAGGGTCCCCACCTCTCCAGGCCCCACCCTGGCTGAACAAGCTCATTTTGATGTTTAACTTGGCCCTCCCAAACAGAAGCCAAGTCTGTTGTCCCTTGTTCTGGGGACAGGGACAACAGAGAGGTGTGACTCCCAGCATGGACCAATCTGAGGTTGTGGATCTCCTACAGAAGTTCCCAGTGCTCAGAACCACAGAATAACTGAGGTTGGGAAAAACCTCCAGGATGATAGAGTCCAAACATCTCCCCAAGCACTGCCAAGGCCATCACTAAATGGTGTCCCCAGGTGCCACATCCACATGAATTTTGAACATTTCCAGGGATGGGGACTCCACCACTGCCCTGCACAGCCTGTGCCAGGGCCTGGCCTCCCTGTCAGTGAAGAAATGTTCCCAATCTCCACCCTGACTCTCCCCTGGCCCAGCCTGAGGCCGTTCCCTCTCCTCCTGTCCCTGTGCCCTGGGAGCAGAGCCCGACCCCCCCGGCTGTCCCCTCCTGGCAGGGAGTTGTGCAGAGCCACCAGGTCCCCCCTGAGCCTCCTTTTCTGTGGGCTGAGCCCCTTTCCCAGCTCCCTCAGCCCTCCTGGGGCTCCAGCCCCTTCCATGCATCCATCGACTCAACCATGATGGTTCTCTAGGCACCCCTGAGGTAAAGTCCTGCCCTTAGTGTGCCTCTCACCCTCCCCAAATTCCCCTGCAAAGCTGCTGAGGGTGTTTCAGTTCCACCATCCCTTGGGCCAGGGGATGTTTGACACAGTGTCAAAGAAACCCCAGGCTCAGGAGTGAGGCTTCCCAGGAGCTGTGATCCAAACTAGCCACAAGAGGAGTATGAAGCCCATGGGGCCCCAACCTGAGCTGTTTTTCCACCCATTATCCAACTGCAGAGATTGAGACAGAGCAGCTCCACTCTCCTGACAGAAGAGCTTTGTGCCTGTCCCATCCTGGATCCATTGGATTCTCTTTGAGCACAGCCAGCTTAAACAATCAGGTTCCCAAAATGATAGCCAAGGCTAGGGCTCATCTTGTTTTATGGCTGCTCCACTCCCTTTGTGGGGCTCCCAGGCAGCTGAGGGGGGCAGAACCCTGGAGCTGTCCTGCCAGGCTGGCCAGCCCTGCCAGCACACACAGCTGACCTTGGCAGAGCAACCAGACCTTCCCATTTGGGAAATAAAACCCCCAGCCTTCTCTGGAGTTATAGACACACAATATCACACTCCCAAGGAATTTCTGTGGGAAGCAAGCTGCAGTGCTTTCTAGAGGTGCTGTGGAACTGCAGCTTCAGTCACAACCACAGGCATAAAATAATTCCTGAAAATCAAAATCCCCTCCTTGCTGCTGTTTCATTATTAATGAGACAAACACAACCCAGAAGTTCCAGGGCTAACACAAAGCTGGGTTTTAAGGCTGGCAGTGTATTTCCTATCAGGTAAGAGGCTGATTGCTTTTGCTTCCACTCTTCCAGAGGGGTCAGGATCCAGGGTGGCTTTAACCACTGTAGAAGGCTCTGTGCACACCAAGGGAAAGGACTTGACAACTACCAGGATTCACCAGAGGCAACTCCCCTCTACTCCCTCCAGGCTGCAGCACATACTGATTGGCTGAGACTCACTTCAGAAAACATTAAATGTGCCACAGTAGTTTCTTCTCCCCATCTTCCTGACACCCTGAACCTCAGGCCTCCTTCCTGCAGGACCAGAACATTCTCACCTCTGCTGAAGATGTCACTGCTGGTTATCCTCTAACAGCATCAGGGGTGGGGACAGAGGAGAAGTTACCTTTGAACTGCTTGATCATGTTCTGGTGCTTCTCAATGGCCTCCTGCAGGATCACCTCAGGCTGGTCCATCTCCCACCGCCACTCGGTGCCCACGGGGTTTGTGTGGTGTCTGAGGGAAGAGGGGACAGTCACTCACTGTCACTTGGAACCCACCTGGAGAACTCACCTCCCACCTGGGAACTTTGGCATCACAACATTCAAAGCAACAAAGAATTCCCAGCAACCTCCTGCTGCTGCCCCAACCTTTGGATGTCACCTCTGAACAGCACTCTCACACCCCTCTCCTTTCAGGCTCTGGTCTCCCAGAAGGAAGAATGGGCCTTTTGGATAACATTAAACTTCATACACCTATTTTCAAGCACAGGTAAAAGGTTTCTAAGCTAAAATCATGTCTGAAAAAACCTCTGTAAAGAAAGGGAAACTGGTTCTGCCTCCTCTTCTGCCCACAGCTGCACAAAACTCTGGAGAAGGGATATCCCAGGTAATTTTTAGTTCCATTTCAAAGGTACCAAGAATCACCCTGAGGACAGGATTTCTTTCTATCCCAATGTTTGTGTGGTGCTTTAGTACCAGGACAGATGATGACAGGCTCCTTCTAACTCTCTGAAGACAGCAGGAAGCCTGCACTGTACCAGGGATGCATTCCTGGGGGATATATGGGTCATCTCCCAGATTTTAATTCTCCTGACCCAAGCAGACTGCAGGGGAAAAATCCCAGATCTTCCATCTGAGCTGGGTCACACTGGGTTGGGAAGCCAACCTTGTCTGGAAAGGATCACTGTCCCTGTATTTCCTTTTCTTGGAAAACAGCAAAAGCCAACTCAGGTAAATCAAACCAAGCACCTGGAAGGCCCACGGAGTTCCTCCTTATTTCTTACTTTATTAGCATGAGAGGACCATCCAGGCCTTAAATATCATCTTAAGGAAGTCAGTGAAATTCTGTGTTTTTACCTCCTTGCTCTCTCTCCATCTTTTTCTTCTTCATCCCAAAATATGCTCCAAAAGTCCCTTCAGTTTTTCCCTACCACTACCCTGCAGCCCACAGAGTTCATTAAGAGCAGCACATTGTGCAGGGTCTTTCACAAAAGCTCTTGGATGAACTCACCTCTGGCTAGGAAAACAAGGCCAAGCAAAATACACTCCTGACACTCTGTTCCCCAGCCAGGTGACCTCTGCTTCCTGCACCCCCCTCCACCACCTCTGAAGTCAGGCCTGGGGACACCTGAGAGGCTACAGCTGCATTCAGCCTCCAGCTCCAGGGGATTAGGACACTACTCCCAGCATTTCACTGAGGGACAAAGGACAGGGAAACGCCTTCTCGGGATGAGGGGGCTGGGCCAGTTACCACCAAAGGCTCCCAATGACCTCTGGAAAAGGGGGCAGGGATTCAAACCAAGAGAGAGCAGGTCTGGGTTGGACAGCAGGAAAAAATTCCTCCCTGTGAGGGTGGGGAGGCCCTGGCACAGGGTGCCCAGAGCAGCTGTGGCTGCCCCTGGATCCCTGGCAGTGCCCAAGGCCAGGTTGGACATTGGGGCTGGGAGCAGCCTGGGACAGTGGGAGGTGTCCCTGCCATGGCAGGGGTGGCACTGGGTGGGATTTAAGGTTTCTTCTAACCCAAACCAGTCTGGGATTCTGGGATTCTCAAAGTGAGAAACACCTGCAGCTGCATCCTCTGACAGTGCTAAGACACAAACTCCAGGCTCAATAAAATCAGCCTTTTGGCCCAAACATTCCTTCATCCACTTCAGGAGCAAAGATTCAAACACTGCTCTCAAACTTCACCACCTCAAGGATCCTTTAAGCCAAAACAGCTTTTTGAATTTCCCCTTTATTTCCTCATCTGGCAACACGGAAAGTTTTCTGAATGTCAGCTATAAAAGGCATTTATAAAACTCTTCCATGTTTAACTGCAAAGCTTGTACCTTGTATATTTAATAGGGCCAGCTGGCAGGAAGTCAATAGGCTCTGGGTGTACCCTGGCCAGCTATTAGTGTGCAACAGGCCCTGCATTTTTAACACATCCCACTGTTTAATAAACACACCAGGTCAAGTCTACAGAGCTGCTTATTTGGCAAAAAGGAGGTTCTCTGCCAAGAGGAGGATAAGGCAGTAATGCCTTGGGCTCAGGAGATTGTTCCCCAGTCCCCAGCACAGACAGAATTCCAGAGTGACCTTCCCAGTGCCCCCAGGCTCTGTAACCTCCCATCATCCACCTCACTGGCTATGCCAGTACTGAGCAGGAATTTGTGTCAGGGATTCCTTTCTTCCCAAAAGAACGCAAATAAAATGAAATCTCACCCAAACCCACACAGAGCAGAAAACCTTGATTTTAGCAGAGATTCCATGTGTGAAACAGGTTTGGTGTGCTCCTTTGGAGAGACACCTCAGTGCCACAGCCCCACAGACTGCAGAGAACACAATGGAAAGCTCCAGGGAGGGCAGGAGCAGAATAAAAATAAGAAGAGTTCAAGAAGCAGTCTCAGTGAACCCTGAGAGCCAGCAGAGAGATCCCAGAGGAGAAGAGCTTAAGGGAAAAGAAGTTCAGGGGAAGTGGCAGTTTTGGAAGCCCTATTAAGGCAGAAGTGCACACTGCAGCAATAAAAAGCAAGGACAGAAAAACAAAATCAATCTGCTCTTCTGCAGCCTTGTGAGCCTCCAGCTGCAAACAAAAGGAGGAGCACAAAAACACCAGGGCATCAGGAGAAAGGGGAAAGCAAAACATCAGCCATGACATCAGGAAAGGACACACAAAAGAGATCCCAAGGACTTTCCCTGGAATGATGGGAGGAGAAAGAGGGAGACCACAAAAAAAGCTTGGTCAATGCACAAGCCAACCATGCCTAATGTTCCTGCTGGTACAACCTGAAACCTTTTCTTCTGCACCTCCTGAGAGCAACAGGAGGAGCCCAGACTGGGCCAGGCAGAGACCAGAACCAAGATACGGAATCTGAATGAAATGTTTTCCCTAGGATGGGTAAACTCACCCTGGAGCAGGCTGGATAAATTGGCTGACAGGATCAGAGGGTGCCAGGGATAGAGTGGATATTAAAGGAAATTTCTTCATGGAAAGGGTTGTCACAGGGCAGTGGTGGAGAGGTTTAAAAGCCCCGTGCATGTGGCACTTGAGGACAGGGCCTGGTGGCCTTGGCAGTGCTGGGGAAACAACTGGATTCAAGGATATTAGAGGGCTTTTCCAACCAAAAGAATTCTGTGATTCTCTTCCAATTGAGACCTTCAAGATGGAAGGTGCCACACGCTGAAAATCCCAACTCTGAGATGCTCCCTTTTTTAAGAGCAGAATGTCCTGAAAGGCAGGTGATCCTCAGTGTCCTGTGCTTGTGCCCACCCAGCCCACCTGACCCCAGAACCCTGCTCAGCAGAGCTGCCCACACTATTCCAAAACTCACTTGGATGTCCTAAGTGCAATTTCAAAGCCCCAGTCACTGCCCCGTATCAGTGACTGCTGGACCTGGCACCATCCCCTGTAGGGACAACCAAGGCCCAGCATGGACATTTCACAGCCCATAATCTGTTTAAATTCACTACTGAGGCCATAAATTTGGAAGCTGATTGTAGTGAGTTCCAGGACCTCCAAGAAACCCAAGTCCAGGAGAACAAAGTGCTACAAAATGAAAATCAGAGATTTCAATCCCACACATGAACACTTTCTCCTAGAAATGCCTCAGATGACAGAGCTAGCAGAGCAGCACACGGAGGCACCAAGACTCTTTTTTACCACTTTTTTTACCAGGGGCATGAACTGGGCACATTGTCTGATGTGCTGTCCCTCACTCCATTTATTTGGTCATTTCAGAAGCTCCTGGCAGACAGACAGGCCCAAAACTGAACAAACCAGTGAAGAATCCTATGTGAGGGATGAACTTTGGTCACAACAGATCCCTGCTGTAAACAAAAACATAACCAAACAAAAACCCTGGGAGAAAAGAGCAGCAGCTGAGCAGAACCAGGACTGGTGGCTGGACATACACAGACACTCTGTGAGCTTTCAAGCTCAGCTTCCAGGTGTTCCAAACCTGCAGTGTCCACTCCTTTGATACCAATACTCCCCATTTCCCTGAAGAATTTACCCTCTGGAATCAAGTTAGTTACTGAAGAGAAGCTTTTGTTTCCATCTGTCTTCAGTTTCTTAATTTTTTAAAGACCTTAAGTACTTCTCCTGTGAGAGATTATTCATTTTTAATCTCTGTATTTTGCAGGGATTACTGTGATGCCTGGCTTTTGGCCACCCACAGATTTAGTGTCTGAACACAACATCAGTTGCTGTCTACAAGCAAAACCTGAAATCTCCAAGCACAGGTATAAGCATTAAAGTTACAGCAGAAGAAATACAAGCCAATTTCTTCACAGGATATTTTACTCTGTCTGGTTTGACTCCTCCTCAGATGCAAAAGTAATAAACCCTATTAATTTAAATCTTATTTAGCTGTTCCATCTCTCCACAATAATTGATTGGGCTCTGGACACTGAGCCAAAACCCCTCATCAAATCAGGTCTGCCTGGTGCCTGTGCTGCAGGGAGATGTCACAGAGCTCCGAAGCCACACTTGCTCTAATTGATTAAAAGATTTGGTCACTTGCACATTTCCATTTAGGCAATTAAGCTAAAGAGACACAGCCACAGTGGAAGCAGCTGGGAGCAGGGATGGAGAGTGACAGACTCCCTTGGAGGACAGGATTATGACTGGGGATGTAGCAGTAACTAAGGTGTGGGGTGTCCCCCTCAATGCTCTTGATGGAACGGCCTCCGTGCTGCCTGGGGGGACACCAAACAACCCACTTTGGAGAATCATGGAATATCCTGAGCTGGAAGGGACCACAGGGGGCATCCAGCCCAATCCTGGCCCTGCACAGACACCCCAACACTCCCTGGGCATCCCCGGCCCTGGCGTCCAAACGCTCCTGGAGCTCCGGCAGCCTCAGGCCGTGCCCATTCCCTGGGGAGCCTGGGCAGTGCCCAGCACCCTCTGGGGGAAAAACCTTTCCCAAAATCCATCCTGCCCCTCCCTGACACAACTCCAGCTGTTCCCATCTCCCAGTCTGCTTTTCCTGTCCCCACAAAAAGCTGCCACATAATCTTGCATCCCCAACCTCTCTGAAGGGGACAGGCAGGGAAGCACGAGGCAGTGAGGATGTCCTGACAGCTCTGAACGCTCCCAGGGACAAGAGGGACAAGGAGAGCATCCAATGCAGAGTGAAGCCATGTATCTGACAATAATCCCTAAATTTCTGAGGGTGTTTGGATACTGGCTCCACCCATGAGCTCTAGGGGAGTTGTCCTGCCCACACCAGGGGTTGGAACTGATGCCCTTTAAGGCCCCAACCCAAACCATTCTGTGATTCCATGATTACTGGTTTGTGGCCCAAATGTGTCAGTCAGGACCAGCCGACTCCAGTGATATCCAATTCCCAGGGAAAACAGGTGAACTGCAGCATTTCTTGCCAAAGTGAGGAAGAGAGAATAAACAGGTTCCTTGGCCTTTCCTTCAGCCATCCGGGGATGCAGTTGGAAACATTGGCAGAATCTGCAAATGTCAAAATCCTGAAAGAAGAGATCAAGAAGAAAGAGTCCCAGCAGCCTTATCTGCAAGGCACCACGCAGAGCTGAGGAGCCCAGCACAAAACCTGTATAAAAAACATTCTGCCAGCAGCAGATCAAAACTGGGATTTCACATGTCTGCACCAGCACAGATGGCACCTGCTGCTCAGGAGCTGCCTTGTTTATCCTGCCCAGCCACCAGGGCCTGCACTTCCACTTCAGTCACTGAACAACCTGCAAGGTGTGGGGGATAAAACAAAAACTACAGATAGGCCTGACTACAGGGTTTGGGAGCTGGGCTGGTGCAGGATCAGCAGGGGTTGGGTGTGGCAAGGAGGGAGGGAAGATCCCTCTCACAGCTACATGAAGGCTGCAGCAGCCCAGGCACAGGACCTGGAAAAGTCACCAAAAAGAAATCTTCTTTCAGTGGCAGTTCTGGTTTAAGTCAAGCTTAAGGTCCTGGGATGAGCCTTAAACTGAGCCTTACATTTTCCAACCTAAACCTTCCAGTTTCCAGGGGAGGCCTGAAGACAGCCAGCTGCATCCATATTGGACAGTCCAACACCTGCCACCCACCTCACCCACAGCAGGGAAATAAATGAATCAATGCTAAAACCTCGGAGCTCAGTGCCCTGGGATGCTGCTTCCTTGCATTCAGGTTGCAGCCGTCAGGAAAATCAGCACTGTAGCACTCGTCAGCACGCTGCTGCTGCCAGATCCCTCTGAAGTGACAGGTGACAGTGACAGCCTGATGAGTTAGAGACACAGGGAACAGTGCCACCTTCTCTGGGTCTCTACACTAATGGACTGATTTATCAATTATTGATAAATCTGTACTATCTCATTTATCATTTTCTGCAGTCTTCTGTTCACACTTGCTGGATTTCCCTGATTCAGCCTATTCCACATCCAGGCTGCTGCCAAAAAATCCTGAATGAGGGCATTTAGAAGAGAAACTGGGAAATGCTGTGTGGAGCAATGCTGGGAACAAAGCCCCTCATCCTGACCACATTCCTGTTTGCTCTTTAGGATGTACCTTGTGTGTGGGGACAGAGGGACCAGCAGAGGCAGGGCAATGTCCCTCCCAGCACGGTCCCACTGCAGGACTCCATGCACACCACATGGAAAACAGACATGAGCAGGTTTTCCTTCCCAGTCACTGCCCTGCTCTGAAGCAAAGCAGAAGCTGAACATTAAAGGTGCCATTTGCTGCCTCCTTCCCAGCCAGGGTATGAGGAAAGCCCACCCAGAGCACCAAGGAACACTTTGGAACAGACTCCCAAAGGCAGACTGCACAGGATGCCCAGTGTCCAGTGCTCATATTTAACATAGAAGACAGCTTTCAAGCACCCTCCAAATTAGGGCAGTCCTTTAAAAGCTCCCATGAAATATCTGCATTATTAAAACCTGTGGACTGTGAAAGACAGAAAGGGGCACTCAGAGGAATTTGGCTGGTTTTGCATGGAAATATTATCCCAGAATCCCAGAATGGTTTGGGTGGGAAGGGACCTTCAAGCCCATGTCATTCCACCCCCTGCCACAGCAGGGACACCTTCTACTGCCTCAGGCTGCTCAGGGTATACTCACTGGGATGCTGGACCATCATCACCCAGGCTGGGGGATGGAATGGGTGTTATTGGCAGCCTGGGGTAAGGTCTAAGTTCCAGAGGAAGTACAGCTCCCATGGGATGATTTAGCCAGGTGGAAAACAAAAGAGCTCAAAGCACAACCTCCCTGTCCTCCCACTCCAGGTGCTCTCATGTCACTGCTGGCATTTCTGCTGAGCCTCAGCCTCTCTCTCCAATCCCACCCTGCACTCCCCCAGCCTGGCACACACCCCCCTTGGAAGCCCAGGCAGGAGTGAGCAAGCAGTGCTAGAGCAGCTCGGATCCAGCACAGCTCCTTTCCTTCAGGAATTCACCACAAGGTCAGTCCTCTGAGGAAAGGGGATACTTTCTGGACCAATGGGAAGTCACTGAGTTGAGGACACGTTGTTCAGCCTGGAGAAAAGAAGGCTCAGGGGGGACCTTGTGGCTCTGCACAACTCCCTGCCAGGAGGGGACAGCCGGGGGGGGCGGGCTCTGCTCCCAGGGCACAGGGACAGGAGGAGAGGGAACAGCCTCAGGTTGGGCCAGGGGAGAGTCAGGGTGGACATCAGCAGGAATTTCCCCATGGAAAGGGTGGTCAGGCCCTGGCAGGGGCTGCCCAGGGAGGGTTGGAGTCCCCATCCCTGGAGGTGTCCAAGGAAGGGCTGGAGGTGGCACTCAGAGCTCTGGGCTGGGGACAAGGTGGGGATCAGGCACAGCTGGGACTGGATGATCCTGGATGGCTCTTCCCACCTCAGCGATTCTAGGATTTACCAGCTGCTGTTTTAGGAAGGCAACAGTTACTGAGTGATCACTTTTCACTTTTTTAGAGCAATGGAATTGGCGGGGGTGAAGGGACTTAAAATGTGGAAAATGGTCCAATTTCCCAAGACACAGCCATTGCTCAGCTCCTCGGGGGGTTCACACAACACACCCAGCCCACGCTCCCCAGAGCACAGCTGGCTCAGGGACAGCTGGCTGTGTCCCACAGAGCCCCCACCCTGGCCAAAGCCCACGGGTGCCTTACCTCCAGCAGAAGACACACTTGTTGGCACAGGCCAGGCTGGGGGTGGCCTCCATGCAGCGGTGGCTCTCAATGCCATAGAAAGTGTGCTTGTAGCAGCCCCCACGGCCCCGCAGCATCGACTGAGGGCAAGGAAACACAAACCATGGGAGTTAAAAACCCATCTGAGGCCAGCCTGAGGCCACCGGAACACACACACCCACCCCCCCACCCACCCCCCCGCACACCAGGGGAGTTAAAACCCACCTGGGGCCAGCCTGAGGACAGGGGAACACACACACCCACACCCACACCCCCACACACCATGGGAGTTAAAACCCACCTGGGGCCAGCCTGAGGGCAGGGGAACACACACACACACCCACCAGGAGAGTTAGAACTCCCCATCTGGAGCCAAACTGAGGGCACAGCCATGGAGCTGCTCCCTTCAGCCACCTGTGACTTCAGTTCCAAGTCCAGCAATGCCCCAAGCAGGGCTGAGGGACACCAGTGCCACCTGCCCCGAGAAATTCCCAGCTGCCTATAAAATGTGACTCTTGACATGCACCCTTGCAGCTTGACTGCATTTAGGAGGTCAAACTCATCCCTATGTTAGAGAAGAATTTTGAGCTACTCAGTCCCTTCTCTGGCAGACCCCAGCACAACTCTCCTGCAGCTTTTCAGGCTCAGCCCATGAACAGCAGGTGAAGCCTCTTGAGCTGCAGAAGTGTTACTGGAAAAGCTCACTCAGGAGCAACAAGGATCCATTTCAAGGCTGTCCTACTGAGCACTCCATTCTTCTCATTTATCTGGCAGAGTATTTCTTGCAGCACTAAATTAAACAAATGCCCTGACCTTATAAACCCTCATTCACAGCCAGTAGTGGCTCCAACAGGATGCTGCACTTCCCTTCTCAGCACAGCCACAGCAGCTTTCCCAACAGCACTCAACTCCTATTTAACATGCAGGCTGCTTGCAGAAAAGGCTGTCTTTCATTAGCTCAGTTAAATAATAAAAAATGAGAAAAAAAATTTACTCCTCTCAAGAGAAAATCTGAAATATAACACAGCAGCTTTTAATCTGCCTTCCTCTTCCTGGAGAGTCCTGGTGATCCAACAGAAAGGAGCAGCAGGGAAAAATCTACAGCTAATCCCTAGCTGGTTGTACAGGTGGAAGATTAAATTATATGGAAAATGCTGTTGATTCTACCCATTCTTCAAATGATAGAGATTTCAGGAGATTCACAGATTCAGGAGAGCAAGTTATATTTGGCTTTTCCTAAGGCAAACAGACTCTTCCTAAAACACACAGGGTTTCTGGTTTTTTTCTGGAATTTGACAGAACCCAATCTTTTCTATCTGAGATGCCTCTATGAAACTCTACTTAACACTGATCCTGCCAGCCCTGCTCCTGCTTTCCTCTGATACAGATCTCCACAAAGGCTCCTGAAGACTCTCACACACTGGTGTGAACCTGAGGCAAAACCACTGCCTGGAACCAATTTCAGCTCAATTTATTAGAAGATTTTACATTCAATTCCTGCTTAAGCTAAAAATAGTGTGGGCCCATCTAAGCACACAGAGCTGCTATTTATTTTGTGAAATGGCTTTACAGTGCTGCACTAAAGTCTGAGTCTTTCATAAAAATAGGTTCTCTGGCTTTCTCAGTCACAACGTTGAGGTTTGCCAAGTTTTTCTTTGAACATTTTGTGATCATGTCTGCCACTAAAAATGATAAAAGAGAGAAATGGGTGTAAGAGTGACCAGCAGAGCAGCAGTGGGATCAGTGCACCCTACAGCACTCCTCACAGCCCAGGGTGGGCTCCCCATGCTGCTCAGGAGAACAAGGCTCTTGATGAACAGTTCACTGACACCAGGCACTGCAAGGAAAACTCTCTGCAGCCCACTCTGGGATGGCATCCTTAGGGCACTTTCAAAAATAAACAAAGTTAATCATGCAGTAAAGGAGAGCTCAGCCAGCAAGGAGTGATCAGTGCCACAGCACAGGAATTACAGATGTGCTGGATCTGAACGAGGCGCTGATTCCTGAGGTTCCCATCCAGGGATGCTCAAGGGTGCAGGATATTGCAACATGGTGGGTGAAGGGGCTGGAGCCCCAGGAGGGCTGAGGGAGCGGGGAAAGGGGCTCAGCCCACAGAAAAGGGGGCTCAGGGGGGACCTGGTGGCTCTGCACAACTCCCTGCCAGGAGGGGACAGCCGGGGGGGTCGGGCTCTGCTCCCAGGGAACAGGGACAGGAGGAGAGGGAACGGCCTCAGGCTGGGCCAGGGGAGAGTCAGGGTGGATATTGAGGAAAATTCCTTCACTGAAGGGATGGTCAGTTCCTGGCACAGCTGCCCAGGGCAGGGGTGGAGTCCCTAATCCTGGAGGGATTTAACAGCCCTGTGGATGTGGCAGTTGGGGACATGAGTCAGTGGTGGCCTTGGCAGTGCTGGGGGGAATGGTTGGACTTGATGATCTCAGAGGGTTTTTCCATCCTTAATGATTCTCTGATCAATGCTGCTCCCCAAACGTACAACATTAGAGACTTGTGAGCTCCAGAGGGACCTGCCAAGGACAGCTGAAGCCACACCCACCCTGAAGGGGCTACAGTTTGTTCTCCAGGGCTCTGTCTCTGCTGGGAATGTTTCTACGTCAGAAAACTGCTTGAAAAGCTACTGAGTTCCAGCTCCTCCAAGAGCCACCACAGGCAGTGCTGGAAGAAAGCTGTGTCACACACATGTCACTCATACCCACAGGTACTGTACACAGCCACATCCACACACACCCCACAGAGCAGGGAAATCAGTAACAACAGTGAAATCATTAACAACACCTCCCCGTGGAAATCTGATCTGATAAGTGCTAAAAACCAAGGGAGTCCTGACTGTCACAACCCACTCAGAACAGGGGTTCAAACAGCCTCATGTGCCTGTTCAGGTGTGGCAATGGCTGAGTTATCCCTGTTCCACAACCTCACACCAGGGATACAACCTTCCCACCTTTCCCTCAGGCGGATTTCAGGAGGCAGAAGATGTTTTAGCAGACACCAGAACAACAGGAAACACTAGAAAAGGATGTTCCCAGCTCTGTGCCACAACTGCATTCTCACTCTTTGCAGAGGGATTTTAATAGCTGGAAAGGCAAGGTTATAGCTTGAAAGATGGAATTTCGGATTGTGCAAATAATAACACATTTTAAAATTATATTTCATCAGGAAATTAGAATACCTGAGCAAGTCTCTAGCTTTGTTTTTATTTATGAAATGAGAAAAGGAAACAGAGCATACCTTTGTCCATCGGCAGAGCTTCACCCCAGAATGGCTCCCAATGAGTTTATAACCTGAAAACAAAGCACAAATCATCAAACAATTGAGCTTAGCCTGTAAGAACTGACACACAAAATATACCAAGTGGTACCCAGAGTGATGGACACCATGGACTCAATGCTGCTTTTCTCCACTGGCTCCAAGGTGACACCAGCAGCAATGGCAGTGCCACCCCAGGGGCCTCAGCCAACTGGAAACGGTTTCTTTTAGTGGGACATGTGCTGATATTGCTGAGTCTGCTTTGAATCAGGGTACCCAGGGGACTCCTGTATGGACTGGATGGAAGAGTCTGGTTAACCCAGGCTGTGGGACAGCTCACAGACACAAGGAACAGGACAGGGAACCAGGAGCACCTCCCTGGCCCCAGGCCATGAGCCCAGAACAGCCTCCTGCCCAGAGCCCAGGATCCCTGTCCCAGCCTGCAGGACAGGAGCTGATTCCCAGTGCAGCTGGGAGGGCACAGGAGGGCAACACAACCAGGGCTCAGCCTGAACCCCACCTGAGCTTCACCAGTTCCACCCCGCTGGTTCTGGGGTGGCCATGGGGAGGGAGCTGCTCCTCCACACCCAAAGGAAAGCTGAGCTCACATCAGCTCCACATTACCCAGCCAAGATCAACACAATTCCATTCCAATGGGTCCAGGAGGATTAATTGCACAATGTTCGTTAAGCACTAAGTGCTATTATTACTCAAACTGCTCCAGTGGGGTTATATTCCTCTTGGAGAAAAGTGCTTAGAGGCCAATATGTCCGAAGGATTAAAAGTCCCTTCAAATTAGCATAAAAATAAGAGGGATTTGAGACGCCTCACTGTGTCCCTCACAGTGGCGTTCTGTCTCCAAACCCAGCACCTCTCAGCTGCCTACTGCAGGCTGCTGCTCTTGTTAACACTTTCAAGGGAAGGAAAAATATCAAATCTTAGCTATCAAGTCTTTTTCCTGCCAACCAGCACAAATTTAACAGGGAAAAAGACTTCAGTTCCTCCACAGAGCAGCAGCAAAAGTGCCCTGCCCTGCTCATCTGTCCCTGAGCACAGCAAGATTCCAGCGAGAGCAACTGCAAAATCCCTCACAGCTGCAAGGACACGGAGCCAGGCAGCAGCAGCAGATGCCACACCAGCTGCAGCAGGCAGAAATTGAACTGCCTGCACAGACAGGGCTAATACGGAATCAAACAATGCTCTGCTCCTGCCATTCAAACCCAGCAGGGACCTGCCCAGGCTCCTCTGCCCACCCCACCTGATGGTGTTTGATCCATCTCCTCACACTGGAATATACAGGCAGAGTGACCTCTGCTGCAAGAAGGCTGCAGAGGAACTTGGGACAAGGGATGGAGGGACAGGACAAGGGAATGGCTTCTGACTGCCAGAGGACAGGGACTGATGGGATATTGGGAAGGAATTGTTCCCTATGAGAATGGTGAGGCCCTGGCACAGGGTGCCCAGAGGAGCTGTGGGCTGCCCCTGGATCCCTGGATGTGCCCAAGGCCAGATTGCACGGGGCTTGGAGCAACCTGGGATAGTGAAAGGTGTCCCTGCCCTGT
This sequence comes from Nicator chloris, assembly GCA_013400495.1. NCBI lineage: Eukaryota > Metazoa > Chordata > Aves > Passeriformes > Pycnonotidae > Nicator > Nicator chloris. Next base: position 26,218 of record WAAE01013418.1, read on the forward strand.
CCCTTTAAGGTTCCTTCCAGCCCAAACCATTCTGGGAATCTGTGACAGCCCTTCTAAGACAGTCCCCAAAGGCACGTGCACTCTTGGGGACACCTTTACCTCAGACTGGCTGAGACCCAGAGGATGCTGGTGCAGGTTCCAGGGGCACAGCCACACATACACAGCTGCATGTGGCTGGAACCCAACACTTCCCCACCCTGGCTCTGTCCTGCCTCTTTCTGCAGCTTTTCTCTGCAAACATCTTGTCCAGCAAGGTCTAATCTCAGCTGAGACCTCCCTGCCCTGCTAAACTGTGTCCTTACAGGATTTGTGGATGAGAGCTGAAAAGCTGCTGCATTCCTCCTCCCTCTAATACAGTTGTCCAAGGCACACTCTGCTGTTGTCACCCAGCACATCCCAAGCCTTATTTTTCCCATTTCTCCAAATCCAGCACCAGCAGTCATATAAGATTATTTTCTCACAGATCACTTGTCAGTAACAGCAAAATGGCTGCTTTCAAATGGGTTTTGCAGAAAAATTACATTGGAAATAGGACATGCCCACCCAGATCTGCTACTGAGTTGTTTGAGGGAAGAGAGGAAGCAGCTGAACTGAGCAAAGTGCCAAGACCCAGAGCTCCAGCATTTTCTCGTAAGTTCCTTAAATCAACTTCCACCATGTGGAGCACCCACAGCTTCCTTTAAAGGCCAAGAAAATTGTACATGTTCAACATCAAAACAGTCTTACAAACGCCAGCCAGCTTTGGGGATGAGAGGGGGCTTACTCATCTCTGTCACTGCCAGGAGGCCCAGCTGTGGTGACAGGAGGGAGCAGCAGAGATGTGCAGAACTCCTAAAGCCACAGAACTGGGGTACTGCACCGTGTGGGGAACTGGGAGAAGGTGTGGCCACCCAGCACTGGGTGCTGGCCATGCCAAGCTTCTGACACGTGGGAATGAGAGAAAATACCAGAGACCAAGGCTGGACACTTGTTCCACCCCTGCTGCAGGAGAGCAGAGACCCTGTAACACTGCTAAAACTTTCTTCAGCACTGGCTAAACTGCTAGGAAGGAGACAGCAGTGCAGTCTTGGCCAAAAGAAAGGACAAAAGCTTAAGCAAGAAACTGGGAGTGTCCCAGAATCACAGAACTGTTCTGGCTGGGAAACCCCTCTGAGATCATCGAGCCCAACCATTCCCCAGCACGGAGCCTTGTCCCCAAGTGCCACAACCACAGGGCTGTTAAACCCCTCCAGGGATGGGGACTCTGCCCCTGCCCTGGGCAGCTGGACAGGGCTGGACAGCCCTTTCAGTGAGAAATTTCCCCAGAAATCACCCTGACTCTCCCCTGGCCCAGCCTGAGGCCATTCCCTCTCCTCCTGTCCCTGTGCCCTGGGAGCACAGCACGACCCCCCCGGCTGTCCCCTCCTGGCAGGGAGTTGTGCAGAGCCACAAGGTCCCCCCTGAGCCTCCTTTTCTGTGGGCTGAGCCCCTTTCCCAGCTCCCTCAGCTGCTCCTGGGGCTCCAGACCCTTCTCAGCTCCGTTCCCTTCCCTGGACACGCTCCAGCCCCTCAATGTCCTCTCTGCAGTGAGAGCCCAAATCTGACCCCAGGACTGGGGTGTGACCTCAGCAGTGCCAGCACAGGGGGACAGGCACATCCCTACTGCAAAGTTTCAAATGAAACATGAGAAAAACTGACCAAAACTGTGATCAGCCTGAGGGTCTCCAGCCCTGGTCCCACACTGCAGCTCCTGCTGAGCCTCCCTTCTGGAAGCTCAGGCCAGCTCCACTCCTCCATCAGCTTTGCCACAATGTCCCTGTGGCTCTGCCAAGGCCAATTGTGCTTGAATCTAATCCTCCTGATGGCCCCAAGTCTGGAGCTTTGGGTGCCAGGAGTCCCTGTGAACATATTCCCCCCTTGCTTTGAAGGGCTGTTACTCGTGACCAATAACACTAAGTGGATATTTGGATACAGCACCTTCCAAACAATCCAGTGTTTGATGGACGTGCTGCTCCCCACGCCGTGTACCTTCAGACATTAAAGCTGAACAAACCAATCTATTTATTATTTCCACAGTCTAATATGCAACGGATTCCTTCAATTATAAGCCGGCTCACAAGTAAGCTCAGAGTATCAGCTCAGCTCCCAACTAAAGGAAAGAACATCTCATCTGAAGGCTGGGTATGAGTTCATCCTGCTCTAGATGATAAATTTTAGATGACCTAGAAGCTTGCCAAGCTTCACTGAAATTAAGTGTCACTTTTACAGATGTGAATTAAGCTTTTAAACAACCTTTGGGGTGAAATGAGTGTTATCAGGCAGTAACACCAGGCTGAGGAACATGTTGTGATTGCTCACCCTGACAGGCCAACTGAAGTTTAATAGAGCACAGAGGGACATGGAACTGGAGAGATGGCCAAAGTCACAGCTCCTGATTGCTCTAGAGGCTGGGCCAGGACTCTGCTCAGCTCTTTGGAACCACATTGCAGCATTTCCACTTCTTCCTGGAAATAAGACTTTAAAAGTCCTTTCTCTGAAACTCAAAGAACTCATGGAGGGACCCAGCTGAATTCTCAGCACTGAGCCAGGACACTGCTGTCTGTATTCCCAGGGCACATTTCAGTATCCATGTGCTTGGGGTGTGGTTTGCCAGTTTACCAGTGCCAGACACACATCCAGTCTTTCCGAGCTCCTGGACATGGATCAATCATGTCCATAACTGAGCAATTCTGTTATTTTTGAGAGCAGAGCAGATCAGCTGAATTTCTACAAGCACAAGTGTCCCTATCAAGAGCCATGTCATGCCACCTGCACTCCCTGGACAACTCCAAGAGCCATGCTGAGTGGCCTTCAGGGATTGCAGACTATCCCCAGGTGGCAAAACGTTCAGAACAGAACCCACAGACACGGAATCCTTGGGGTTAGAAAAAACCTCCAAGCTCATCCAGTCCCAGCTGTGCCCCATCCCCACCTTGTCCCCAGCTCAGAGCTCTGAGTGCCACCTCCAGCCCTTCCTTGGACACCTCCAGGGATGGGGACTCCAAACCTCCCTGGGCAGCCCCTTCCAGTCCTTGACAATGCTTTCCATGGAGAAATTCCTCGTGATGTCCACCCTGACTCTCCCCTGGCCCAACCTGAGGCTGTTCCCTCTCCTCCTGTCCCTGTTCCCTGGGAGCAGAGCCCGACCTCCCCGGCTGTCCCCTCCTGGCAGGGAGTTGTGCAGAGCCACAAGGTCCCCCCTGAGCCTCCTTTTCTGTGGGCTGAGCCCCTTTCCCAGCTCCCTCAGCTGCTCCTGGGGCTCCCAGCTCCGTTCCCTTCCCTGGACATGCTCCAGCCCCTCAGGGTCTGCGTTGTCCTGAGGAGCCCAGAGCTGCCCACAGGACTGGAGGTGTCCCAGCAGGGCCAGCACAGGGGACAATCCCTGCCTGGTTGACACCTCCCAGTTCAAATCTCTGCACCACCAAAATTTGCTTTGACACAAAAGCCCAAAGCGAAAGATTCAATACTGAAAGAAAGAAAGGAGATCTGTGGTTGAAAAAGCTCTAAAAACCACAAGGAGAAGACCAAGCCATCATTCTCCAGGAGTGCAAGCACTGGGAGCTGGGGAAAGCCACTCTGAGGCCTCATTGTGCCTTCCAAACTCTGCTGGCTGTCAGAGGGCTGCCCTGAGAGGAGCAAAGTACAGCTGACACCTCTGCGTGGGGCTATTGAGCACTCTCCTGCAATAAAACCACTGCTCTGAGGCAGTGATTATCTGCTAGAACTGCAGCTCAGGGCAGTCTCATACTAGCAGAAGGTTTACAGGGAAAAAATTCCCAGTTTCCTGCAGTTCTGAAGGAGTGCAGCTGAACAGGGCCAGAGCTGAAGGTCAGTGATAGAGCAGGATCCATCCCCACCAACTGTAAGGACCATTTTCCACATTGAAACACAACTGCTGTGCTTGAGTCACCACCCAAAAGACAAAGAATACTTGAAAATTTATAATAACAGTAATAATCATAATAGTAATAGTAGTAATAATAACAACAAGAAATGCCCCTGGTGAGGCACCTGTCCAGATTATATCAGTATTTTATACAAATCTAGAAAGAAGGGGACTCTGGGAAGTGGAATTTTTCAGACTGCCCAAGCATGACAAGAGACACCTCCAGGTTCACTCCTAGAACTGCTCAACTTTGAAGAAGTTCTTACCAGGTCCACCAAGACCTATTTTAGATTGTGTCTTTGTTTGAAAAAAGGCTCTTAAAAAAGTACAAAAGGCTCGTGATTTGGGAAGGATTTCTCCCAGGAGCTGAAAGCAGGAGTGGGACAGGAGCAGGGATTGCAGAACTGTCCCTCGTTAGTACAAACCCTGTCCTTCCCAAAGGGCTGGGAGGTTTGGCCTCTCAGCTGCCTCAGATCCCTCTCATTGTAAAGACACAGCAAAAGCCTCCTGGGGGCAGTGAAAGGGATTCAGCTGTTGCACAGGCAACCCAGAGCCAACCTAGAGCCAGGAAAATGAGACCAGCAAAGTTCAGGGGTGAGAATGCCAGGAGCCATCACAAATCCCAGCCTCCACACCTGATTGTAAGAGACCCCCAAGGATTCTCAAACACTGTCTTTTCCCTTAGACCCAGATGTTTCTTTTAATCCAAGAGCACCTTTCCCTCTGAAGCACAGGAAATAAAACCCCCCATAGCCAAAGGCAGCATTTCCTGTCAAATGATGCCTTTGCCAGAAACAGCCTCAGAGACCACTGATACTCTCACCTGTATCAACACCAGAGAAAATGCAGCAGAGCTTTCTGTATCTGGCCCCTTTGTCCAAAAGCATCACCAAGCCAGAGCATTCCCAAAAAGAGATCATGGACTGGTTTGGGTTGGAAGGGACCGCAAAGATCAACCAACCCAACTGGTGATTCAGCCATTCCCACAGGGAATGGCTTCCCACTGCCACAGGGCAGGGCTAGATAGGATTTTGGGCAGGAATTGTTCCCTGGGAGGGTGGGCAGGCCCTGGCACAGGGTGCCCAGAGCAGCTGTGGCTGCCCCTGGATCCCTGGCAGTGCCCAAGGCCAGGCTGGACATTGGGGCTGGGAGCAGCCTGGGACAGTGGGAGGTGTCCCTGCCATGGCAGGGGTGGGATGAGATGAGATGAGCTTTAAGGTCCTTTCAACCAAAACCAGTCTGGGATTCCACAATTCTTTATTCACAGAAAAACTCAAGAAATGTGCAAGCACTTGGCATTTTTAAGAGCTGTACCTCAGGGCCAGCTTTGGCTGAAGTCTGGAATGGGAGGTTCCACCTGCACAAGTCTCCTCCTGAACCACCCAGAACAAACCCAAAAGGTAACAGACAGAACTGCTGACTGCTGTGAGCTGCATCTCTTTTCTGTTCTGTTTTCCTGAGACACTTCTCAGTCATTCAGGGCACATTACCTTCTCCACATTTCCATTTGTCTGAACTGTGCCCTTGTGTGTGCCGAGTGTCACATTACAAAGAAAGGACAGCAAATTTTACCCTTGCCTGAACATATCCTGTACTTTGTTCCAGCTTCGACTTCATTTCAAAGCCCAATACTCCCCAAAGCCCTGCCAAAACCTACAACAAACCAAAAAAAGGATGCACTTCAATTATAAATGTGTTTATTTTTATTTTCCTCTGTTACACATGGGATTATTGTACCAGCTCTGGTAACACATGAGAGAAGAATCAGCCCCCTAAACGTGATTTTCCCATCTCCTCTACTCCTGCTCAGCATATGCTCTGCCAGCATATCAGAAGTGCAGCCAGCTCTCCACCAGCTCCTGGCAGCTCTCACACAGTGGGGCTTAAGCATCTTCTGCTGCCTGGGCTCCTTCCTTTTACCTTCATGTTTTCCCTTTATTCACAGACATTTCCTATGGAATTGATCAAGTCTTCTCTATGCCTGGGTTTGGTCACTGTATTTATTCTGCTCACCACAAGTAATTTCTTAGTTAGCAAAGTTATTTTTAATCTCTCCACGGCCAGTATTGCATTTCTGTGGCACATTCTGGGGACTGCACCAGTGTCACCAATCTCAGAGCCAGCTGTGGGCTGCTAGTGCCACCTGGAGTTAAAGAGCTCCTCCCAAAGCCTGCCAGATCCCAAACGCTGGCATCTGTGTCATGTGTCTGTGCCATGGCTTGAGATCCCATTTCCACATGCTGGACACTCCAAAGGCTCAGCACAGAGAGCCAGGCTGAGCGGGGCACAAGAGCTGCAGGCACTGGGAACCTCAGCCCAAGAAGGGCCAGCAAAAGCCATCAAAGCCTTTAAAAACCTCAACTCCAGGTTGGTGAGCACTTGAAAAGCCCAGCCTTCAGTATTTCTCTGAAGTCAGCCTCTTGCCTGCCCTTCCCCACTAAAAGCCACAGGCCAAAGCACAGCTTTAGCTGCAGCACGAAGTCAGAGCACAACAGTTTAAGTGGCTGCTGAAGCCCAGACTATTTCAGGTAAGAGCTGTCTCTTAATGCACCACTTTGGAGACAAGTAAAATAGAGGTGTGCTGGGCACCCTAGGGCTAAATTGTAGCCTTCCTTAACCAGTAAGGACAGAACCAACTGGACTGCAGCAAAACTGTCCTTATGGGACAGAATAATTTATCCAATGTCAGCAGGGTCAGCCTTTGGCATCATTAACCCATTCCCATTGTGCTGCCAAGCAGGGAGAGCAGGAATTTGTTTGGTCCTGTTACAGCAGGAAAGAGCAAAGCAAAGAGCATGGCAGAGACACAGTGCCAGCAGCTTCAGAAATCCTGGAATCATGGAATGGTCTGACCTGAAGGGATCTAAAGCTCATCCAGTTCCATGCCTGGGACACCTCCCACTATCCCAGGGTGCCCCAAGCCCCATCCTGCCTGGCCTTGGGCACTGCCAGGGATCCAGGGGCAGCCTCAGCCTCTCTGGGCACCCTGTGCCAGGGCCTGCCCACCCTGCCAGGGAACAATTCCTTCCCCAAATCCCATCCAGCCCTGCCCTCTGGCAGTGGGAAGCCATTCCCCATTGGAGCCTCCTCAGCAAACACTCAGCTCTCAGGGCTTTGGGCTCATTGCTCCTGTTCCATTCCTGCCCTGTGGAGGGAAGTGCGTCAGAGCTGACTGGGGCTGCCAAACAACCCCTGTGACATGACAGGGCTGATGGAGGTGCCTGGCACTGAGACACATCACGTCTGGGCTCCAAATAGCTCAGGCAGGCAGTGAACAATCCCTCTCCCAGCTGCCAGCATCCAGCAGGACGTGGTTGGCTTCAGTCAGACCATCAGCATCAATAAAACATTTGGCAAATCCAGAAGCAGGTGTGACTAATGATGGCACCAACCCCAGCAGAGCACAAAGTCATGGTCAGTCCCTGAGTCATGAACAGCCTGACTGGAAGGGACCCCAAGGATCATCCAGTCCAACCCCTGGCCCTGCCCAGACACCACAACAACCCCACCCTGGGCATCCCTGGGAGCTCCTGGAGCTCTGGCAGCCTCAGGCCATGCCCATTCCCTGGGGAGTCTGGGCAGTGCCCAGCACCCTCTGGGGGAAGAACCTTCCCCAAAGTCCAACCTAACCCTCCCTGACATACAGAAGGGTGTTTTGGTTTTTTGTTCTTTTTACAGAAGAAGAAAACACACTGTGTTTTTCTACTTTCATCTTTCCTATTGAAACAGCAGATTGAGACTCCCTCTAAAGCTCACCATGGATTTAAATGAGGAATCAGGAACACTGGAAAGGCTCAGGAGCCCTTCACCCTCTACCAAATCCTCCTGGCACCCAGGCCAAGCAAAAGCAACTTTCAGCCCAGAAGGGATTGTGTCAAAAATGTACAAGCAATCCCAAAACTGGACAGGAAATGTGAACATGGAAAGTTTATTTCTATTTTCAGTTGATTTCATTTCTTTCAGGCTACCTGAACACACAGAATGACTGAAGCACTACCAGGAGCACTGAAAACCAACACACAACCACTGCCAGCCTCTTCCTCACTGCACTGGGCACTCACCAAAGCCTCAGTGCTGTGGTGGTGTTTCAGGGAGGGCTGGGCACTGATGGAAATGGAATTGTCTCTGGCTGGGACTTTCAGAAGTAGCTCTTGCTGAGTACCTGTTATCAAAGTATCTGCAAGCAGGCAGCTCCAGGGGCTCACACCTCTGCCACCCAATGGGGAGGCTAAATTTAGCCCATATTCCATGCCAGGGCTAAAATAAAAACCTCTGCTTAAGCACTGTTCCGTTTACCCCCGGGAAGGTAAATTGCTTTGAAGGTGAATCCACAGTGAGCACTTCCATGGTCTAAGGAGATGCTTTGCCAAGGAGAACCTCTGTTATGCAACTGCAGTATCAAAGTGCAGCTCTCCCTGAACCACTAATACTCATTTTCCTTCTCTTGGGCTAATTATGCCCTCAGGGATACTCTTGAAAAGACACTGAGCCTACACCCAAAGAAACCAGTTGGTGCAAAATAAAGGAGATAATCTTTTGACTACACTGCACTTATTATTTTAGGGGGAATGATGCTGAGGGAGAAGGGAATTGTTTTATTTTTGTAGCCACAAAGCCTTCCTGGTGTGTTATTTACAGGAAAAAAATGTTATATGACATAAAAAAAAACCACCAATGCAGCTTCTCCTTTTCACAGCTGAGTGACCACTGAAGAATTTGGTGAGCAGCAGAGGAGGGAGAGCTGGGAGAGGCAGCTGGGCTGTAAGGACACAACAGTTTAGAGTCTTTGAAAGTGCAGCTTTATGTAAGCAGATCCTACCAGTGGCTCCAATACTGGCACTACCATGAGCACTGCAGGAAAGGAGAAATGTGGACCCACTTACCTGGACAATGAATTCCCATCCCTGGAGTGTCACAAGGAAATCAGAGCTCTCTGGGGAGCCTTCTTGGAGCCAAAAGTATTACGGTAGGAAGGTGACCTTCCCTCCAGCACTGCTTTATTTTCCAAATGGCCACTTTGTACAAAATCACAGTTCCATTCACACCCAAACGCAAAGCAGCAGGGACTGGTGAGACTGAGCCAAGGGGAAATGCTCCAGCCACCACACAGAGCACAGGGCCACCACAGAGCACTGCCCCCATCCCCTGTTTTCTTTAGCAGTAACTAAATAAATGAATAAATAAAAATGAATGGCTGCCACCTTAAACACAAAACGAAGTAAAATATAAATAAAGCACAATCAAATATATGACAACAAAACCAAAGTAACTGCCACCACACCACAGCCTTCAGGACTGAGGCTGTAAAGATGGATTGGTCCAAGGCCTGCCCTAGCCCCAGCCAGCAGCAGCACCCTGAGGACCATGAGAAGTCAGTGTCTCTGCCACTCCTTGCTGAGCCCTTGGGTCATCCCCCACACCGCACAGTTAAAGAATGGCTCTTTGCTTCCCAGCTGTGCCAAGGCTGATGCAAAGCCAGTGACCAAAGCTGGCAGCCACGGGCTGGGCAGAACACTCCAGGCACTGCAAAGCTCAGGCCAAAGAGCAGCCGAGCCCTGGGAGCAGCAGGGCTGGGCTGCACAGCTGGGCTCGCCCAGGACACGCCAGACTGCAGAGCTCAGCTCTCAGTGACACGGGGACATCGCAGGAGAGAAGCCAAGGGCAGTGGGGGAGTCCCCATCCCCGGAAGTGCTGAATAAATGTGAGCATGTGGCACGTGGGGCCGTGCTTTAGTGCTGAACACGGGGGTGGTGTTGTGTTGCTGGTTGAAACTGATGATCTTAAAGACCTTTTCCAACCTTAACCATGTCATTACAATACTGATTTAGCAGCAAACCAACCACACTCCACCTCAAGAGAGAAAATAAATCAGACTAAACTCCCTTTAATCTCCACATGAGCAGCAAAAGGAAGCTCCCATCAGCTTCCTCCTGGTTCCACCACTCCCAGCTGAGGCTCTTGAACTGCAAGGCTCAGTCTGGCTCTCCTCACGCTGGTCCTTTGTTTTAAAAAAAGACATTAAATCTACTCCAACTACTCTCATTGGAGAGCTGCTGATCTAAACATCTAGTGGATGGTTAATATCAGTTTGAACTAGTTCCTTTTCTGGAAACAGTGTTTCAGCAACAAATCAGAGTTTGAAACTAACATAAAAGCAAGGGACTAAGATGCAAAACAGATGCAAAGCTGTTCCTTAAATATTCCCTGACAAACCTACACTGTGGGAGCTGCAGAGTGTGGGACCATTGGCACCTCTCTCAAGCTGCTCCAGCAGGTACATCAAACCCTGGGAGCTCCAGGCACTGCATGAGGAGCTGCCCAGGAGCCAGCAGAACGTCCTGGGGGCCAGGAGGGCCACTGGGATCCTGGGGGCATTGGGAACAGCATTCCCAGCAAGTCAGAGAGTGATCCTGCCCCTCTGCTCACCCCAGGTGAGGCACCTCTGCAGTGCTGTGCCCAGTTCTGGGCTCCACAGCTCAAGAAAGACCAGGAGAGGGCCAGTGGAGGACACAGGGATGGTTTGAGGTCTGGAGCATCTCCCTGATCAGGAGACTGTGGGAGCTGAGCCTGGTCAGTTTGGAGAAGGGCAGGCTGAGAAGGATCCCATCAATCCATAAAATATCCCCGGGGGTATCAGAGGATGGTGCCAAGCTCTGTTCAGTGGTGCCAGTGACAGGATGAGGAGCAATGGCCATGAACTAAACCACAACAAATTCCACCTCCACATGAGGAAGAACCTCTTCCCACAGAGTGGCCAACCTCTGGAACAGCTGCCCAGAGTCTCCCTCCACGGCCACATCCCAAACCCCCTTTGACACATCCGTGTGCCACTGCTCTGGGGGACCCTGCCTTGGTGCTCTTGGACTGGGTGATGTCCAGAGGCCCTTCCAGCCCCAGCCATTCCGTGTGTCCTGTCTGTGGTTGGGGCCTGCCACGAGGGCCCAGGGCAGCCCCTTCCCCACACAGAGCCCCTCTCCCACTGCTCTGCTCAAACCCAGCACCAAGATTCTGAGCTGTGCCCCACCTTGTTTTGTGAGTGCCTCCCGCAGGGCCGGGGTGATCATCTGTCTCCTCTCAGCCTCCTCCTTCCTCCCAGCTCCAGCATCCTCTTCCTCCAGCTCCCGCTCTCTCTGTTGGAAGACAGGGAATTACAGCCAGTTAGAGCCAGGCATCACCTCAAACACTGGGGCACAGCCGCTCCCCTGCTGGACTGAACTGAGCCAAGTGCCCCACAGCAATTCCTGCTTCCCTGGAATGCTGCGTCTCATCCTTCTTCCCATCAGTAACTCAGGACAGTAAACTGGAAAAGGAACACCCCCCAGCACACCAGATTTGTCCCACTGACACAGCAATAAAATTCCCAAGGATATTTTAACAACCAGGGTGTGAAATCTCATCCAAGAGTGACTCCAGGTTTTAAGCCCAAATGTTTCATGAGTGCACAATAACTTCACAATAACCAAACCTGTGTGTGCCTGGAATGCCACTGCTTGGGAGAGCTCAGGGAGAACCCCCAGGAATTCACAGAGCAGAGGAGCCCTGAAGGAGCAGCCACCTGCACCACCAAAATTCAGCCACAACAAAGGCTTGCAGGAAAAGGCTGCTCCCCCTGTCCCACAGCCCCATGGAAGTCTGGCTTCCAGCTACTTCCACACACAGCTAAGGCCTGGGCAGGAGTTCCAGATATTGGGATAAAGTCATGGGCAGGAGAAGCAAACCCTGGCACGTAACAAGTGGTGACTCCCCTGCTGTGTGAGTGTCACTGCTGAGACTTTATGGGTATTTATTGTTTCATGTCTGCACAAAGAAGCATCAAAGTGGAAATAATTACTTGGATATTTCATGCAACTTGTAATCTGTCAGTCCTTTATGGCTTTTATTGAAGGAGTTATGGATAAACAACAAACAAAAACCAACAGAGGACATTTTGTCTTGACAACACTGAGGCTGTTTCACATCCAAGCCTCTTTTGTGCCAAAGCCATGGAAAAGTTATTGGAAATGTTTCCAGTTTCAGTCTCCCCACCAACTGTCAGTTTCACTAAGGAAACCAGTGCTTCTGACTCGCTAAACTGCTCTTCACAAACAGGGAGAGGAGTCTGGCTGCTCCTGCACATAAACAGACTGGTTCTGTAACCAGCAATTCTCTGAGAAACATCTCAGAGAATAAAAGGTGCCTCCAAAGAAAAATAAATTTAAATATTAAAACCCCCACACACAGAGGTTCAAGTAGAAAACAGAGCTCCTAATAAACACTTGAGAAGGAAACAGGAGAGTAAAACATTCAGGGACAGAGATTATTACCTTCCCTACTTGTTTTGGATAAAACTGTGCTCACAGTCTCAGGGATGTTGTTCAGAAACGTATTTTTCAACAACCACGTACCACAACATGGTCCTTTCTGAAGGAGAAAGCTTCCTTCTGCTTCCTTCCACTCAGCTTTCTGAGCCTTTAGGCAGGACTTCATTGGTTTCTGTAACACATCAAAACTCCCTGGAAGCCTACATCTAATAATTAATTGTCATTTAGTGGGTTTTAAAGCTCATTTCTTGAGCCTTGATCTTAATTTATCAGCAAGACTCTTCAACAGTAAAATATTAATATTGCTGGGAAAGCTTCATGCATAAGGAAGGAAGAAGATAATAGATAAAAACTTCATCTTCCAAGTGTTAAATAAAGAGCTTGTCCTGTCACAAGCCATCACTTAACCCAGGCCCCAGGCAAGGCCCTACCTAAGCACAGACTGAGACCTGGACTGGAGGAAGGAGGCCCTGCCCATGGCAGGGGAGTGGAACTGGAGGAGCTTTAGGGTCCCTTCCCACCCAAATCACTCCCTGATCCCGTGATTTGGGAGCCCCTCAAAGTCCTGAGCAGGATTTGAACGTGGACACCCCCTGGCCTGTGCTCTACCATCTCAGGCCAGGCCAAACCTCCCACAAGAACTAAACCTCCACTGTGGAGCATATCCTAATATTAAAAATGCAGCCATTGATTTAATTACAAATGAGAGACCCCATTCAAGAGAGTCTCCAAACAAAGTCCTTCTGCATGGAAAACATTTGCATTTCTACCTCCCTGTCACTGCAGCACCTGAGAAAAGCAATTCAGCAGAACAACATCCAACTCCTTCCTGGCAGGGCAGAAATACAGTTCATTTTCCCCTCATATAGAGGATCACAATTCTCCCTGCCCACACCCTGATGTGAGAGCCTGTAAACAAAACCACGCTTTGTTTTTCTCTGCCCTGCAATACCTGACCTGTTCACTTTGGGAGGGGACTGGCTGTGCATACTCCTGGTGGGAAATGGAATTCACTGCACAGGGATTCTTATTTATTTGCTTAATAAACCTCTCAGATCTGTTATTGGGGGTTGGAGAGGAAGGAGAAAAGTTAACTTTGCACAGAGCAAACTTTGCCAGTTGTAGTTATTTAGTAGAAAGCCTGGCAGTAAACCCAAGGCAAATCAATGCCTTTGCATAACAAATCAAGCAAGCAGTGACAAGAGACAGCTTTTCAGGCCCTTGAAATACTTCACTGCCAAAAACTGGGGGTGCAGCTCACAAAGGAATGAGCCCAGAGATGAGGAAAACCTCTGGATACACCTTGATTCCTCGGAAGGCTCAGCACAGCTTCGCTGCAGGCTGGAGGGGTTTGGTTGTGAATAGAGGCAGCTGAACCTCAGGTATGATCCCCTTCTCTGCAGCTGTGGGGAAAAGGAATCCTTTCCCTTTCGCTCTCACACAGGCAGCACTTCCCAAGGCAAGGAAAACAGAGCTTCCATGGACCAAGAGCCCAGGACACAAGTGAGGGCCTCAGCATTCCCTGCCCCAGGACAAATTCCAGTGCCAGTGTTTCAAAGGAACTCCTCCAAATCTGCCTTCCAAACTCAGTCCCAACCACTCCCAAAGGTGACCACCAGGATGTGCTACTGCCACTTGTCCTTCCCCTGAAGTGCTCTCTGCAGGATGTCCAGGTGCCCGACAGCTCCTTGTGTTTTCCACTTTATCCATCAAACACTCTTCAAACTGATCATGCAGGAGGGAGAAAAATAAAAAAGGCACCAGAACTCCACACAAAGGCTGAGAAAGTTGGGGCTGTTCAAACTGGAGAAGAGGAGGTTGTGTGGAGACCTCCCAGCACCTCCCAGGGTCTAGAGGGGCTACAGGAAAGACAGAGAGGGACCCTGCATCAGGAACTGGAGGGACAGGACAAGAAATAACAGGTTCAGTCTGACAGAGGGGAAATTGGGGTTAGATATTAAGGAGAATTTTTTTCCTGGGAGGGTGGGCAAGCCCTGGCACACGGTGCCCAGGGAAGCTGTGGCTGCCTCTGGATCCCTGGAAGTGTCCAAGGCCAGGCTGGATGGGGCTTGGAGAAGCCTGGGACAGTGGAAGGTGTCCCTGCCCATGGAGCAAGATGAGCTTTAAGATCCATTCAAACCCAAACCATTCTAAGATTCCCTAAATTACCTTAATGTAGCACTTTTAGCCTCCTGGCTCTGTTTATTGATGTGCCATAGCAGGAGAAAAAAAGCTCCCCAAAAGTTTTGCTCTCAGAAAAAAATTTACATCCAATTATGACTCAATTTCTTTCCTGCTTAACCTCCCAGTGGTCAGACAAAGGGAACCCCTGGCATTACCATGAAATACAGCCTCATCCATCTAAAAGCTTCGGCATCTTTTCCCAAATGAAAAGCACAAGCATTAAGCAAACAGGAACACACCAGGGCTGGAGCCAGCACTACCAGAACAGCACTGAGGGAACGCTGCCCAGGCTGTCAGGAAAAGCTGCCTGGCAGCAAGAAGGATTAGCAACACTTCCCCAGGAGCTGGGGAATGAACTACTGAAGTTCATGAATTACATGAAGGAGAGTTAAAGTTCACAGAGCAGAGCTCTGGGAGCAATGGCCCACAGGCAGCAGGACAGCCAGCAATGCTGACAGCTCCTCCCCTCCCTCAGCCTCCTCTGCCAGGGGCATCTCTGACAGGAACCACGTGGGGATGTGGGGAGCTGATGGGACACCAGGCTGCCCACAGGAATGGCACTCCTTTCCTAACAAAACAACCTTCCTGCAAGGCTGAAACACATGGGAAAAAGGGGACAGGGAACCCACTCCACAAAGACAGCCCTGAACACAAGCACAGGAGTGGAGGGTGCACTGTGGGGACTATCCTCCTGTAGAACACAGCTGTGGCTGTCACAATTCAGCTGTGACAGGCAGAGCTGCAACTTGCTGAGCCCAGGGATGAACACCCTGTCAATCCCACAGCACACCAGCCCTCGCTGCTGTCAGTCACCAGCAGAGATGGCCTGGAGCTCCTGCAGCAGAGAAATGAGAACTCGAGAGTGAACAAGCTGTGAACCAGCAAACAGCCCAACAGACAGAAAATCTTATTAAAAACAGCTGCCAGAGTCTACATAATCACAGGCTACACACCCACCCTAGCACTGCCCAGGGAAGCACAAAGAGCTGAGAGCAGCACAAGGTGTTGAGATGGGAACAGCCCAATGCAGCACCTGGCCATGACTGAAACATCAGCTGCCTGGGACAGAAGGGAAAATTGAGGCAGGTGCTCTCAAAAAGTGGCCCTAAAGTCCCAGAATCATGGAATGGATTGACAGGGACCTTAAAGCTCATCCTCTTCCCCCCCTGCCATGGCAGGGACACCTCCCACTGTCCCAGGCGGCTCCGAGCGGCAATGTCCGACCTGGCCTTGGGCACTGCCAGGGATCCAGGGGCAGCCACAGCTGCTCTGGGCACCCTGTGCCAGGGCCTGCCCACCCTCCAGGGAACAATTCCTGCCCAATATCCCATCTAACCCTGCCCCCTGGCAGTGGGAAGCCATTCCCAGTGTCCTGGCACTCCATCCTCCTTGTAATTCCCTTCAAAATGGGGTAAGTCCCTGAGAAGTTCTGACTGATACAAAAAAAAACCCCACATTTATAAACAGGACTTTTCTCTCCTGAAGCAGAAACCCCTGTGAATTTTAAATAAGGAGGGGAAACCCCCATCTCCCTCCCTATGCTGTAGGATAACAGAAGGTCCCTGGTGTTTTCCTGAGGCAGCAGCTCCCAGCTCACACCAAAACAAAGGAAAACAGACCCACAGCTCCATTCTCATAGAGGGAATTTTCCATTTCCTTTTTCTGAAAAGTCAGTGCTGAGATTTCTGGACATTTAGAGCAGCATTTTAAATCCCAAACTCCTGCAGACAAGCAGTGACAGGAGCTTATGCTGCCATCCAAGTGCATCAGCCTGAAAGGGCACTGAGCATCTTCCATGAAATGCAGACAAAAATGATCCCACCAATGTCATTTTCTTGTAGGTTCAACATCAGCCCAAGCCCTCAAGGACAAGAAAGCTCCCAGGTCACAACTTTTCAGTGTATCTGCAGGGCTGCAGGGGGGGTTTCAGAGTGCTGCACTGAGGTCCAGCAGCACTGCTCTGCTGTAGGGCAGCTTTTACAAGGTGCTGCTGAAGCACAGCTCCAACTCACACACTGCTGAGGGACCCTGCCAGAGTTTGTTTGATTTGAGAGACTTCCTTGGACAAGCCAGGAAGAGGATTGATTTTCAAAGGCACCAAAGGAGTCAAAACTAACAATGTGTCTGTGTCCACCAGAAAGGGACTACTTATACTTGAAAACTGAGCCATATTTTCACATTTTACTTCTTTTTCCTGTGCTACAAAAATCCCAACTGAAACTCAGTTCACACAGTTTAACAAGTGTCCTAAATGCCCAAATTCAAACCAGTAATATTTTCCATTTAGTCTCTTCTGCTCTCTCACACACAGAGAAGGCAGCACTCGTCCTTCCACAGTCTTGCCATCTTTTGCAGAGTCTTTTTTAAATGCCTCTGTAGAGACATCCCCACTCCATTTCTTTCTTTTCCATGGAGTTCAGGACTAAAAGAACATTTCGTTTCAACAGCAATTTTTTCAAGTGGTCAAAAAAACCACAGAATCCTGGAATGGTTTGGGTCGGAAGGGCCCTCAAAGCCCATCCCATCCCACCCCTGCCATGGCAGGGACCCGTCCCACTGTCCCAGGCTGCTCCCAGCCCCAATGTCCAGCCTGGCCTTGGGCACTGCCAGGGATCCAGGGGCAGCCACAGCTGCTCTGGGCACCCTGTGCCAGGGCCTCCCCACCCTCCCAGGGAACAATTCCTGCCCAAAATCCCATCCAGCCCTGCCCTCTGGCTGGGGGAAGCCATTCCCTGTGTCCTGTCCCTCCATCCCTTGTCCCCAGTCCCTCTCCAGCTCTCCTGGAGCCCCTTGAGGCCCTGAAGGGGCTCTGAGCTCTCCCTGGAGCCTTCTCCTCTCCAGGTGAGCACCCCCAGCTCTCCCAGCCTGGCTCCAGAGCAGAGGGGCTCTGCTGCATCGATTTGTAGAATTTGGGGAAGTCTGCTCAAATCTGTCATCAGACAGGTGGGAAACTTAAAAAATGCACAACAAAAAGAAAACCACCTGAGAAATGCAGCACAAATTGGTGAGAAATGGCGAGCAGGAAGGCTGGGCTGCTGCAGCAAGGTCAGTCCTGACCATCTCCACCAAAGGATGTGGGCAGGAAAAGGCTGCAAATAAACACTCAGAGCTCTCAAATGCCTTCACCAAGGAAGGCACTGCTACACCACATATTAGAGACTGCACAGCCAGATACAGGTTACATTAAGTTATTTTGGGGTTTTTTTCCCTTTTATCACTCACAAGCCTTACTCAGAAAAAGTCTCAAGATCTCTTGTAATTTTGTTTAGCAATTGTAATTCTTTTTATTAGCCAGGGTTTAGAGAAAAAAGATTTGAACCCAGGAAAGGAGAAGGGTGAAGCGTCCCTATGGCAAATCTTACTGTTAATGACAGAAGTAGTCCCCAAGAAGTTAAATTAAATTTCTTAAAGTTCATTTTAAAAGGTAGGCTCACAGTGAATTCTGAGCCAGAGTAGCACAGGTCAGAATCTGGCCCAGAGCAGCTGCTGCAGATAAGGGCACATTTTTCATCAAGGAATCCTTCACCCATTAGAAGCTGAAGTTTTTGGAGCTGCCCACATCAGTTTTAACTGAAAGTGACATATCCAAATTTTGTTCCATTTGGTTAACATATCACTGACTAATCTTTCCCCCTTTAAAAAGTTCCTAGCTGTAGCACAAAGTTGCACACGACCCTTGGTCTGTAAACCTTAGGCCTGAAATACCTCATCACCCACTGCCCCAAACCCAGCTTCCTTAGGAGTTCCTTAACCCAGGGCCTGCAAGGTTTGGGCTTCCACAGCAGCCCCAGGCTCCAGGGGCTCCCAGGAAATGCTGGAAGGAGTGGGATTTACAATGGCTAACCCAGGGTGACTTTTCAGGGAGCGGCACCCAAGGGGCCCAGGGACACAGAGGGACACAAACTGAACACTTTGGGGCAGGGTTTGGTTCCTGGAAACTCTCGGTGTGTTCCCATCACCCCCTCTCTCTTTACATTGCAAATGAGCCTGTCAGCATCATTACACTGCTTGTTGTAGAAAACATGAGCATTAATCTCAAAAGTGTCAACAAAATACGCTCATTTGATTGCTTCCAAATCCATCAAACAAGGAATCAGGGTATTATTATTGCTATTACTCATGCCTGAAGTTTATAAATGTGAAGGTTAATAAAGTCATTCCATTCCCTGGGAATGTAGATGGATCTGTCCTTTCAGCTGATCTCCCAGCTGGGGGAGATAATCCACACTAAGAATTGGTGTTCCTGTGATTAATGGCACCTTGCAGGCCACAAGCACCATCAGAGTTCCCTTTCCCTGACAAATCCACATCAGGGGACGAACTCTGGAGGACAGGCAAAGTGTGCCAGAACTGCAAAACTCCAAAGTCCACCTCATTCTTAAATGCATTAAAACCATCAGCACATATTATGAGATTTGGTAATCTCATGTGGAATTTGCTGTTGGATCAGCTACCAGTTAATATAGTTGAATATATTACCAATATCTACCCAACCTTGTGTTAGTTAGGGCTCAGACTCAGTGTGCAGAAGGCATCATCACCATGAATTGTGTAACTTCACACTCAGCAGCTCTTTAAAAATCCATCTCTTCTCTAACTCAGTATGTAATAGCTATAATTCAACCTGGCAGAGAGGTTCTGGCATTCCCCTGGAACTCCTGAATCCATCTGCCTGGTCCAAGTGGCTGCAGGAATCCAGAACCTGCTTCAAGCCCTTTGACAGTACTTTACAAACCTGTGGAATATGGGGGGGAAAATCTGTAAGACAAATCTCATCCTTGATTTCCATCAAGGCAAACAACAAAAGACAGATGCAAAACTAAATTAAGATCACATGCAGAGATGTGAGTAAGCATTTATTAGATCCTGTCGCCTCCACAGCCTCACTCTGCCATCCCAGAAAAGGCAGGATAATAAGGAATTCTGACTATCTGTGCCTGCACAGCTGCCTTACCTGGTAGTGAGTCTCACAAGAGCCAATCCATGCAGAAGAGATGAAGCTCTCCCTTGGCTGGACCCAAAGCTGGACCCAAAAGCATTTCAGATTAACTACAAGGCACAAGGCAGAACCTGCTGTTCCACACCCCATAGGCAGAGGGGTGAATACCCAACACTGACACCCACAAATCTCCTGCTGGAAAGTGTCAGGCACATTCCAGACCCAAGGAACTCTGAGGAGCAAGAACTGTCTGTGATATAACCCTGAAGATACTCAAGTTTCTCTCAGACTTGCTCACCTATGTGTGACTAGTTCAGATCCCAAAGCCCAGAGCACTTGGCTGTGTGGGCAAGGAGTCCTGCAGGACAACAGGTTAGCTCAGGGTAAAACAACAGTGTCACACCCATTTAACACAGTTCAGCATTCCATGAGAGGGAAAATGGCTAAAATGGCCAAAGGGAGAACTACTCACCTGGCACAGGAAACCTCTCAGTGCAGACTCAGAGCTTAGAAAGGGGACAGGACCTCAACAGAAGTGCCCTTATGCACACTCAGAGTGAGCTCTCAGCCCCACACCAACACTTGCCCCCTCAGGATTTAATCCTCTGCGGGAGGGCAGTGTTCAACTCTCACAGCAGAACAGCTCTGCCAGCTCCTCCACTGACAAGGCTCAAAGGATCAACACTTGCAGGTTCCAGCTTCCAGTTCCAGCTGAGTGTCTGTGCTCAGACAGCAGCTGCCTCTCTGATCAGGGTGGCACTTGGGTCACAGCCACAGCAACCTGACCTGCAGTCACAGTTAGTGCAGACCACAAGCACATCCAACACCCAGGCCTCTCCCTGCTTCAGCAGGGCACCAGGAAGGCTGAGGGGAAAGCAGTTTGGATCCTGCCTCAGCCAAGGCACACACAGCAGTGAACTTTCCCCGCCTGTGTACAAACCCACACCACGCTGACCTCAGCACTGACTTCTTCCAGCGAACAGCAGGAAGGATTTTATTGCTGTGCTCACTTTTTATTTGTAAACTGGCCTATGATATGTGGTTTTCCTGGATTACACTGCTCCTCGATCATGATGTTGCTATATTCTGTAGGTCAGGGAAAGCTCAGTGCCCAATTTCACACGACTGCTGGCTGTCACCACTGCCCTGGCAGGGCTGGAGCACCGCCCAGGAGCTGCTGCAGCACCCGCGGTTCCCTTTTGGCCGCTGACCCCTAGTGGTGAGCGTAGGAGAGCAGAGACAGGAACAATGTTCTCCACGAGGAACTCCGGTCCTTTCTCCCTCCAAAAGGAAGGCAGAAGGTTCCCCAGCCTTCCCTCACGAGCTGCAGAGCACAGGCCAACCCCGGCGCCGGGACAGCCCTCACAAAGCAGCCGGCCTTGCCCCATCACCTCTCCTCACAGAGCTGGTTACAAACAGCAGTGTTTGATTTACTTCCTTCCCCTGCTTAAGGGGAAGAACAGAGATCACCGTGCTCCCCTTGTAAGCTCCTGCCCTCCAAGCACACACCCTCCTGTGAGCCACAGTCTGGCTTCAGGTGGCCCAGCAGCGCCATCTCAGCATAGACCACCGAGGACATCCTTGGATTTTCACAGAGTCACAGAGCAGTATGGACTGGCAGGGACCTCAGAGATCACCTCATTCCACATCCCTTCCACAGGCAGGGACACCTTCCACAATCCCAGGCTGCTCCAAGCCCCGTCCAACCCGGCCTTGGGTATTGCCAGGGATCCAAGGGGCAGCCACAGCTTCTCTGGGCACCCTGTGCCAGGGCCCCATTTTGGGAAAGAGCTATGAGAAGCCCCACAGCGCAGATGCACCCAAGGCAAGGAAGGTGTAATTCCAGAGAGGTCAGTTTGGTAAGGGCATGGACAGCAGCTCAAGTGTGCACAGGCAATGACTGCAGCATGCAAAGGTCACTGAGAGCAAAGGGCGCCAGCAGATGGGCCCAGAGCACATCACAGGCCACCCCTCCCCACCCTGAGCAACAACTGCTCAGCCAGCAAAGAGTGGGGAGCACAGAAGGCCTGCAGCTGCTCCCTGCCCCTAGTCCTTTGTGTGAGTGAGGTGAGTGTGACACATCCCATCTCCAGCTGAGCTCAGGAAAGGGACACCAACAGAACCACTGGGAACAGGGCCAGCAAGAGCCTGGGATGGAGCAGGAACTGGGGCTGTGTGACAGCCCCAACACACCTCCAAATATGTTCTTTTTGGGGACAGGTTCTTCAATAGCTCGTATTGTACTCTCTCCCTCTAACCAAACCCTACAGATTCAAATCCAGCCAGTTACATTTTAATCAATCCAGCTGCTCAGTGACCAAGACCTGACCATTCCATGTCCCCTCTAATAGCAGTACCTTTGCTTTCTTCATGCGGCCCATGATATTGCCAAGATCTTCAACATCAATGACAGAATCTGTGCCTCCAGCTTCCTCCTCACTACTGGTTTCAAACAACTCCTCTGCCTGTGGGAGAGAGCAGAGAAAAAAAATTAAGAATTTATCTCACTGTTAAATGTAAGACTAAGTTAATTAGTGAAATGAGCTCTCCTCATCAGTAAAGACCACTGAAAACCAACAATAGCCTACCAAAAACCTGTAGGATGGATATGGAACCCTGAACCCCTTTAAACCCAAGTGCCTTGCTGACAGCAAGATTTACTCCTCCTGCCCTGCAGCAGCCTGCACTCCCAAACCCAGCCAGAACCACTTACTTTCCTATAAAAATCAACCCAGCAATAACTTCCAACCCACAGTAAATGGCTCGAGGGAGGATTAAAGTGCCATAGCAGCTCTGGGTCTTGCACTGGAGAGCAATAGACAGGATTTCTTAGTCAAAGGCTGCAATCAATAAACACTCCAGAAGAGAGAAATTATTACAGGCAGACACACACAAAGGACATACAGGGCTTGCTCAGGTGACACTCCCCAGCTGCCTTTGGAAAACCCTGAGATGCAGGCAGAGCAGTTGAGCTTCACCAGGGTGAAGTGGAAGCAGGTTAATGACTCACAGGGAACTGAATGGTCCCCTTGGGAACAAGGCAAAGGCTCTGCTGAGAACTCGGCCTGGCTCCCTGGAGCATCTGACCCCAGCCAAGAGCAAGACTCCCTAATCACACAAATGCCATCAAGCCCGGGTCCATCACTAATTCTTTGGTCCTTCTTTTGGATGGCTCATTCTGCTTGTTATTACCATGGGATCTCAGCTCTCTTCTCCCCCTGCTCCCAAACAAGCATCAGGCTCCCACAGCAGCCCTCTGGAGTGCAGGAGGAAGGAGAGAAGTCAAACAGTACTCCAATTAAAATAAGGTCTCAAGGATTTTGGCTGTACCTCAGTATTCTCATGTTCTGACATCCCATGTTCGTGGTCTGAGCTTTCCTTGCTCTGCTTCTCTGAAGATTTGCACTTCCCTTTCTTGCACTTCCCACCGCAGGGCTTCTTTTCCCCTTTGCAGAGCGCCTGGAGTCGAGTCAGGAATTTGGCTTTCCAGGCCTCAAAGTCAGCCTCGATGCTGCCATGCTTGCTCTGGGCCACATTGCAGTCCCCCTCAGCCCGAGTCATGATCCTGCTGGCACTGAGCATCCACAGCCACCTGTCCATCCTCCTTCCAACCTAGGGCAGGAGGAAGGGTTGGAAAGGAAATTAAACCAGGCCTAAGTGCAAACAGCCAACCAGAAAAGCAAGGATCAGCCCTGGCAAGAGCCAGTGAGCTGCAGGGCAGGGACCTGGGGAGTCTCTCTCAGGTGCTGGCTCAGCACAGACACAGGGCAGCCTGAACAGCACCACACCCCCTCAGACCCATTGGAAAATCCCTCTGCCATCCCTGGGGTGAAGGGCTGGGCTCTGGGAACACACTGCTCTGCCTGGTGCTTGTTGGTCAGAATGGTCACGTGTGACACACAGCCCCAGCTCTGAACACAACCTGTGACAAGTGATGCCATTTTTCTGTGTGAGATGAGAGCAATGACCAGGCAGAGATACTGCCACAGTTCACATCAGGGAATACAGCTAAAACCCACATCATAAAAAGGAGCCAAGTTTAAAAGGCAGCAAGAGCAAGACTTTACAGTGCTGTGCCCTCAGGTGATTGCAGAAAGCTTTTAAAGCTGGGAAATGAACTCAGTAAGGATTTACCAAACGTGTTACCACATCTTGCAGTGCCTGTGGGACTAATTTCCTATTTGAAATCCAATTGCTTCAAAGCTGAACTGCCCAGGGGGCCAAGAAGGCCAATGGCAGTGGCTTGTACCAGCAATGGTGTGGCAGCAGGACCAGGGCAGTGACTGTCCCTCTGCACTAGCACTGCTGAGGCACCTCCAGCCCTGGGGGCAGTTTTGGGCCCCTCACCCCTAGAAAGACATTGAAGGGCTGGAGCGTGTCCAGGGAAAGGAATGGAGCTGGGAAGGGGCTGAGCCCCAGGAGCAGCTGAGGGAGCTGGGAAAGGGGCTCAGCCCACAGAAAAGGAGGCTCAGGGGGGACCTTGTGGCTCTGCACAACTCCCTGCCAGGAGGGGACAGCCGGGGGGGTCGGGCTCTGCTCCCAGGGCACAGGGACAGGAGGAGAGGCAACAGCCTCAGGCTGGGCCAGGGGAGAGTCAGGGTGGATATTGGGAGGAATTTCCCCATGGAAAGGGTGGCCAGGCCTTGGCAGGGGCTGCCCAGGGAGGTTTGGAGTCCCCATCCCTGGAAGTGCCCAGGGAAGGCCTGGACATAACATTCAGCACTCTGGGCTGGGGACAAGGTGGGGATGGGGCACAGGGTGGGTTCAATAATCTTGGAGGTTTTTTCCAAGCTCAGTGGCTCCGAGACTCTGCCCAAGCCCTAAACCCAGTGCCTCACCCAATCAGCACAACAGCTACAATTCCCACACACACCACCAGCCTCTTTCAGTTTTGAAGCACTTCATGCCCTGAGGCTCTCAAGGAGCAAAGGCCAAGCAGGGAGCTCGAGGGGCACTCACTGTGTTGTAGTGATCCACATAGGCTGAGTTCCCCAGCCCAAACACGGCGTATCTCAGGCCCCGCAGGAAGCTTTTCCCAACACGGAAATCATTGGCTGCCTCTTCCAGCCACTTGCAGAACCAGCCTGCACTCTCCGGGGGCTGCCCCTCGGTGTAGGTGGCCACCAGGAACACACAGATGTTCTTGCTGCTTGTCTGGTCACATAAACAGGACAGGAGAGAAAAAAAATCACTGCATTTTCCAGAACTTTCTTTTAAAGCTAAGAGTTACAACACCCAGGCAGCTGGAAGAAACCAAAAGACAAGGCTGTCTCCTGTTGGGGTGTGGCGCTGCAGGGGACAATCTCAAGGGTGCTGAACAATCTGCACAGCACCTTAAATTAGCAGAGAGAGGTCAAGCTGAACAGGGACATAGTGACAGAACAAAACTGGACATCCAGCCCCACCAGCAGCTTCCTGATCCAACTCCTTCAGCAGGGAAGTGCGTCATGGATAAATATTTCAAACTCCTCAACCTCACACTTACAGGTGTGTTACAGGCAGTATCAAATGCTGGCAATTCATACTGAAACCCAAAGGAATTTCCATCACACAGTTCCCACCAAAGCTTTTTGTTACGATTAATTAAAACTCTCAAGTAGCAACTACCAATATTCACAGAAGAAAAACCCATCAAGGATTACTCCACATAAATACACCTCACAAGGAGTTTCTAACTTAAAAGCCTCTAAATGCTGCAGAGGCATCACCATCTTCCTGTTCTGGTTCTGAACCCTGCCCAGGTGTACAGGGCACCTAGGGCAGCCCCTCTCACCCAGCTCACCCCTGAGTTACAGAACTGGCTCATACAGAGTCTCTGTCACAGCAAAACATCCAACTGGTGCTTTGAAATTCTCAAAATGTATGTATGTTCTGCTGAGGGTTGATGGGCTACATTTGCATAGGTAGGGAGGCAATTCAACATAAAGCTTTGTGGATTTCCAAAATAACAGGAGAGAAATACAAGAGGGAAACGGGCTTGACAACCCCAGGAAAAACTTGTACCAATTACTGGTGTTTATGCCATACCCACCTCCTCTGCTAAACCATCTTCTGGATCATAGGCTCCCATGTTAATGACTTCCACAGGCAAATTAAGGGAAGTAACAGCTTCACCCAGAGCTTTGGCAAATCTCTGAAGAAAGAAACATAGGAAGTTATCAATTACCTCAAGCCACACAAGCCCTGTTACGCTCAGCCACAAAACTTCTCCCAGCACAGGAAGAATAATGACACAGGAGGCCTGGACACTGGCACTGCAATTCCTCACATTAAAACAAAAATGGAGCATGCTGGCTGAGAGTTACAACATTACAATGACTAATCACTTCACAGTTACACACACAAATTACATTTCTTCTTGAGAAAGCACCAAAACCAGCACTTCCCGCTACGAAGCCTTGCTAGAAAACTAAAGTTATGGTGCAAGAGTGAACTTTTAGCTTTATAATCAATCTCTACTGCACACCTTGCTTAAAGGGAGGAGGAAAACTTATTTTTATTTAATTTTTCACTTATCTTACATGTTGGGCAATGATTGTAACAAGCTAATGAATATGCTGATGAATTCCCAGATCTG
Organism: Nicator chloris; assembly: GCA_013400495.1. Classification (NCBI taxonomy): domain Eukaryota; kingdom Metazoa; phylum Chordata; class Aves; order Passeriformes; family Pycnonotidae; genus Nicator; species Nicator chloris. The sequence goes on from WAAE01013418.1 coordinate 52,122, forward strand.
TACCCAGGGCAGTGTTTTAAGGCAAGCGACATTCTCAGATCCCAACAATATTTCAAAGAAATTTCACAGATGTGCAATAAAAGTACAGATACCTTTGCTGTGCCAGTCTGAGAGCCATAGAAAATCTTCACTCCAGCAACATGGACCTCCTGTGCCTGAGGGGGGGCACATCCATTTCCAAGTTTGTCTGCTGTTCCCTCAGGGGAAGAGGGATTCCCATGGGATTTCTCACCCTATGAAACAAGAGCTGTGTCACATGCAGTCCCTTCTCCAAGAGCTGTCAAACCAAGAGCATTTAAAATTCAAATCTTGGGGCCACTCTCAGCAACAGTCAAAGCATTTTGGTTCCTCTCACACCCAGACAAACACACCAGGACCTGTTTTCCTGACGTAGGCCATGCTACAATACCCACTTGTCTGGGAGGTAACAGGACCCAGCTGAACCTCCCAAGTCCTGCAGCAGATCTTTACCCACCTGCACCAGGAGGTTTTCAATTCCTGAATGGCCTAATTCCCTCCCGTCCCAAAGCCAGCCCAACCCTGTCATTAGCACCATGAAAACCTGAAGATGCAAACACTAGGCACAAGCAGAGTGGTTTACCTAGACTGACAGAGCAACCCAGGGGGACCCATTCTTCCAGGAACAGTGTGAGGAGTGTCCTGCTGAGCTCTGTCCCAACGTCAGAGCAACAAGAGCATTTAGTGACCCGTAGACACAAAAAATCCAGGCTAAGGATCATAAACAGATAACCAAACTGCATTTGGGATTTGCAGCACCCTCAGCAGGCCCATGGCAGGTGCCTTTATCCAGTAACTACTCACTTCCACCCAGGTTTTTGGGGTCTTCTCAGAGAGAAGTGCTGACAGGCTCAGTTACCTTCCTTTTGGTTCTGGTGGTGCTGAACTGAATGACAATCCAAAGGCTGATCCCAAAAGCAACAGCAGAATAGATGTAAAATCTGTATAGCCATATGGACACCAGGCAAGTATGGAAGTAGCTCCACGTATCCATTGAGATATCTAAATCTGGAATGTCACAGATCCTATGGAGTGAATATGGAATGAGCACACACAAAATAATCACACAGTACCCACAGCCTCACATTATCAGCTATTGCCCAGGCTTTGTAGGTAACAGCTTCTGGCCAAAGATAAGGTACTAAAATTGAATCAAGAAGCCTTTACCTCCTCAGATGTGTCAGCTGAGCTCCAAGCTAGGATTCCATACTGTCAGAAGGAAACTCTGGGTTTTTCCTTGATAGGGCAGCTCTGTTACAAGGAAAAACAGAAAATACTTGTGCTGTCAAGTGCCTGAAAGGAAAAAGTCCTAGTGAAACATCCAGCTGGCTTTAGTTTTACACAAACCCAACAAATGCAGCGCTCTGGAACAAGAAATCTCCAGTCCAAGGGAAAAATCAACTGCACAGAACCTTCTGCTGATCACAGCCCTTGTTTACACACATTAGGTGTCACACCGATTACAAACAGAGTTTCAAAGGCAGGCTGAAACATGGATTCAACTGGAAACACTTTTACAGAATTCTATGATGCAAGTGAAGTTTGATTTGGAACCACTAAGACGTTTCAGGTTGGTTCAGAACATTCAGGGCACAGTAAGCCAGGGTACAGCCAGGAATGCACTTCCATGGTGTCTGCAAATATCTATTTTATATGTAATATTCAGGCACTCCAAAAAGGCTGGTTTGTGATACTTATTGACTGAGGAACACAGCCGACACCCTCCTACTGTCATCTGCAGCTTGGATGTTGTTTTTTCAGATATCAGTCAAGAGCACAGAATCCAAATATTTCCAAGAGGCTGGAAACTCGTACTGGCTGATACTCAAGTTACCAGAGCAAAGGCTTAAGGGGATGCCCTTCACCCCTCCAGCAGGAACACTGAGACTCACAAAAGAGAAGAGCCAAGAGCACTTGCCCAGCGATTCCAGTTTTACCCAAACCACCTATAGGGATTCCCTTAACCTCTATACAATTTCCTCAAATGCAATAGATGCTACTATTCAAGAGAATTTTAGCTCCAAAACAAGCACACACACACTGGCTATTATTGCCTTCCTAACTACATACCCTCCCTATGGTTATCTCACACACACCCCTCTCACCCTCGTGGTTATTCCTCCTCTCACGGCTAATGCCCCTTTCTGCCCCAAATACCCCTCATGTTTATTACCCCACCTTCCCCTGCCTCTCACGGTTATCATCCCACCATCCTCACAATTATTAAACACCCCTCACCTCAGAGCTACTGCCCCCGTACACCACTCGTGGTTAATAAACATCCTCACGGTCGTTACCCTCATGTCCCTCCACAGCACCCTCCCACAGCTATAACCGCACACACACACGGTTATTACATCCCCCCTCACGGTTGTTAGCCCATACACACATTATCATCCCACAAACACGGTTATTATACCCCCCCTCACGGTTATTAGCCCATACACACAGTTATTATCCCACAAACGCGGTTATTATATCCCCCTTCACGGTCATCGCCCCCACGGACACAGTTATTACCCCACAGACACGGTTATCCCGTCCCATGCCCCCCATCACAGCTCGCTCTCTTACACGTACACACACAGCCACCACCCCGTCGCCTCCCGGCACTGACCCCGCTCCCCGCCCGGCTCTCCTCACGCCGCCATGCGCCGCTCCCGCCCCTTCCGCCCGTGCCGGGGCGGCCGCCATTCACTGCCGGGCCGGGGGCGGAGCGGGCGGCCGCCATGTCCATCTTCACCCCCACCAACCAGATCCGCCTCACCAATGTGGCCGTGGTGCGGGCACGGCGCGCCGGGAAGCGCTTCGAGATTGCCTGTTACCGCAACAAGGTCATGGGCTGGCGCAGCGGAGCGTGAGTGCCCGGGGAGCCGGTGGGGAGGTGGCTCGGGCCCGGCGCGGGGCCCGGGGAAGGGCCCGTGTGCCGACCCGGGTGTTAGGAGGCCATACCCGGGCACCCCGTGTGGGGACTCGGTATGGGCGCGGGAGAGGAGCCCGTGTGAACACCGGGAAGGGCCCGGGGTGTGGAAGGGGGGTCGGCGGTGACCGTGCTGGACCTGGCTGTCGGGCCGGGGATCGTGCGCGGCCCCGGTCCCCGGATCTGACCCCGGGAGGAGGCGCGGGGCCAGTAACGGGAGCACTGTGCCCGTGCCTGGGCAGCGACACCTCTGTGCTGGAAAGTTCCAGCTGTGCTGATTCAGCCCGGGGTAGCAGGAGCTGTTTCTCCTCGCTGAACGCAGCTGTGCTCCTGGCATTGCTGCTTTGCTGGAGAGAGGCTTTGGACAAGGCATGGAGTGCGACAACAAGGGCCAATGGTTTCAAACTGAATGAGGAAATGGTTTCAAACTGTCCACCTCAGAGGACAGGGATGGATAGATGAGATATTGGGAAGGAATTGTTCCCTGGCAGGGTGGGCAGGCCCTGGCACCGGGTGCCCAGAGCAGCTGTGGCTACCCCTGGATCCCTGGCAGTGCCCAAGGCCAGGTTGGACATTGGGGTTTGGAGCAGCCTGGGACAGTGGGAGGTGTCCCTGCCATGGCAGGGGTGGCGCTGACACCATTCTGGGATTATTCTGAGTTTTCTACATTTGTCTCAATCTCTAGGGAGAAAGATCTTGACGAGGTCCTGCAGACACACACAGTGTTTGTCAATGTCTCCAAAGGCCAGGTGGCGAAGAAGGAAGATCTGGTTAAAGCATTTGGGACAGATGACCAAACAGAAATCTGTAAGATGGTAGGTTTCACACACTTTGCTTTATAAAAGATGTGAGAAGATTTAGTCACACACTTAGGTCTGTTTGTACTGAAGGGCATTTGTAGAATGCTGCTACAGGTGAAAGGGTTATTTGTTAGTAAAGGGTAAAAAGGAGCAGTAGCTCTGTTTTATAGTTTTAAATTTGGCATATGCATGTGGCTGGAAAGAATTCTATCTAACATACAACTTGCATGCATCAATGTGTCTGGACACAGCCAGCACTGAAGAGTTCCTCCCATAAGATAAGTTATTAAGAATGCAAAGAAAGCAAGGGGGGAGTTGCTTATTTTGGAGAGTTTGCTTAGGTGTTAGTAGCAGATCTAATTTCTTAGTCCTTATTGGTAGGAAACGAACTGTGGACTTGCTGTGGCTGATGAGATTTCAGTAAATCTCTTGAGTTAGCATTGCCCTGACAGGCAGGAGGGACATCCCTCTCCTGGGGTCACCTGGCCCAGCATCAACAGCTGGGACAGGAAAGGGATTGTCCTGCTCTGCTCTGGGCTGGGGTGGCCTCGCCTCCAGTGCTGGGGCAGTTTTGGGTGCTGCAATATAAGAAAGATCTACAGCTGTCAGAGTACAAAGAAAGCTACAAAGAAGGTGAAGGGCCTGGAGGGGCCGTGCAAGGGGTAGCTGAGGGCACTTGGTCTGTTCAGCCTGAGGAGACTGAAGTCAGACCTCATCAGGGTCTGCAGCTCCTCTGATCTCTGCTCTGTGTGACAGGGACAGGACCCAGGGAATAGCTGGAGCTGTGCCAGGGCAGGTTTAGGTTGGATTTTAGGGAAAGGTTCTTCCCCCAGAGGGTGCTGGGCACTGCCCAGGCTCCCCAGGGAATGGGCACGGCCTGAGGCTGCCAGAGCTCCAGGAGCGTTTGGACACCACTGCCAGGGATGCACAGGGTGGGATTGTTGGGGTGTCTGTGCAGGGCCAGGGGCTGGACTGGGTGATCCCCTGGGGATCCTTTCCAACTCAAGATATTCTGTGATTCTGTGAAATCTGTGCTTCTCTCACTTCAGCTTAGTGTTTCTGTGGTGAGTTTTTTTGTCCGAAGCCTTGCCAATGCTGTCTGTTGTAATGAGTGACATAATTAATTTGTTTGCTTGCTGCACTTCAAATCTCACCCAACCTTTCAAGCAGCTATCAAATTTAACAAAGTTATTTGACTTGTCACTCTTCAAATCCACGATGTTTGTTAACTGATTTCTCTGCTTTACAGATTTTATCCAAAGGGGAGCTGCAGGTGTCGGACAAGGAGCGGCACACGCAGCTGGAGCAGATGTTCCGAGACATCGCCACCATCGTGGCTGACAAGTGCGTGAACCCTGAGACAAAGAGGCCCTACACAGTGATCCTCATCGAAAGGGCCATGAAGGACATTCACTACTCTGTCAAACCCAACAAGAGCACAAAGCAGCAGGTGAGTTTCCTGCAGTATCGGCTCCTGCTCCGAGGTGGTGCCATCCGGTGTAATTCCTCAGGTCTCAGCCACAGAGGGATCAGCAGAGCCCCAGGATCTGAGGCCTGCACAGGGATTACTCAGTCATCTGGCAGCTGAGTGCTGGAGAGAAGCAGCTTCTGAAACTCAGGCAATTTGTTTGCTAAGAATTCGGGGAAGGGAGAAAGAAAGGAAAAAAACCCAACAGTGATACGCTTAAAACAGAAATAAAAGGTTTATGATTTATGCTAATTGAAGTAGTGTATCAGGTTTGTATCTGGGTTTGTGCTGTTTTGCAGTATAGCTATTTAATTTTATTTCAGACAGCTTTTAAGTGTTCAAAGTGATCACTAAAAACATGAAGTCTGCCTGTTCTTGTTAATGTGTCAAAAGAGCATTATAGCAACCTCCCTGCAGCAGAGTGGCAGTGACCAGCACTGAGAGATGGCTCTGAAGCTGGGAAAAAGGTTCAAGATTTGGATCTGGGTGCTGGGATTTATGCAGGTGTGTAAATGCTCTCTTTCTTCTCCAACAGGCCCTGGAAGTGATCAGGCAGCTGAAGGAGACCATGCAGATTGAACGTGCTCACATGAGGCTGAGGTTTATCCTGCCAGCAAAGGAGGGCAAGAAGCTGAAAGAGAAGCTCAAGCCACTAATTAAAGTTACTGAGAGTGAAGACTTCCAGGAACAGCTGGAAATTGTAAGCAAAAAGCAGTCCCTGGGGCTGAGGTTTGATTTGAACTACACATGTGTATTTTACTAGGAGATGAATTCATAGATGGAAGTTGTTTAGATAAACTGCAGGCTTACCAGAGATCCTGAATCAGAGCTGCAGTTGGGAATTTTTAATTTCACACAATCCTAGTGATGTGGGCATGGAAGCAGCCTTTAGTATCCAGAGGTTGCTGCTCCAAGCTGAGGAGTGCAAAGTGCCATTCCTCTTAGCAGTGATGATCCTGCAACACTGATAAGTTTCTCTCATGGCTTGGGTCTGGATTTTAAGAGTGGTTAATTTTTTTTTCTATATAATTTTTTTAAAATATCAATTTTTTTTAAATCCAGTGTGTGGTAAAGCAAAATTTGGTATTAAAATCTTCATACAAACAGACTAGAATCCAGCAATCCCAACTGGTAAAAGCCATGTCCAGCATGGGGAACTGGAACTGTAGAGCTCTCTGGAAAAATTGCTGACAGACAGAGCTTGTCAACTCTTCAGTCCTCCTCAGTAACTAATCAGGATTGTTCTAATGAAAGTGTTAGGCCTTGGGTAGGGGCTGATGAAATTCAAACATTCTTGGCTGACTGATGAAATGTGGAACATTCCAGGTGTGCCTTATTGACCCAGGCTGCTTCAGGGAGATCGATGAGCTGATCCGCAGCGAGACCAAAGGGAAAGGATCCCTGGAAGTGCTCAGTCTGAAGGATGTGGAGGAAGGAGATGAAAAGCTTGAATAACAAAACCTTCCTGCAGCAGATCTGCTTCAACAATCTCCCCACAGTGACTGGTGTAGCCACTCTTCTGTTAGGCCTTCATGGTTTTTTACAATCTCCTGCTTCCAAATATTTTTTGACACTAATCCTTTGTGATTTTTCCATGCAGTGTGGGTTGGGGTTTTTTTTATCATTTTACACTTGCTTGGTTTACAGATGTCTTTGCCTGTAAGAAGATTTTGTGTCAGAGTTGCACTAATAAGGACTGAGTTAGGGTGTGGTAGGAGGCTACTCTGGCTTTGCTTGAAGTTTCAGGGTTGCTGTTGAAGAGTGTTTGAGTGATTTGATGCCAATTGTTTGTACCTTCAGGTTGTCAGTGTTGAGTGGGACATTGCACTGGTCACTGAGGAGTGGCTTTGTATGCAAGGAGAGGGATCTTAAGAAAAGAGAGCTGCATTTTCACTTCTCAACAGGTGCCAAGTGTGGATCATGTCTAAAAAACAGTCTCTTGGCAGCGTGAAAACTGACTTAGGCTTCCATAGTTGGCTGCTTGATAATTAAAGTACTTCAAAGGACCATTCATAAAGAATTCCTTCACTGGCTATAACAGCACTTGCTGACATAGAGATGATGTTCTCCAAATAACGTATTTGTAGAATATATTTAGCTACATTAATAAAAACAAATGATCCTCTATTTATATATTATAGATACAGAAAGAAATAAGATACTTATTTTTGTTAATACTAGAGGAGATATCCCCGGCTGTGGCAATGCTTTTGTAGGCTGAGGGAGTAGCCTGTGTTTGGGAGCTGCTGCTTTCACATGATAAAATGAATCTCAGGCAGTGGTGGCCTCTGGCCATGGAGCCAGACAGGCTTTTGTTGGACAGTAATTCCCAGCAGGAATTGTTTGTGTGTGCCCCTTTGCTTTTTAGTGCAACAGAACAATTCTGGCAGCTGTCCTTTATCCTGTGTCCCTTTTTTTGCTGCTCGCTAATCCATGCACAGAATTTCCAGCCAGCTCCTGAGGCATGGGATATAGCTCTTGCTAATTCTGTTAAATCTTGCTACAGCTGTGTTAAACAAATGATTTGAAGTTGAACCAGGGTATTTCAAAGAAAAGGGGAAGAGAGGACAACAAGAGGAGAAGGAGATAATAAAAATACAAACCACCAGGCAAAGCAGATACAGTTCAGTGACTAACAGCTAAATCAGCAGGAATTTGAGGAGCCTTTAATACAACATTCCTGTTTCTTTGCATATAGGCAGCAGGTGGGGAGCTGTGGGCCAGCCAGGGAGGAGATCTCTCCCGGGTGAGCGTGGTGCTCTTTGGTTGCAGTTGCCTTCCAGAGACTCCCTCTTATGTGGCAGTTAGACAGAGCTGGGGTTTGTGCTGCTGACCTTTCCTCTGCACCTTTAACTCCTTGTGAATTTCCTGGAATTTCATCAGTGGGAGTGGAGATCAGCTGGAAGAGGGGAGGTTTGCCACGGGAGGTGGCTGCAAGGCTGGAGCCTCAGCCCAAGGTTGCCCGTTGGGAATGGATTTCTGCAGCAGCCAATTTGTGTGCGCTCATGCAAGGCCAGGATCAATTCCTTCAGCAGTATTTTGGGAGGCTCTGCCTCTAGAGCCTGAGTTTTACTGAGGGCAGGTGAAACAGAGATTCTTGAACCACTTCATCCATTTTTAAATGCTTTTGTTTGTTCGCAGGGGTATAAATGCTGCCTAGGAAGTGCAGGGGGTTAGTGACTGGGTATGCCATGTGGACAGGCTCGGTATGGAGAGCTCTGTGTACACAGGCACTCCCCCTGGGTACTGCCCTGGGCTGCTGCCTTCCCATGCCTCACTCCATGGGCACCCTTTGGGAAGCACTGAAGATGATCATGTTGATATTTAGCTTGTCACTGGCAATTAGCACTAACATGCAATTCATAAATATGCAAATGAGATGCTGAGCAAGAGCCTCAGAGGATATTGTGTCAGTAATACCTGATTTCACAAATCTTAAATGTCTTGGTTTGCTGTGTTTAACACCTTGAGCACAACAGGATGGCAACAGGTTCAAGATCTGGAGTTCCAGAACCTGAATGTAAGCTGATTCATGAGCTTGGTGCTAGGAAGGCAATTTCTTTATAAAGTCTTTTTCTGCAAATCCAAACATTAAGGATTTTCTCTGGTAGAGGGAGCTTGAGTTTATTTATGGACAAATAAAGATACATGCTGGCATTTCTTGTTATGTTTGTAGTTCAGCAAGAACATATGGTGAGCATCAGAATAAAGCTCAGGATTGGTAACTGGTTTGTCTTTGCCCATTCCAACAAGAGCATAACTCCCTGCACAACCATTTTCTGGCTAGTTAACTGGAATTTCTAAATAGGTGGGCGTTTAAGCTGGCAGCTTCCAGGAGAGCTGCTGGTGTGTTTGGGTGCACATGCACATGTGTTTGCCTTGAAATTGTCCTGTTCCTGGTGGGGCTCAGAATGGTCCCTGACAGCTGCTGCTGCCATGACAATGGGAGACAAAGCCAGAGTGCTTCTCTGCTCCCCTCCAAGAGCTCATTAATCAGTTGTTAATTAACCTGTTCCCTGCAGAAGTGTTGAGGAGGGGGCGGGGCTGTGGCTGAGCAGGAGCCGTGTGGCCAATGGCAGTTGGCAGCGCCACGGTGACAGTTCCACGGTGGAACCCTGCGGTCACAGCACTGCGGCACCTCCCCGGGGCAGCAGGGTCTCGGCATCTGTCCTACAGGCATCTGGGAATGGTGGGCCAAGGGATGGAGGCTCCTGGCAGCACACGAGGCCCCAAGGCCGACCTGAGCCAGCGTAGCCAGGAGATGCGTGCCCTCGTGGGCCTGCAAGGTGCTGCCTCGGGCTGCTCGGGGACAGGGGTGTCACAACCCCCTCGTCCCACACGGTACCATTGGCTGCCTGATGTTCCCCAGAGCAAGGCGGGAAGATTTTCGCTCAGTCCTGCGAGGAAAAGCTCCGTCAGAACAGGGAGCTGCTCCCCAGCCTGCAGGCGGCCTTGCGGGAGGATTCCAATGTCCTGAAATTTGTCCTGAAGGTACCAGCAGGTCCCTTCTGCTGCAGCCCTGCCCGGTGCTGGCCCTGCATCCCCAGCTCCTTCAGGAGCTGGCAGCACAGGCCAGCAAAAGGATGTGTCATTCCCAGGCTGATAGTGAGCATCTGTTTGTCCCTCCCCACAGTACAACAGACTCCCCATTAAGGATGCTTTCGGAGAGGGTCAGGAGCTCGTTTCAGTCTCTGAGAGCCTGGAGGTAAAGGCAGGGTCAGGAGCAGGGGCTGCTTGCAGGGGCTTGGGCTCTGGGGACACTGGGGAGAACAGTGTGTGGCAGAGGGACATGGTGCCAGCACCAGGACAGCTCCACGGGGCTGCTCTGGAGACACGGGCTGTTCCCGTCTGGTCCCATGGGTCCCTTTCCACCATGGGACCCATCCATGCAGCCCCTTTGTCCCAGCAGATCTCCTGGCGGTCCCACTCCGCGTGTCCCTGGAACTGCCCAAATTCTGACAGGGTCCAGCTGCATCCCTGGCAGAGAGATGCTGTCCCTGCCCTTCAATGCCTGTCCCAAGGTTGTGCCCTGGTTATAAACCCGTGCAGATTGAGGCACTGTGTGGACGGAACTGCCTTTGCCCAGAGGCTTCTTGCAGGGACAGAGCGATGCTGCCACTCTCTGGCATCAATCCCCATCTGGGCCCTGATTGATTTTATTGATCCCCAGCCCTGCTCCATGTTATGCAGAGTCCCTAAGCCCAGCCCAGCCCTGCCTTCAGCAGTTTCCCACCTCTGCGTTACCCCAGCCAGCCCCCAGAGCAAAGCTCTACCAGACCCCATCGTGTCAAACCACTGACAACGTCCTGGAGCAGCATCTCAGTGTCCCCTTGTCTACCTTGGGGGGAATTTTCTGGGCAGCACCCCCTTCTCCTGCAGCATCCAGCCTGGAAAATGGTCTCATGCCCATCCAGGTGGTCATAAAGAAGATGGAGGCCAAAGTCCATGATCAGGTGAAGGTGTGTGACATGCTGCTGCACCAGCTGAAACAGTGGAGCCAAGCCAGGGACAAGCGCCAAAAGCATCTGCAGGAGCTGCAGGATGCTGAGACGGATCCTAAGTGGCAAGAGCCAGAGTTGCAGGTACCCAGGAGCCCTTCCTGGTGTGCCTACACCCATGGGGGCTTTAATCCAGCCCCTGCACCCCCAGCTGGGCACTGGGCGTGGCACACGTAGTCACCTCGTGTCCTCCCGTGTCTGCCCCAGACCATTCGCCAGCTGGGCAATGACATCGAGAAGATGCTCTTGAAAATCCACAATGGAGAGATCATAACCAACCTGTACCTGCGCCTGCAGGAGGTCCTGAAGAAGGTGAGCTCCTCCTCACTGTACCACTGTCTCACCTGCTCTCCCTGCACAGGCACGGGGTGCCCAAGGGGCTGTGTCCCAGGGGACACCCTGCTGGTCCCCTCTGTGCCCTGTCACAGCACATGGGACCCAGGTGGGTGACGTGCTGTGGCTCCCTGTGTGCCAGGAGCTGGTTTACCTGCCTCAATACCTGGACCTCCTGTGTGGGATGACTGTGATGTACGACGAGGAGCTCATGGCCCGGAGTAGCCTCAAAGCCAATGATGTCATTAAGGTGAGATGTCTGGGGCCCTTTCCCACACTCCAGCGCCCACAGGCAGAACCACATACCTGGGTCTGAGAGCCTTCCTTCAGCAAGGGGCAAAAGAGATGGAGCTGAAGTTGCCCGCAGCACCCAGAGGCCTCCATAGGTCCTCCCAGGTACCCCTCTTGTCCCCTGGGGCTGGGGTCAGCCTGTCTGAAGTACCAGCCATGGCAAAGGCAGTGTGTCCCACACCCCAGCCCACCTTGCCAAGCTTCTTTCACAGCCTATTTTGCATAGACTGGGGTCACTTTTGACACTGGGCATCCCAGTAGCTCAAATCACGGATTCATGGAATGCTTTAGGTTAGCAGGGACCTTAAAGCTCATCTCATTCCAGCCCCTTACCATGGGCAGGGACACCTTCCACTCTCCCAGGCTGCTCCAAGCCCTGTCCAACCTGTCACTGGACACTTCCAGGGATCCAGGGGCAGCCACAGCTCCTCTGGGCAACCTGTGCCAGGGCCCCACCACACTCACAGGGAAGAATTTCTTCCTTATCTCAATCTAAACCAATACTTGAACCTAAAACAAATCTGTAGAAAGCTCCAACTGACTTTGGCAGCAACTCTTCCCTTCTCTGTTTTGCTCCAGAAACTCATGGCTGAGGCAGGGCCTCAGGTCCGTGTGGAGAAGCAGCTCAGGGACCAGTCCCTGGCTGAGCAGAGGAAGCACATTGAGAGCCTCCGGCACCAGGAGGAGAGTGAAAGGCAGGAGAGGCAGGTGAGCTGGGGGTGTGGGGCAGGCAGGGCTGGGGCAGGGCCTGAGGGCCGTGTGGAGAAGCAGCTCAGGGACCAGTCCCTGGCTGGGCAGAGGAAGCACATTGAGAGCCTCCGGCACCAGGAGGAGAGTGAAAGGCAGGAGAGGCAGGTGAGCTGGGGGTGTGGGGCAGGCAGGGCTGGGGCAGGGGGCAGCCTGCAGTGCTGAACCCCCAGGGGTGACAGTAACTGTTCTTGCAGCAAGCTGTGTCCATGCTCTCTGCAGAGCAGGACCTGAGCTCCTCGGACGTGCTGGTGGGTGAGTGCCTGGCAGGGGGCAGGGCAGGGGGCTGTGGGCACAGCCACAGGCATGCTGCCCTGCTCCTTCCCTTCCACTCCAGATGCTGACGTGGTGGCCACCATGGCCAAGATGGAGCGCGAGGCCTTTGTGACCGACAAGATGGAGAAGGCAAAGGCTGCCCTGAAGTGCTCCTGCCTCTGGGTAAGGGAAAACCCATCCCTGTGAAAACCTGGGGCTGCTGGAGCACTGGGGAGCTGTGACCTCTCTGCTCCCCCTGTTTCCCTGTGGAGTTATCTGCTCTCCTCTCCCTAGAGCCCCACAAAGCCCCTCTTTGCAGGCAGGCACAGAGCTGCCCTTCTCCATGACCAGGGCAGCAGAGCTCCGTGGTGCTGTAACTCCCTGCAAGGCCCTGCTTCCAGCAGGAGCACCTTAGGCTGAGTCCTTGTGTCTCCCCTGGCCAGGACATCCCCAGCACCATCGAGGCCCAGAGGAAATCCCTGGGGAACCTGCAGCGGCACATTGATGAGCGCAGGGAAAGGAAGAAGGTGCTGAGGAAGACACTACAGGAGCTGGAGTTGAAGCAGGCTAAACTGAAGTTTAACCAGCCCGTCAGCATCACCAGGTGCTGCTGGCCTCACATAGTTGAGCCAATCAGGCCAGGACCCTTGGGGGAACATGTCCCAACAGGCACCCCGACCTCCACCCCACTGCAGCCACACACTCCTCCCGCACTGGGAGGGTTTCTGAGCTCCCAGCTCTGCTGCTGGCAGAGCACTCAAAGCTCCCACTGGGGTCCTGGAGCTCCTGTTCTCCTTGCCTGGCATGGGAATTGCTGCCAGCAGCATGGAGCTGGGCTGCAGTTGGGGGTGGGGGAACCTGAACAGCTTTTGGAGCAGTTTTGGGGTGTCCCTGCACCCCTCTGCAGCTGTGTGATGTGAGGGTGGCTGGATCCAGGCTGCGGGAAGAGGAGCTGAGGGAGAACCTGGAGCAGGAGGAGGTCAGGCTGGAGCAGATGCGAGCCCAGATGCTGAAGAACCAGAAGCGCCTGATTGAGTTTGAGAACATCATTGACAACCTGTTCCTCCGCATGCAGGGCATCGTCATCCCTGGCCAGGTACTACAGGGTACCAGGGCAGCAGGGCCATGCGGGCAGGGCTGCATGGGGACACCTGGCACAGCCACCAGGGCCTCGCTGTCCCCACCAAGGTGGTTCTGTCTCCGCCAGGAGGACTCTGCTGCGGTGGTGGGGCCGGAGGAGAAGCTGCAGCACTGTGAGCAGAAGCTGCAGTTCATGAAGGAGAGGATGGCAGCCCGGCCCGAGGACAGCACTGATGAACGCGGCGAGGTACAGGGGCTCCGGCCCTCTGTGCCCCCGGGGACACGCACAGGGCCCTCACACACGGCCACCCAAGTCATCCTCCCTCAGCAAGGCCACAGGGAAGAGCCATGGAGCAGCTCAGCCCTGGATGGCACTGGGCACCCACAGCGGACCTCAAGTGTGGCGCCCTTGGGTTGTGACACCCACCTACCCTCCATCACGTAACCCAGGCTGTCTTTCCCAGACTTTTGCCAAGGTCAGGGACCTCCTGGAGAAAAAAACTGCAGATGAAACACAGAACCTGAAGATTTCCTTCGAGGATGAAGACGCTATGGAAGATGGTAGGAGAGCACAGTGGGGACATGTCCCACAGTGACTGTCCCAGCCTCTGCCCCCTGGGATTTTTGGGAGTCCTTGCATGTCTCTCACTGGCCCAGCAGACACCAACCCACAAACTGCCTCCAGGTCTTGTGAAACGTTGGCTGTTTCCAAGACTTCAGACATGGGTGGTGGTTTTAGGCAGGGGAGGATGAAGGCAGATGGTGGCATGATGAGCACTAAGCCACTGTAGGAACAAGGAGAGATGTTGTGGGGCAAGAGGGAACACAATCATCTTCAAAATCACCTGGTTGTGAAAAATAATCCATGCTTGGTTCTGCCTGTGAGTGCTCCTGGAAGAGGCAAAGAGCTTTTGGCAGATCAGTACCTTTCTACAGCAAAGCAGGAGCTGTGCCCACCACTCTGTAGCTCCAGACCTTTATGGGAAACCCCAACAGTGTTGCAGATGGGCCACAGTGGTGGCCTCACCAGGTCCAAGAGGCCACCCTGGGATGCTGGGGTGGAAAAGCCCATGAGGACTCTCCCAGATCCCACAAGCCCGACAAAATGTCCCAGCTCTCACAGGGACACGGGCACAGCAGAGGTGGCCTCCACACCCTCCCCAATCCCTCCACTCTCCCCTCCAGACACTTTGGATTTTGAGGATGAAGACGATGACTACATCCCCAGCCGAGAGGACATCAAGAAGCAGGGGCTGCAGCTGATCAGAATGAACACCAGACGTCGCAAGAAGAAGTAGTGGTTTCTCCATGTGAGCTTTGAGGGCCCCAGGCCATCCCTTCTACCCTTTTCCCAGCAGGTTTAATAAATCAGATATTCTTCATTCCTCCCAGTTCTGTGGTAAGGCTGGAGCAGGTGGTCCTAGGTCACTTCTGTTACTCACAACATGTTGGGGTCCATCCTGAGGGGTTCTGAGCTGGGTTTGGAGGTGGGGATGGGCTGGGTTAGGGACCGTTTCAGCCCTTGGAGCAAAGCTGGGGCTGGCCTGGCTTTCTCCCCCTTGGTCCTGTGGGACCAACACCTTCCCAGGTTCTCTGATGCCCCAGGAGCTAGAGCCTGTCTGAGCCAGTGATGGGGAAAAGTTGGGAATGGCTGTGAGTCCTGTGGGGGCCCCAGCGTGGCTGTCCTCGTGTCCTTGCATGGGAGCAGAAGGGTAGAGCCTACCCGGGAAAAAGAGACACAAACATGAGATGAATCCCAGGCCTGGAGCCTCTCCCCTCCCTGCTCCTGCACATGCATCCTGCAACTCCTGCTCTGACCTTGGAGCAAGCCCCGTGTCACCTGTGGGCTGCAGGAGGGTCTGGCGGTCAGGAAAGTCCTCGTGTGACCTGGGACAGCAGAGCTGCTGCTCCAGGGTCGGATCTCGAGTCCTGCTGAGGGGCACAGTGACCCAGCCCTGGAGGCCACCTTGTCCCCTCTCCTCTTGTGCTGCAAATAGATGGTGCTGTTTCTCCAAGAACAGCCGGCACCGAGGGGCTCTGCCTGTGCTCCTGGACAGAGAGCCAGGACAGGGGCACCTGATCCCTTTCCACAGGGAAATGTGAGTGTCAGAGCAGCCTTTCCCTGCCTTTTCTGCTTGGTCCCTGTGCTTCGTGCTGGCATCATCAATGACATCACCACTGAGGAGAGGAATAGCTGCTGCTCCCTCTAAGCACTGCTCCTGCTGGGTCTCGTGGAATTGGCATTATCTTCATAAAATACAGCACAACTTGAGGTTTTCCAGGGAAGCTCCAGAAATAGCATCACATGTCAGTAAAGGCATCTCATGGAGCTTCCCAGAATCCATAGCCACAGGTGGGCTCTTCTGCAAGTAAGGACCAGGCTGTAATTGCATATCCATCTGTTCAGGTTGTGTTCTCATGTGCCCACCACAGCCTCACCACCCTCAGAGAAAAGAGCTTCTTCCCAATATCCAGTCTATCCCTTGTCGCTGTAGGACATGAAAAAAGATGAGAGATTCTAAATATTTCAGAAGGCAAAGAGCATAGAAAAACTTTACTGTCTGATTCTTACTACTTTTATAAGGTGTTCCAATACAGACTTAACATTGGTGAATAGGAACGACACCTCTCTAATCCCATTGGTTAAACCAGAGAAACAGCTCAAATGTTTTGAGAACTAGAAAAGGAAAACACCACTTGGAGAAAGATTGTGTTGAGAAAGGAGTGTTGTTTGCCAAGATTGTTTTGAGAAGTTTTCTCTTGAGGAATTTTTCCTTGGGAGAAAGTTAGCAACTGCTAGCAGGCTAAAATCTCTCAGACCCAGAAATATCAGCCCCACAGTCCCTGCCCTCTGGCAGTGGGGAGCCATTCCCTGTGTCCTGTCCCTCCATCTCTTGCTTCAGTTCCTCTCCAGCTCTCCTGGAGCCCCTTTGGACCCTGAAGGGGCTCTGAGCTCTCCCTGGAGCCTTCTTTTCTCATGGTGAGCATCCCCAGCTCTCCCAGCCAAAAAAATGTGTCAAGCTCTTGGTCTGGTCTTTCCACACTGCCTGTGGGGAACAGGGAAATGGGAAAAGGTGTGGAAGAGCTGGAGCTGGCTGGAGGCTCCAACCTGTGGCCCATTTTCTGGCTAGAAGGTAATTCCTGCCTTTACAGGAGGGGCACTGCAGCAGCAATGGGGTTTCACTTCTCTGAGCTCCTCCTGCCCTGAGCAGGGGGACTGCCTGCTCCATCAGGAGCATCCACTGGATGTGTTCAGACACTGCATCCCAAACCTTTGTCACAGCTGCCAGGAGAGGGGAAGGGCTGTCACCCCCAGCCAGCAGCTCCCAGGCACACAGACAGAGCTGGGCACAATCGGAATGACTGCTCCTGGCTCCCTGGGATCCGGGAGAGATGGGAATGGGTGCAATCGGAATGACTGCTCCTGGTTCTCTGGGATCCGGGAGAGATGGGAATGGGTGCAATCGGAATGACTGCTCCTGGTTCTCTGGGATCCGGGAGAGATGGGAATGGGTGCAATCGGAATGACTGCTCCTGGTTCTCTGGGATCCGGGAGAGATGGGAATGGGTGCAATCGGAATGACTGCTCCTGGTTCTCTGGGATCCGGGAGAGATGGGAATGGGTGCAATCGGAATGACTGCTCCTGGTTCTCTGGGATCCGGGAGAGATGGGAATGGGTGCAATCGGAATGACTGCTCCTGGTTCTCTGGGATCCGGGAGAGATGGGAATGGGTGCAATCGGAATGACTGCTCCTGGTTCTCTGGGATCCGGGAGAGATGGGAATGGGTGCAATCGGAATGACTGCTCCTGGTTCTCTGGGATCCGGGAGAGATGGGAATGGGTGCAATCGGAATGACTGCTCCTGGTTCTCTGGGATCCGGGAGAGATGGGAATGGGTGCAATCGGAATGACTGCTCCTGGTTCTCTGGGATCCGGGAGAGATGGGAATGGGTGCAATCGGAATGACTGCTCCTGGTTCTCTGGGATCCGGGAGAGATGGGAATGGGTGCAATCGGAATGACTGCTCCTGGTTCTCTGGGATCCGGGAGAGATGGGAATGGGTGCAATCGGAATGACTGCTCCTGGTTCTCTGGGATCCGGGAGAGATGGGAATGGGTGCAATCGGAATGACTGCTCCTGGTTCTCTGGGATCCGGGAGAGATGGGAATGGGTGCAATCGGAATGACTGCTCCTGGTTCTCTGGGATCCGGGAGAGATGGGAATGGGTGCAATCGGAATGACTGCTCCTGGTTCTCTGGGATCCGGGAGAGATGGGAATGGGTGCAATCGGAATGACTGCTCCTGGTTCTCTGGGATCCGGGAGAGATGGGAATGGGTGCAATCGGAATGACTGCTCCTGGCTCCCCTGGATCTGGGAGAGGCGGAGCCCAGAATGGATGTGACAAGCGGACACGAGGTACGAGAGAGGGAGGAAAGAACCGGAGGCAATGCCTTGGTTTCTGGATTTGAAAAGATGGGAAAAGGTGGGGCTCCAGGGGCTCTCCCATAGGGGAAAATATCATTAATTATGTAAGGAGCAAATGAATAAGTAGGGAAGAGAAGGGAAAAGGGAAATGGAAAGGAAGGGGAAAGGGAAACAACAGAACTGATGCCACCTGAGATCTCATTAGGTTTCAGGCATGGGTGGCATAGCCCAGGGAAAGAGATGAGAGATTTCCTTTTCCACCCTTAGAAACCTTTATTCCCTTCCTTTGAGCTCGGCTGGAGCTCCAGCACAGATGCTGCAACCAATGCTAGGACTGGTGAGAAACCAAAAATAGGACATTGGGGAATTGCATGGAAGCATTTGCCATGTGGAAATATCAATCTCTGTCTTGGGAAGGCTCAGTTTGAGTGGGTTTGAGGCTTTTTATTTTTAAAGGTGTGATGAAAATCACATGGAATGGAGTGCAGGGAAGGGTGGGCCCAGCTGGGGCTCTCACTGGAGCATCAGCGCTGGATTTTATCCTCCGGGAAGAGGGGAACCACGTTTGGGGCCAAAAGCAGAGGCTCTATTGCCTGTTCTGGGGAGGGAGGCAGCCAGGGGATCCTTCTTGGAGCTGCAATGGTGGGATGTGGGAGGTTTGTGGATCCCAGCCTTTGGGGTGAGAGCTGCTTCCAGCCAAGGAAGCACAAACTTTTTCCTTTCCCATGTTGATAAGAGGGTTCACGGAGGGCATGGGGCAGTTTGGCCTGGAGAAGAGCAGGAATTGGCATCACAGCCACAGTGGGGCTCAGCATCCTGGGCCAAGCAAGGTGGGGCTGAGGCAGTGCTGGTAAAGGAGAGAAGGACCCAGAGAGGTGGGGTCCATGCTCTGACCCTCAGCAAGGGGAGAAGTGGCTGCAGCATAGCAGTGGGTGGGGCTGGCAGGTCCCAAAGGGAAGCTTTCCTCCACAGCAGAGACCATGGACCACCTCAGACCATTCTGGTGGTCTCCTCTGGGCCTGCTCTACCAGCTCCATGTCTGTGCTGGGATGAGCTGGAGGCAGCTCCAGAGGGGTCTCAGGAGAGCAGAGCAGAGCAGAGCATCCCCTCCCTCCCCTGCTGCCCACTCTGCTGGGATGAGCCCAGGAGACACTTGGCTTCATGGGCTGCCAGTGCCCATGGCCAGGTCATGTCCTGTTTGTCACCCACCAGAACCCCCAGTTCTCCTCCACAGGATGCCTGCCATCCATCCATCCATCCATCCATCCATCCATCCATCCATCCATCCATCCATCCATCCATCCATCCATCCATCCATCCCTCCCTCCCTCTCCAGTCTGTGCTGGCCCTGGGGATGACCCTGCCCCAGGTCCCTGATCCTGCACTCAGCTGGGCTGGATCAGCCCAAGGGCTCTGTGGGGAGGAGAGGGAGGGGATGCAGGGACAGGGGTGACATATTGGGGTGCAGGGTGGGATAATGGGGTGCAGGTGGATGATGCCCACTGGGAGGCAGCTGGAGATGCAGCCCATCCATCCCTGTGCTGCTCTGCCCACTCCTCCTAATCCTCCACCCCAGCAGCTCCTGGGGGACCCAAACTGGGGTGACTGGGCACAGGTACTTGTGGTGTCTCCTGGCAGGGCTCCCCCACTGCAGGGGGACACAAGGGTGCCCAGGGGCAGCATGTGGAGGGCAATTCCATCCCCGGCTCAGGCTCTGCCCTCCCCACTCCCATCCCAGCCCCACACCAGAAGGACCCAGCACCCCAAGGCATGTGAGAGGGAGAGACTCCCTCCTTGTGCCCCCTGATCCCAGAGCTGGATCCCAAGGGGCTCTCCCACCACGCTCCAATCTGGATGTCCTGTGAGTGCAGCACAAACCCCCAGGATCCATTTTGAGCCTTTTCCAAGGGGACAGGAACTGGGATCAAGAGGTCACAGAGTGGGTCACCACCAGCCTCAGAATGTGGGTGCCCAGGGCCATCAGGTGTCCCCATCCAGTGGAAGCCACACAGGGTTGCAGACAAGCCAGGTCAGCCGTATTTATTGAGAACAGTTGTGGAGGGATAAAAATATTTCCACTACTCTATAAGAATTTATAAACCTATACTCTCTGATCCGTTAATAAACACCTCTAGGACCGTCATGCCAGGGGAGGGGCTTCTGTAAGAAAATAGCGAGATTAAAAAAAGGAAAGCGCTAAATATTCCCTGCGGGGCCCTGCCCAAGGGGGCCGTGCCCACGGGGGCCACGGGACACCCCGCTGGCACGGGGACACAGGGGGCACAGGCCGGATGCTGCCCTGGCACCCCGCAGCCCCCACCCCCGAGCCCTGGCCAGGCACAACCCCCACCAGCCACGCCCCACCTGGGGGACCCCAGCTGGGGGGCCCTGATGGGGACAGGACGCATCCCCTGGCCAGTGAGCTCCCAGTGATCCCACTGCTCCCAGTCCTGCCTGCATCCTCGCCATATGGGCTTTCCCATACCCAGGAGGGGGTTTGGGTCCATCTCCCCAGGGATGCTGCGAGAAGTGGCCAGGGCTCACCCTGGGGACACACAGTAGGGTTTTGCAGGAAGCAACACAGCTGGGGACGTCCCTGGGGACACAGGGACACTACACAGAGCCCTGCAGGGTGGTGACATGGCTGGGGACGTCCTGGAGGGACACAGAGATGCGACATAGCTCTGTGGGAAAGCAACACAGATGGGGACAATGCTGGGGGGACAAGCTGCAGTGCTCTGTAGGGCAGCAACACCAGCCAGGACATGGTGGGGAACATGGGGACACCACGGGGGACACGGGGACACACAACAGTGCTTCGCTGGGAAGCAACACGGATGGGGATGTCCTCGGAGAATACACAGGGCTGCTGTGCCAAGAAGCAGCAGGGACAGGGACATCCTGGGCAGACAGGGACATCCTGGGCACACAGGGACACCACAGACAAGCAAGTGGCAGCAGGGGCGGACATTCCAGCCAGGGCCGGTGCTGTTGCCATGGGGTGAGAGATGCCACGGGTACAGGACACTCATTATTGCTTTACAGGGCCAACGTCATGGGGGCCTGGGGGTGCCCAGCCTCTGAGGTGCGGTTCAAGGGATTTTCCCTGGGGACATTGATTCCCCAGTGCTCCCCGTGCCACAGCCCTGCTGTCACTCAGTGGGGACAGGGTTGAGGACACAGGGCTGGACACTGACAAGCTTCAGTCCCCTGCACTGGTGCTGGCGTGGAGCAGGAGGGTAGCTGTCCCTCTGACCCCTCTGTCCCCTGTGGTCCCCAGGAGCTGCTGTCCCTCCCTGCCAGCCAAGGCCAGGAGAACAGCCCTGTTCCCCATAGCAGGGCCCTTGGGGGCCTGGCACCAGTGCCCTTCTTTCCTCTTCCCTTAAGCCAGGGCCAAGCTGAGCATAAAGGCTGTAAGCAGGGAGCCCGGGGTGACACAGAGACAAGGGACACGCTGTGGGGACCAGGCTGGCCAGGGCCCTCCCCAGAGCTGTGGAGAAATGGGAAATCAAAGCTTGGGGGACCAAGATGTCCCCAGTGAGTGGCGGGGACTGGGGCAGGGGACCCCGGGTTGGGTGCCCTGTCCCTCACTGTCCCCTCGCTGTCCCCTCGTGTCCCCGCGGGCGCTGAGCAGTTGGATAAGGCGATGCCGCAGCTTAAGGTGGTGGGTGGGTGTTGGTACCGAGTCTGGCAGCGGGGCCGGGTGGGTGGAGCATGATGTAAACATTTCTGATCCGGGGCCAGGAGGAGGAGGAGGAGGAGGAGGAGGTACCGGCTACTGCGAGTCCTTCATCTGCTTCTGGATCTTCTGGAGCATCTCCTGCATCCGCCGCAGCTGGAAGGGAGTAGAGCCGGGATCATGGATGGTGCCAAGCCCCAGCCACACAGCTCCTGTGCAAATGGGGCTCGGGCTGAGCATCCCAGACAAACTGGGATCACCAAGAGCTGCGGAGGGGGTAACCCTTGGATGCATTCCAGACCCTGCTCGTTGGAGCAGCAGCCGCCGGCGTGCTGCAGGAAGGGTGGCTTCTGACGGCTGTGCCATCGCCGGGGCTGGAGGGAGCGGGGACGGGGCTTGGGAGCTCAGCCCGCCCCACACTCACCTCCTCATCCTTCTCCCGGATGAGCTTCTCCGTCTCCACGTCCGGCACTGGGGGGATCACAGGGATGGGGAAGTCTGTCCCGCTCTCCCGGGTCAGCTTGCTGTGGGCAGAGAGAGGAGGTGAGGGTGCTGCCCCAGCCCCCCCGGGGACATTCCCCCGTGGATGCCCCAACTCCTGCAGGTCCCCAGCACCCCCTGCACAGACCCTGGGCCCCATGGCCACTATCAGAGCAGCTTTTCCCGGGCAAGGGAGATGTGAGCGATTCCAGGCAAACCTCAGCACCCCCCAGCTGCCATTCATCAGCCAAGGGGGGACCCAGGGACTTCCTCCACACCCTCCCATATTGGGGAGAATCCCACTGGAGTTGGTCAACACCGAGTCCGTATTTTCCCTGCTGCTTTAAAACATCAAAACCTTGCCATCTCTCCCTGGCCTCAGGATGGGCTCTCCAGGCACTCCACTGCGCTGCCACCCCAGGGGTGCTCCACACCTTTTTCCTGAGCCTCTGCCCCCATTCAAGCCCATTCCCGCTGGAGAGAGCTGCGAGCATCCCGCCGAGACCACGCCAGCGCGCAGGACCAGGGCCAGCACAGTCGATGGCTTCTCCCACGCCCACGGCACTGGGAGGGACCAGCTCTCCCACCCATCCCTGCGGGTGCCACGTGCCACCCCAGCGGGTGACAAGGCCGGGACACCAACAGCGGCTGGCAGGGTCGCGTGCTGCCATGTGTCACCGCCACATGCCACCGCCAGCGCGGCCCGTCCGGGCAAAGGGGTGATGGACACAGGTGTGACACGGGCAGGACAGGCCACCCCTGCCCCGCGGGGTCCCGCTGTGCCGGGGGCTGGGCCAGGGCCGGGGTTTGGCCACCGCGGGAGCTGCTTTGGAAGACGCTGCCATTGTCTCGGCTCTCGCCGTGGGGGATGTGGGGAGCACGTGGAGCTCCTGACAGCCCAGGCAGCGACACCAGGCTGGAGCCGGGCACCAGCAATGGAGTGAGCAGCAAAGGCTCTCAGCACCCCAAAATCGCATCCCCGGGACGGCGGCACGATGGGGGCACCCTTCCCTTGGGGGCTCAGTGCCACCAAACAGTGACACATCCGCCAAACCTGGGTGAGCCGGGATGACACCACCAGCACACAGCATCCTTCGGTAGGGCAGCGTGTGTGGGACACGAGTGGGTGGCCACAGGGCCAGAGTGGGTGGCCACAGGGCCGGCTCGCCCCGAGGGCGGTTGCCTGGCCCCTGCGCGGGCACAGAAGGACCAAGACAGTGTTGGGTACCAACAAGCACTTTATAGAGGGGCCAGGGGGTGGCAGGGGGTGGCAGGGGGAGCTGGGCGGGGCCCAGCGCGGCCCGGCCGGTCCCGGCTCAGTCGGCGGAGCAGTCCCCGCAGCACAGCCTCAGCACGGAGGGATGGCTCCTGCCCCGGGGCACACAGGGAGAGACACTTAGAAGTGCCTGGAGAGCTGTCTATAGCCACAGCACGGCTCCAGCCCCCCGGGTCCCACAGAGCCTCCACTCTCTCCCACACTGCTCTGACCCCCGGCTGGAGGGTCCCACCGGAGGACCCTGCTTAGAGGGGCTCCCTCAGCACCTCGGGGTGGCTAAAGCAGATGTGGGTGCTGTGGATTCGGCTGATCCGTGAACAGAGCCCCACCACTGGCTTTTGCTGGGCTCCTGCTCTGGCACCGGAGCCTGCAAGGATGCAAGGGCCCTCTCCCTGTTGGAGCATCCCCTCACAGCCAGCCCCAGGGGGATGCAGGCTGCCCCTCAGTGCTGAAGCATCCCTCAAGACACACCCAGCCCAGAGGGACACAGGGGTCCCCCTTGCTGCCAGAGCACACCCCTGGCCCCCAGCCCTAGTTCTGGGGGCACATGGGGTCCCCCTCACTGCTGGAACACACCCCTCAAACCAGCCCGAGCTCTGGGGAGATGCAGGGTCCCCCTCGCTACCAGAGCACCCCCCAGCCACCCTGTGGTCACAGGGTGCCCCTCACTGCTGGAGTATCCCAGCTAAAACAGAACCAGCCTCGGGAGATGCAGGGCCCCTTCCTGCTGGAGCATCCCTGTCAGGCACTCCCAGCCCAAGGGCACAGGAGGGGCACCTCACCACACTGGGGCTCCCCAGCACAGCACCCAGGCTCCCCGGCACGGACCCACACCCCTGACCCACCGACACCGCCATTTGCAGTGGGTGGCGTCACCCCCAAGAGAGGAGCCCCCCGCTCCAGCCCTGCCCCGACCCCAGCCCCGCCCCGTACTTGCGGTTCCGCTCCTTGACCACCATGCGGGTCATGCTCTGGATGCACTGCGTGCGGTAGTTCTCGTAGTGCGTCTCCCGCGTCACGTCCTTGAGGTCCTGCATGTGCGTCCTCACCAGCATCGTCCGCAGCTTCACGAAGTCGCAGTGGGACGGGTTCTCCACTGCGGGGGAGGCGGGGTCAGGGGGCCACAGCCAGGGCCCCAGCCCAGGGGCTGCAGCGGGCACGCCGTGTCCCCGTCCCCAAAGGCCGGGGGCCGCCGGGGACAGCCCAGCGTTACCTTCCACGATGCCCCAGGGGTAGAGGCGCCCGCGGACGCGCCGGCCCTTGGCCTCCACCACCGTGTTGCTGCCGATGACGGCAAAGGGGATGCTCTCCTGCAAGGGCGTGGGGGGTCAGCAGGGCCCTGCCGTGACCCCCACCTGCCAGGACCCACATCCCTCCACGTGCCCTCCTCGGCTGTGTCCAGCACCACTTGCCATGATATCCCAAAGGCCTGGCTGTGGAGAGCCCCAGTGGGACAGCAGAGGTCGTGTCATGGGTTTCTCCACCCAAGCCCCATCCCACCAAGCTGCAGGTGCCACCCATGGGATCTTGGTGACATGTCTGGGTAATGAGATACGTGCCAGCCCCTCCCTGCTGGAGAGCTTGCATGACCCCAAAGAGTCCTGCAGCTACTCCAGGCTGACGTGTCCTCCTGGCCACAGGGCTCTGCCCCTCCGGTGATGGAGCTAGAGGAGCCAGACCCACCTTCAGTGCCTGGTCCTGCAGCTTGAACTCCTCATCCTCGTCCGAGTCACACTCAGGGAATTCGTAGATGCGGATGCCATAGTGGTTGATCTCCTCCCGGATCTGGAGGCAAACAGCCCCCTGAGGGCAGGGCTCCGGCCCCGGGAAGGGGATGGGAGGCACCACACAGGGCCAGTGGCCCCCAAAAGCCTGTTCCCCCTGACCAGATGTCATGGACACCCCCCAGTCCTTCCAACCCCCAGCTGAGCCCTGGGCAGATGTGTCCTTGGTGACCATGGGGGCAACATCATCCTCTAAAGTGCTGCGAGCCTGGAAAATTCCAGGCAGGAGATGGATGGAGACCCAAGGCACCCCTATCCCCAGGGACCTGCTGGGACAGCTCACCTTGTTCTTCATGCGCTCCACCTCAGCAGGGGTCAGGGTGTCAGCCTTGGCCAGCACAGGCACGATGTTCACGCGCTGGTGCAGAGCTCTCATGAACTCCACGTCCAGGGGCCGGAGCCTGCGGGGGGAGCCTGGTGAGCCCCGTCCCACTGAGCCCCTGCCCAGCCCCCGGCAGCACGGGCAGGGCTGCCGTACCCATGGCCGAAGGGCGAAATGAAGTAGATGCAACAGTGCACTCGGTTGTCCTGGATGTTTTTCCGGTTGAGGCCACTTTCGTCACGGAAATACTGCTCGAACTGCTGGTCGATGTAGTCGGCCACCGGCTTCCAGCTGCAGGGACAGCGAGGTGACAGCGAGGTGACACCGAGTCCTCTGTGGGACCCCCCCCCTCTCTGTGAGCCATCAGCTCAATATCTCCTATGGCTCAGCACCTAAGCCCAGTGAGCCATAGGCATCCCACCCACCACGGGGTGTCTGTCCTGGGGAGAGCCCCACCTCATGGCACTCAGCATCCCACCCATCCAGGGGACAGTCCCCACCCCGTAGCCCTCACCACTCAGTGTTGTTGACAGCATCCCCAAACCCTGGCGTGTCCACGATGGTCAGGCGCAGCTTGACCCCCTTCTCCTCGATGTCCACCACGTGCTTGGTGATCTCCACTGTCTGTGTGATGCGCTCTGTGGGGAGGGACACGTTACCAGGGGGGACACCAGGGAGCGTGAAGGGGACATGGGGACATGCTGTGACCCCCAGGTATCATTCCCCACCCTGGGGGCTGGGTGATCCGCCTGGATCAGCCCCAACACACACATGCTCCAGCCCAGGAGGGGATGCTCCATGCTGTGGTCCCCACATCCCCATGGATGTGCACCCATCTCTCGGTGGCTGTGCCACTGCCACACCGGGAGCACAGCTCAGGCAGCAAAGGGGTCTGCTGGGGCTGGGCCTTGCTGGAGGAGCATTTCAGGTGACCCCACAGCTCCAGACTGCGTGCGCCCCTTCACCCCAGGACCCTCCATGTCCCTGCATCACCAAGGATGCTCCTACTGTATTGTGTGTTTTGGCTTTCACTCCAAGCAATGGAAACAAATCAAGAAAACCCCTCTAACTCCTGGGGGTTGAGGCAAATTTGGGCCACTTTAATTAAAAAACTGGCTGCATCTGAACTGGCACTGTGCCCCAGGCCCTGACAGTCCCCAGCCTCCCAGAAATGCTGCGGCTCCAGCCAATCTCCAACAAGCCAGGGCTTGTTTTTCCCGTGGAAATAAAGTCCCCATGGGGGGTCTCCATCCTGTGCAGGGGGGTTCCCACTGCCTTAGAGCAGTCCCCAGCGCCAGTGGGCAGCTGGCAACACAGCACATGTCATTTCAGAGGAGCCTGGCTGGACAGGAAGAGGGCCTGCAGCCCCCAGGAGATCCCTGGGCTCTGCCATTGCCCAGGTCACCCAGGACACCCCTCTGGGCCGTGATTGTCCCCGTGACTGACCTTCGGCATTGAGCAGCTTGCGGTCCCTGTACATGTCCGTCAGGAAGAGGCTGTTGACAAGGGTAGACTTGCCCAGCCCAGATTCCCCTGAGAAAGCAGCACAACATTGAGGGGGGGGGGGGGGGCAGCCAGTATCGCCCCCTCCCCAGTCCAGGGTGTTTGGGATCCAGACTGGGGTCAGCACCCCAGGCCAGCTGGACCCCCATACCTGCCACCATGAGGGTGAAGTCGAAGCCCTTCTTCACGGACTTGCGATGCACCTGGTTGGGCAGCGTAGCAAAGCCCACGTACTCCTTGTCATCCTGCAGAGGGCAGAGGGAATGTGGGACAGGGACACCACCAGCCCACCTCCTACCCTGGAAAGCTCCCCCATTCCCCCCGCCCCCAAAGGGATTCCCAGGGTTGGAGTTCCAGGGGATGAGGCCTTGCCTGCCAGAAGCCTTTGTGTTCACAGGATGGGAACATCCTCCATCCCGCAGCCCCTCGCCCCACTTGCACGTCCCCCCCTTCCCCACGGACACATCCTGCACCTCGGAGGAG
The DNA here is from genome assembly GCA_013400495.1 of Nicator chloris. NCBI lineage: Eukaryota > Metazoa > Chordata > Aves > Passeriformes > Pycnonotidae > Nicator > Nicator chloris. The sequence continues at coordinate 79,487 of WAAE01013418.1, forward strand.
TCGTAGGGGTCCAGCTGCCCCCAGGGGCTCCGCGGGCGATTGGGGCTGGGGGGCGGGGGGGCGGCGATGTGCTGCTGGAAATCCGGGGGCCGAGAGCGGGAGAAAAGCCTGGCGTCCCTCTCATCGCTGGCTTCATCTGGGGGGACCCTGGCCACGCTGCCGAGGGGGTGGCCGGGCTCCCGCCGGCCCTCCGGGACCTCCACCTTCCTGGAGCTGTCAGCTGGTGGGCAATCCCGCAGGAACTGAGTCAGCTCAGCCTCGTCCGAGTCCTCCTTCAGGAAACGCTTTATCTGGGGACCAAGGGAGGAGGTGACACTGGTGATGGCAATGCCAGTCTGAGATGGCAGCACTCAGCTCAGCCTCACAAGCCCCAAGCCGCCGCAGCCAGACACATACAGCCTAAAGGTGGCAGGGATGGGAGAGGAGACGGGACACAGTCACCCCAGGGGACCAGCCATCGCCCTGAGGACAGCCACAGGGACAGCCATGGGGATGGCAGTGGGGACAGCCGTGGTCCCTTGGACCTTGGGCGCTTACGACTTGCGGCGTGGGGACGGCAGCCAGCTCCTGGCACTCCGGGGGACAGGGGTGGGCACCTTCCCCCTGGGCACCCTGCCGCTCCTCGGGGTCTTCTGGGGCAGCCAGGACCCCCCTGCACCCCATGGCCTGCCAGGAGGACAGCGAAGGGAGCCGGGAGGAGGCAGAGACACCAAGAAAAGATGAAGAGCAGTTGGGGGGTGACCTGAGCAGGGCTGCAGCCAGGGGAAGGCAGATGGTGGGCAGGGGTCCCCTGGTGCCCGTGCCCCCGCCCGCTTCCCGTTCACAGGGCGTCAGCACGGGCGATGGCACAAGAGGCTCCTGTCCCCGCAGTCCCAGGGGACAACCAAGGCAGGGGACCCGGCCGACAGACATGACCAGGACCCCGATGCCTCCTTCCCCGGGCTCTGCCCGTTCCGGAGCGGGCAGGGGAAGCAGCCCCCAGCAGGGGCTGGGGGGACAGGCACAGCTGCCCCCAGCAGGGGTGGCGGGGCTGGGACGAGGGACGGGGACGCCGAGATTGGGATGGCTCCGCATCCTGTTTACAAGCGCTGGTGGGAGGAGACGCGTTCCCAAGGGCACGTCCGGCAGCGGCTCCGTGGGACCAAGCTCTGCTGCCAGCAGGCACGAATGTCCCCAAGGTCCCAAAGCAACTGCCAGGCGACCCCAGTTCCACGGGCAGTGAGACTCCAAACGAGAGGCACGCAGGGGCCGGGGGAGCCCGTGACCCTGCAGGCTCCCAGCTGGGGATCACTGCTCCCCCAGACCGGGGCCTCGAGGAGAGAACCCTCCGTGGGGACACGTGTCCTCCCCTACGCCATGTCCCCGCTCGCTGGCGGGGCGGGCAGCGGTGCCAGCGGCAAGGCGAGATGCGCGGAATTAACGGGCTGGAAACAAGGTCACGGCGCTGCCGGGGCCGAGCGCTAGCACGCCTGGTCCCGCTCCCGCTGCCCCCGCGGCCACAGCACGGGGACCACGGGGCCAGTCTGGGGGGCACCAGGTGGCCCCATGGCGGGGACTGCGGGACCCCCGTGCTCCCCTCTGCCCCAACGGGTCCCGAGTGCTCGGTGGGTCTGTGCGACCGCAGCATCCTCTTCCTCACCACCCTTGACATGGGGGGCTTCAGCGCCAGCCCCCAGCACAGCATTGCCTAGCCTGGCCGGGGGCACTCGGGGATGGGAGGTGCTGCCACCACCAGCGGCGAGCTCTTCTAGCCCTGCTGCCGCTCCATCCCTCGGGGCCCCAGCCCTTTGGGGCTCGCCCTCGTCCCGCACCCCCGGCCGATGACCTCGGCAGTGCCGCGGCACCGATGTTTGCGCCGCATCCTTGGGGGTCCTGCAGCAAGTGCGGCCCCCGGCAGGGCTGTCCCAGGGACAGAGGACCAGCTGTGGTACCTTCCTGCAGCGCCAACGTGGTCCGTGCCCCCCACCCGCTCCGTCCCCTCTCTCACCGCGCCGGGGACCGGCGTACCTCTTGCCCAGGCTGCAGCTCGGGGCAGGTGGCCATGGCACAGCCGGTGCCGCCCGTGGCCAGCAGAAGATGCCGAGTGGCACCGGCTGCGCCGAGGGCTGGGGAGCAGTATTAGCATAACTCCTCCCTGGGCAGGCTCCGCGCCGGGCGCCCGCGGCACCCAGGAGTCAGGCACGGCCCCCGCGAGGGCACGGGAGGGGAGAGGGACCCCCGGGCAGAGCCCAACCCAGCTCCTGCCCGGCTGTGGAGATTTCAAGGACCGGCCGTCATTGGCCAAGGGAGATCCTGGGTGGGCTGCAGGACCACCATCATCATCACCAGCACTACCAGCACCCCTTGGCTGAACACACGGATTAGTTACAGCCCGGGAGGACACTCAGTCCTTGGAAACATCTCTGTCGCAGGACAAAAACCCATCCAAATACTCCATCCTGGGACAAAACTCCCTCCATCCCGGGACAAAATGCCCCTCCATCTCAGCCCACACCACGTCCACCAAGTCCACGCTCTCTGCCCACCTGGAGCCTACCCCAGCAGGGCTCCACAGCCTCTTTGAGGTCAGAAACCAAGTTTTCCCACACTCTTGCACCCGACAATTAAAGCTTCCCCATGTGGCTCCAAGCTCTTGCTCTAGCTGGACCTGGCTGGGAAGGACCGAGCCCTGGACTGGGAGAAATAGGGATGCTGCCCACCACAGGGATCCCAGGCAGAAGCTCCAGCATTCCTGCCTCGGCTTTCCCGGCTCATCCCTGGAAGGCGAAGGGTTAACAGTGCCCCAGGAGGAGCCGTGGATGGCAGTCAGCGTTCCCCAGCTGTCACTTCGGGGTCACCAGGGACGGTGATTCACCTTGATGCGTGTCGAGATGCATCAGAGCAGCTCAGGCGCGATCCAGGGTCGCTCGGCCGCTTTCCAAGCATCCCAGCCCGCACTCCCGGCAGGAGCAGGGATTTACGGCAGCGAGAGCCCGGGGCTGTGCTGGTGCCCCCGTAAGCAGATTACACACGCGGCTGAGTGCAAGCCGGCCTCACACCCGGGCTGTCAGCGGCCCCGCAGCCCCACCGAGGGCCCACACGCGCCACCTCGTCTCCGCCTGTCACTCTGCATCGCACCGTCCCCGCGCGGTGACAGCCCGAGGGATGCGGCGCGGGGAGACACAGGGGCAGCGGGCAAAGCCTGACCTAGGAAAGCCACCGGCTGTCCCTGAGCATTGTTCCACGGGTACCACATTCCCACGGGAGGTGTTTCCTCAGCCGGGTTCTGCAGGGAAAGGAACATCCCGGCGAAGTGCTGTCCCTACCGCCAGGCTGACAGAGGTGTTCCCAAGCCCTGTAAAGGTGACACCCAGGATGCCATCTCATTATAGCTGAGCATCCCAGACACAAACGCTGTCCCAAAGGCACGAACCCCACGCAGGACAAGCCCCCAGCGAAGCCCAGGGCTGCCAGGACCAGGCCAGCTCGTTCCCAGGGAGACAGAACCTGGGCTGTGCCTGCTCGGCCCCGCCTCTTGATGCACGGGATGCTCCCGCCGGACAATCAGGGTACCCCCAGCTCTGCCATCCCACCCATCGGCAGCATTCCAGATGGAAACTGAGTCTCCCGGCAGCTGCAAGAGGAGCAGGGTGCTGGGCACCCTAAGGATGGGGGGCTGAGGCGTGGGTCCCGGCTCTGGGCAGGAGTCAGCACCAGCCAGGTGAGCGGGGGGGATGAGAGCCACAGCCCTTGGTGCAGCAGCTCCAGTCCCTCTCCCGCAGGGAATCCTCCAGCTTGAAGGACCTGTGAGCACCTGAGCAGGGACCCCAGGATGGGACCATGAACAGTGGCTCCCTGTGAGCTGGCACATGACAGCGCGGCCAGTCCAGGCTGGAAACCAGGTGGCATCCCAGCACATGGGGCTGGGCAAGTTCTGACCCGCTCAGAGCCGGGAGCAGAGATCGGGGAGGACCAGTGCCCATGCTGCTCCTCCGGGCCAGCTGGGAACTGCTTTGGGGACAGAGGCATGTGGAAGCGGTGGCAGGGGCACCGGCTCTGCCTCTGTGGGTCCTTCTGGAGCACCTCCGGCCCCAGCTCACCCCACGTGCACGGGCGAGGGAGCCCGGTTGCCCCCGGTCCCCAGCTGTGACTGCTGTCCCACCGCGATGTTTCCAAGGCTGCTGTGTGCATCCCAAAGCCACAGTCTGGAGCCTGTCGGGAAGGCGCTCCGTTGCGACACGCTCCGCCAGCCGCCCTCCTCTCTGGTTTCACTGCGTCCAGTTCCGAAAGAATGTGCCGGACTGGTTCCCACGGCGGCTACCGGGGCAGGGCGGCCGCAGCGCTCCCCACCAAGGCCACTTGTGCCAGCGGCCACAACCCGGTGCCACGCGAGCCACGGCCGCAGCCCTCCGTCCTCACCCCACCCTGGACACAGCCCGTGGTCCTCGCGGAGACGTGGCCCGGCCGAGCGGCTCCTGGGGACCTGCCAGCACCGCGGAGTGAGGCAGAACGGGAGATGCAGAACAAGCTCCCGCGGTCTCCGAATGCCAGCAGCGGCTCCGGACCTTGCCGGTGAGTACAGAGCCGGCTCCATGCGTGTGGCGGTCCCGGCCGAGGACCCGGCCAAGCTGGCAGTGCCACCAGCACCGCAGCCAGGGGACCTGCCAAGAGCTAGAGACCGATGCTCGGCCACACCAGGAGCAGTTCCCGCTGCCCACGCACGGACACCCGTGGGGGGATGGCAGGACAGGGGGACACGCAGGTGACGCTTCCGAGTGCCCCGGTGAAGGGCCCGTGGCCCCCCCGCCTCCCCCGGGGCTGCCGCCCGCCGGGGCCGGGCAGGTGCTGCCCCGCC
>WAAE01013418.1:84379-100774 GCA_013400495.1 Nicator chloris
GGGCGGCCGTTCGGCATCACCGACAGCGGCACCGGGCACCGGCACCGGCGTCGGCAACAGCGCCCAGCACTGCGCACTGCACACGGGCACCGGCAGTGGCACCAGCACTTGGCGCCAGCACCGGACCCGAGCAATGTAGACCGGGCACCAGCACCAGCATCGGGCTCCGGGCATCGGGCACCAGGACCAGACACCACACACCAGGCACTGCCACCACGCACTGGGTACCAGCACTGGGCACTGGGCATCAGCATCCAGCTTTGGCATTTGGCTGTGATCTCAATACTTGGCACTGGCCCCAGGCACTCACTTTGGCAGCTGGCACTGGGGCTGGGCACCGTGCACCAGGCACCGGCTCCGACAGCGCTCACCGGGCACCGGGGACTGCACAGTGGCACAGGGTGGTGGCACAGGGCAGCAGCACCAGGCACAGGGCTCCACCATTAGCACTGGGACACCAGCAACAAGACACTGCAGCAGGGACAGAGCACCAGAACCAGGGACAGGGCACAGCCAGAGCACCAGTACTGGGTGCTGGGCATTGGCAGGGCCCGGTGCAGGCAGTGGGTACAAGGCCCCAGCACCAGTTAGCGGTGCAGGTGAGAGGGGATGGCCCCTGTGACAGTGAGTGACCTCCTGGCAGTGTCACCAGCACCGGGCATTGCCCAGCAGGTACCAGGTACTGTACAGGAGGCATTGGGCTCCACACCAGCCACTGGGTCTTGAGAGCACTGGGCACCTGCTAGGGGGTGTTAGGTACTGAGAAAACACCCCAGCACCACACATCCCACATCACCTGCTGGGTACCAGGGACTGGTGACTGCACTCGGCATGGATCACTGAATCCCAGTCCCGCAGTGCTCCCTGTGCAAAATCCCAGCCTGCCTACCCCTCCCTAAGCCCTTCCCGGGGCTGCTGCTGAGCCATCCTGCCCCTAGCTGGACCCAGCTGGTGGGCTGGCAAAGGGACCTGGACACCCGGGTAGCTGTGCCCCGTCCCCATCCCCACCCCCATCCCACTTCAGGGATGGCAGCACCTTCCTGCCATGCCCCCGGCCCCAAGCCCACTCACAGCATGCCCCTGGCCCCAAGCCCATGTGAGTGGCAGTGGCACGTGGCTGTGTCCCCGTGTCCCTGAGGGCAGGGAGGATGCTGGCACCGTGTGCGGGGTTGCCCAGGGCCCTTGTGTTCCGGCTGTGAAAGGGGTAAGGGGAGCCTTGGCTGCGGTGGCCATTCCCCGTGGTGAGCAGCTGGCAGAGCTCAGGCCTCCCCAAATTTCAGTCTTTTCGGCCCAGCTGCTCCTGAGGACTGCCCTTGTCCCACCTCAAACTCACTCCAAGCCAGGGAGCTGATGAGGTCACATGCATTCCCAGCGCATCCCTCTCATGGGCTTCTCCTCCCTTGTCTCAGTTTCTCTGCCCATGAAAAAAGCCAGTGGTAATTCCCCAGGAGGAAAAGACGGATCCAGCCCCAGTCAGGGTCTGACCAAAGCTGTGTGACTCCACAGGGACCATCATAGCCTTGTCTGAAACCTTGTCGCTGCCTGGAATCTCTTTCCCTCCGACGTTATAGATCCAGGCTATGTCCAGATGGCTCCACATTCCCTTTATTCCCATAAATAACCATCACAGGCTCAACACAGCATCAGAGAGCATTGCTGGCCACCTCGACCCTGTATTCAGGGGATCCATGCAGGGATCCCGCTCTCCCAGCACCTCATCTTGGCCGACTGGAGGGTTCAGGCAGGGGGCAGGTAGGGGCAGGCAGGTGAGGGTGGCTGTTTACATCCCTAATCCCCACAGCGCTTTCCTCCAGGATTACTGGGGATTAGGGCTCGGGGGCTCCAGGAGCTCAGCCCGGACTCTCCCTGCCCTTCAAGGAGCAGCGCTGAGCCCCGCGGGGGCGGGAGGGCTCTGCCAGGATGAGCCGGGCATTCTCAGGCCGGCACTGCCGGGATGAGCCGGGCGTTCCCAGCCTGGCACTGCCGGGATGAGCTGGGTGCTCTCGGCCTGCCCAGAGGGCACAGCCTGGAGCAGTCACCCACTTGCCACGGCCTTGCTCCGGTAGCCCAGCGCCCATCGAGGCCGGGGAGCTGCAACCTGGGCTTTACACAGAGCATTAAAAGCTGAAGGGATCAGCTGCAGAGCAGGAGGGGACACGAGGGCTGCACGTTCCTGTCTGCGAGATGACGCAAAGGGCAGCAATGGTGATGCCCAGGGAGGGTGGCACAGCTGGAGAGGTCCCCAAGGTACCCCGGGGACCCTCGGCCTGGTGACAGCAGCGATCCCAGGTCCCAGCCCGCCTGGGAAGTCTCCACTCGCTACCGGGGCCCAGAGCTCTATAATTACCATGGGAGGCTGAGTTATTTTAGGAAGCGGCTTTGCTGCTGCCAAAGCTTTTATTCCTCCAAACCAAAACAAGATGGAAAGAGCCCAGCCCAGGATGCTGCATCCGGCAGGCGTGGGGAGCTTAACCTCCTCACTGCCTGCACCCGGCACTGAGATGGGGCTTGGGCTGCCCTGGAGGGTTCAAAGGAGGGTCGGGGGGGAAGATTTGGGGTCATGGAGACCACAGGGTGTCAGCCAGGCATGGGATGGGACTGGGGGCCAGTCCTGTCCTCGGCTGCTGGCAGGTCCAGAGCCCACACATCCAGATGCTTCCCTGCATCCGCCGTGAGAACCTCTATTTTTAGCTCTTGCAACGGGTCCCATTTTGGGGCCTTCCCAGTGCAGTGGCTGGGCCAAGGAATGCCATGTGCATGGAATGGAGCACCTTGCTGCTGCTCTCAGTGACACAGCCCAGGGGACAAAGCCCCAAGGGTCCATCCCCAAAGCCACCCAGAGCACAGGCAGAAGTTCTGCTCTCCACTCTCCAAAGCAGCCAAACAGACTCCAAGCTGGGAATAAACTCATTTTTTCACACTGTGGAAAGGATAAGCCACATCAGGCACCCTACAGTGCTCCCCAAGATCTGCTCCAGCACAGGGATGAGGTGGGGTGGGGGGGTCTGTGCTAGGGAACCTGAAAACCTGGAGTGTAACTCCTGCCTTTTGGCCTCTTTCCCTTTGTCCGAGCCCAGAAGGGCTGCCCATGCCTGGGCTGCTCCCTGTGCTTGAGTCTTATAGGGCAGCCAATAGCCACCAAACCCATGGTCTGGTGTCCCCCAAACCCAAAATCCACATGCCAGGGTCTTCCAGCTCCCCAAACCCCCACACAGGGGTTCCCTAGAATCACACGTCAGGGTCCCACAGCTCCCCAAAGCCACGCACCAGAGTTTCCCCATCCTTGGGCTGTCTCTGCAGGGAGCTCCTGCTCAGAGCAGGGAGGCTGGGAGGTGCTGAGGGTCCACATTCCCCAAGTCTGGGCAGTGCCAGCCCTTCGGAGGGCTTTGGACACAGCATGAGCTCTATGGGATGGTGTCACAGCAGCGGGAATGGTTTCACAACCATCCAAACCCGCAAGCCCAGGTGGTCCCACCCAAGCCCTGCCCACCTGAACCTTCCCACAGCTCATCTTGTGTCACCAGCTCCCAAATCCCTCACAAAGGACTCATCAGTCAATGCTGCCCATCCCTGGTCCTGCCTGGGGACCTGGTGGCACTGGGGAAACAGGAGCACCCATCACTTACCTCCCCCTCTGGTGCCCCACTGGGAAGGGGCTGGAGCTAGGGGAGGACAGCAGTGGGACTGAGGAGAAGCCGTTTTTCCCATCAGAAGCAGCTGAGGCTTTTAGGGCCCCCCAGCTGTCCCCTCCCAGGTGCCTGTGTCCCCACAGGACCAGCAGCTGGGTCAGGGATGGGCCCCACATGCCCCCGGCTGGCAGAGAGGGGCAGGATGGCAGAACCGTATTCCCAGGGCTGTGTTTATAAATGCCCTGTTTATGTAGATCTTACAAAAACTGCTGGAAAATGAGCTGGGGACTGTGTCCATGGGATTTTCTTGCCTGGATTTGGCCAGCCTCACCTGCCAGGGACCAGAAGACACCGGAGGGGGGACAGAAGCTGCAGTGACAGCCCTTCTTCTCATCCCCATATCCCACAGCCCATTCCAGCTACAGGGGAAATTGAGGCAGACAGGTAGTGACCCCCCCCACCATTGGCCTTGGAGCTCCACCAGGGTTTTGGGCATCTGGATGTTCCCCATGGAGCCACCAGGTCCTGGTGATGTGTGTGACCCAAGGAGGTGGCTCCTATCCCAGCCCAGTGACACCAAATCATGAAGGGAGGGCTCAGACTGCTCCAGAATCACACAAAGCCCCTGCTCCGGAGCCAGAGGGAGGAATCCTGTACCCAGGGGACAGAGGTGGCTCTGGGGACAGGGTCAACCATGACAGACACCCTGTAGAGCCTTGTGCCAGATGCAGGATGGGGCCTCAGAGGGGTGGAGGACAGGAATGATCCCAGGATGTCTCCAGTACAGCCTCTGGCTCAAAGGAGGGATGGGCTGAGGTGGAAAGGGTTCCAGAGGATCCCAGAGCCATCACCTGCTCCCCAGTGGAAAATCCTCATGTGGGGGTGTCTTGCTGTAGCCAGGGATGGGGACCAGACCCCATGTCCCCATGGAGCTGGACACCCCAGCTGGACCCCAGTGACCCCTCTCCAGCTCCACCCCTCCCTACAGAGCTGGGCAGCCTGGTGGGATGCCAGGAATCCTTTTCCATCTCCATACATCCCTGTGGAGCTGGGTGTCCTGACTGGTCCCCAACACCTTTTCTCCTTGCACATCTCAAGCCTCATGAGGACCTCTGCCTGTTACCTGTCACGAGATGTTCCCCAGGAAGGTCCCCACAGCACCAGTGCCCTCCTTGACAGGATTCTGGGAGAACCTGCCCTTCCTCCTCGCCTCTGGAACCCCAAACTTCCCCATGGGGAAGGTGACAAACCCACGGCCAATAGTTCATGGCTGCAGCTCTCAGTGTGTCCCTACCAGAGCCACCAGCACCTTTGGCCACTCCCTTGGTGGGGACACCTGGCTCCCCACATGCCACCATTCCAAACTGGGGTCAGGCATGGGTAGGACCCTACCAGGGACATCTCTGGAGGGGCACAGAGCGGGACCTGGGAGGAGACAATGGATACAGTGGCACCTCTTGGTGGCCTATGACATGGTCTGGGTGGCCTTGTCCCTCCTGGGAGGGGATGGCTGGAGGGGACAGCAGGTGCTGGTGATGGGATGAGCCCCTACTTTGGGCACCGGGTCAGGCTGGACCAGGGCTGGATTTGGGCACAGGGTGCTGCACACCTCTGGAGGGGACTTTCGGGTGACAGTGACAGCATGGGGCCACTGCAGCTGTGCCAGAGCCACCTCCCTGCCTGGCGAGGGGCTGTCCCAGCTGGTGGCTTGGTGGTCACAGGGTTGACGGAGTGGCCACTTGGTGTTGTGTGGCCAGCTGCTGGCTCTTGCCCCAAGGGCCACCAGAAAGTGCCCCAGTGGGTGTGGCATCCCTGGCACCAGGAGGCACACCACACCCACAGCTGCACCCAGCTGGGTGAGGGGCTGGGGGGTCCCATGGGTTTGGGGGTTCCTGCTGCAGGGCTGGGGGTCTCCCGGGGTAGCAGGGGACTGGGGACTGTGGTGTTTCCCAGGTGTGATGCCAACAGTGTGTCCCTCACCCCAGTGTTCCCAGGGAGTGACAGTGTTCCCAGGGAGTGACTCCCAGACTGAAGAATCAGCACAGTGGGGTGTCACCAGGAACAGTGTGGTGTCACCAAGAGTGGCGTGACAGGCTGTGACACCAGGCAGGGTGTTGGTCCCTGTCCCTCACTGGGGTCTTGGGAAACAGGCAGTCAGGAGCCACCCCAGGACAAGGGACGGAGCCACCCCAGGAGTGGGGACAGAGCCACTGTCACGACATCCCCCCGGTCCCTCTGGAGCAATAACCAGGAGGCTTCCTGACGGGAGTTGCAGCCTGGATCCTGGGACCCCTTCAGGCTCCTTCTCCAGCTGCAGCATCACTGGGGACGTCCCCCCAGTGCCATCCCTTTCCTGTCACTCCCCTCTCAGCTTCTTGGGTTCCAGGTCTTCTCCAGCTTCCACAGCTGAGCATCCCCCAAGGATGGAGCTCCCCCACCTTGGGGACCTGAGTTTGGTTCAGGAAAGTGTTCAGGTGACAGAGGAACAGCAAGGGAGGGCCACAGGCTACCCCAGCATGAGCTACCTCACTGTTCCCTCGGGCTGGTTTTACACCAAAGGCAAAGCAGCTGCACGGCAGTGATGGTCACACAGCTCCGTCACCTGCCTGTCACCACCCTGGCATGACAGTGGGCATAGCCACCAGGCCAGCAAGGGGCTACAGGGCTTGGGGGCCCTGGTGACATAGGCAGGGATGGCACCAGTCCCAGGGCGTGAGGTACCCACAATGGGGTGGGGACAACACAATGGGGACAACAGCACTGCCCCCACAGGCGTGAGTGAGCTGATGGGTGCCATCACGGCCAGTGCCACAGTCCCACCCTGCGCAGAGGGACGGTCTCCTCCTGCCTCAGTTTCCCCAGGAGCTCCCAGCCCCCCAGGGGAGGCAAGCGATTGCCAACAGGCCGGGCAGCAAGCGGGGAAGGATTTATTGACTCACGGCTCAGGGTACATCACAGTTTGAGCTCCCTTCCCACCTCAGCAGAGGACGTCGCCTTGGACTTCCCGGGCAAAAGTGCACGGAGAGGCTTCACAGTTTGATCCCTTCGGGAAAGCAGAACCGAGGCAGTGACAAATGGCAAACGCTACGTTGTATGAAAAAATAATACAAACTCTTCTCTTTAAATATCTTACAGAAAAATGAACCTGAATAAAGAGCATGAAAAGCACCGCGTGGCGCAACCCCCTGGGCCCCCTGGCCAGGGAGACCGAGATGAGCTGCAGCCCCACATCCCTCTGGAGCACTCGGTGCCGTCCCCGGAGCTCTGTGGTCAGGGCTTAGCACGGGCAGCAGAGGCGTGGGGGCGGCAGGGACCACTACGTGCTTGTCCCCACGCCACGGAACTGTCCCCCACGACCCCTCGCTCGGCCGGGGGTGCCGGCAGCCCCCCCAGCCCGGGGTGCCGGCAGGAGCAGCCTCAGGGGCCGGCCGAGAGCGGGGACGTTGCTACGAGGGTTCCCTGGGGGGCGGCGGGGTCCCTCCCGTGTCGCAGTGCAAGTTCACGGAAAGCCAAGGCACCGCCGCGAGGCTGCGGCTCTGTCCGGGGGAGCCCGGGGGCTCGGGCGGGGGCAGCCCCGCTGTGCAAAGGGGAGGTGAGCCGGGGTGGGGGACACGGGGACGTGGGACGGTCCCCGCGGTGCGGCCGGCCGGGCTGGTCCTGGCGGTCAGAGCTACGGCGTGCGGGGTGCCCAGGGCCATGCGGCCCCGGGGAGAGCCGGCTCCCCGGGGTGGGCAGCAGGGTGGGGGTGCGTCCAGGGGCCCGGGGGTCCAGCCCCGGGGAGGGGCAGCCCCAGGAGCGGCTGGCGGCAGGCGCGGCTCCTTCTCCCGTGGCTGCGGAGGGGTGTGGGTGGAGGCTCTACCGCGGGGGCACAGGCAGCGCCCCCTCCCGCCGGTGCGTCTCCCCGAAGGCTCGGTCCAGCTGCTCCAGTTGGGAGCTCAGTGGCAGGTGGATCTCCAGGTGCATGCGCAGCGTCTCCAGCCACTGCTCCAGCTTGGCGAAGGACGGCCTGAGCAACGAGGGGGACACGTGGCAGCTCCGCTGGCTCTGTCCCCACCCTGTCCCCTGCACCAGGGAGCCCTGGGGGTCTCCATCACCCACCGCTTCTCGGGGTCCAGGTCGCAGCAGCAGACGGCGATGGGGAAGAAGCTGGGGGGGCAGGCAGGGGGGCAGTAGCGCTCCAGGAAGCCCCGGACATTGAGGCCAAAGTCAGTGGTGCGGGGCAGGTAATCGGGGTCAGCGCTCACCCGGCCGATGATCTGGGGGCAGGGACGGGTGGACTCAGCACCAAGGGGAGACCTCAACCCTAAACAGGGACCCCTAAGCCCCCAGGGGGAGATGTCCAAGCCCCAGGAGGGAGCCCAAACACGATGAAGAAATCCTAACCCCAAGGGAAGAGACCCCAACACAGAGAGGCCCCAACTCCAAGGGAGGACTCCAAGCTGAAGAGGGGGAACTCAAGCACCATGAGAACCTCAACCCCAAAAGGGAGACCCCAAACCCAAGGCTGAGAACCTTACCCTGGAGGGGAACCCAAGCACAATGAGGACTTCAAGCCCTAAGGGGACCCCAAGCCCAAGGGGAGAGGTTGCAATCCTAAGGTGAAGACTCTAAACACCCCAAACCCAAGGGGGACATCCCAACCTTGGGGGAGTGATCCCAAACACCATGAGGACCCCAGCACCCATGGCAGACCCCAGCCCCAGGGGCACTTGCCTCGCACAGGACAATGCCGAAGGAGAAGATGTCCACCTTCTCATCGTAGCTCCTCCCTGCAGACACAGGGTCAGGCCATGTCACACATCCTGTCCCTGCCCCACCAAGCGTCCTCTGCCTGGGGACAGAGCCCTGGCTGGCCACATTCCCCTCACCATTGATCATCTCGGGGGCCATCCAGTAGGGGTTCCCCACCACCGTGTAGCGTTTCTTGCGGTCTGGTTTCTTCAGGTTCTTGAGATGTTCAGGCTGGTTCTTCTCATCCACCATCAGCCGTGCCAGCCCAAAGTCAGCCACCACCACGCTCTTGTTCTGAGTGGCACAGGGAGGGGTGAGGCCTGGGGGGGAGGCCACACAGGGACTGAGAGCCCCAGCCAGGCCGGGAGAGGCCAGCACCAAGGCGGGACTCACCTCCCGCACGAGGCAGTTGTGAGAGTTGAGGTCACGGTGGATGATGTTCATGGAGTGGAGGTAGGCCTGGGGGAAGGGAGGTCTGAGAGCAGGGACACCCCCACGCCCACCAGTCCCCATCCCACCCACCCATCCCATGGTGGTACTCACCATGCCAGCGGCGATGTCCTTGGCGAAGCTGACCCGCTGGCTCCAGGGGTAGTGACTGTCCTGAGGGCCAGGATGGGGAATATGCGAGGGAATGGAAAACGAAGAGGGGTCCCCCAGCCCCACTGGGGTGGTGAGGGACCAACCTGCTCCCCCCGTGCTCACCATGCTCTTAATGATGCTCCTCAAGGTGCCCCCTTTGATGTACTCTGTGATGAAGTTGAGCCTCTTCTCCTTGTAGAGCACCCCGATGAACTTGAGCACATTGGGATGCTCCAGGCAGCGCATCACCTTCACCTGCAGGAGACCCCCCCAGCCCCATGTCCGTTACACCCCAAGGGTCCCACACCCCCTGGACAGAGCTACTGCTCATAAGCTCAGCAGGCAGGGCTGCACCCATGGGGCTCAGTCACCCCTAACCAGGGGTTGTGCCCAAGTGGGGCCAGGATCAGACAGACACATCCCTCGTGTCCCCCCAGCCTGGGGGATTAAGGACAAGGGACCCTCACCTCTTTGAGGAAGGTCCTCTGCGTCTCCTCGTCGAAGCGGATCAGCTCCTTCATGACCATCACCTCGCCCGTCTCCCGATGTGTCACCTGGTCACGAGTGCAGGGACTCAGCCAGCCCCCCTCCATCCTGGGGAGCCGAGACCCCCACACTCATGGCCCCTGCCCTACCTTGATGGCCTGGCCGAAGCAGCCCTTGCCCAGCACCTCTCCATGGATGAGGTCAGAGGGGCGGAAGATGCGGTGGGCGCGGGACACAACGCGCAGGGACTCGGAGCGCCCAATGTCCTTGCGCTGGGATGCGGGAGAGCCCACAGAGCCCGAGCCCGGGGACTTGTCTGTGCTGCAGCTCCTCCTGTGGGATGGACAGGCAGAAGTCAGTGCGTGGGGGAACCCAGCGAGAGCAGGGGTAGAGGGTGACCTTACGTGACAGCACGCTGGCGCATGGCAGCGGGGTCCCCGCAGGGCGCGGGAGCTGGCGAGCACAGGGGGCTGCATGGGGCGGGCAGGGGGCTGCCCGCCAGCCCCGGCTCCCGGCCCAGGGGCTCGTGAGGGTCGTGCTCGATGGTCAGCTGCAGCAAACGGCTTGTCTCCTGGATCAGCAGGTCAATCTGCAGAGGAAATGATGATGGGGTGGGTTTGGGGACATGGCGGCAGTGGGGCTCACTGGGTATGACAGGGGGACGGCACCTCATCCAGGGGGACATGGCCAATGGGGGTCCCATTGATCTCCAGGATGCGGTCACCAACGTGGATGGAGTTCTTCATGTCAGGGCTGATGCAGTCTGGGTCCACCCTGTGGGGACAGTGGGGTCAGACCCCCAACACTGTCACCATCAGGGGGGTGTGCTGGGACACTCCGAACAGTGTGTCAGACTCTACTGTCACCCTCCCTCTTTGATAGGGACATGCTGGCAGAGTCTCCACAACCACCCCAACCACACAGGGACATGCACGGTACCCACAGCCCACTCTGGCACATGAGGCAATGCCAGCATGGCCAGGGACACACCAGCACAGCCCCCACAAACTCCTCTGCAGTTGGGGACACACCACCACGGTCCCGACAGGCCACCCCTGGACAATGGGAACAACCCATCCCCACTCCTCCTCCTCCCACCCCAAAAGGTGTCCCTGGGATGGATCCCAGGGGGAAAAGGGGCATGGGATGTTGCAGCCCTGGGGAGGGAACGGTGGCAGAGGGGACAGCGACGCACTCTCGGACGCGCACGGTGCGGGGGTGCTCAGTGCCACAGCCCTGGTCGATGGAGACGGAGAAGCCGCGCTTGCCATCAGAGCAGGCGGGGATGGACACCAGGGTGACGGTGTGAGGGATGCGGGAGGCTGGGGAGTCCGGCAGGATCTGCTCGATCACCGGTGTCACCACCATCTGGTAGTAGCAGTGGCCGCTGTGGGGAGCAGAGCAGGAGGGTGGGTGGGCCTGCCGGGCGCCGTGTCCCCCCAGTCCCCCCAGAGCAGACGTACCAGTAGAGCTTGGAGCGCTCCACCAGCGCATAGGTGTCCCCATCCCCAATGAAGGTGCGGCAGTTGAGGCAGCTGAAGCACTCAGGGTGGTACTTCTGCTCCCCGGCCACCTGTGGGCAATGCCATCAGCCCCAGGACCCCCTGTCTGGGCACCAAGGGCGGGGCTGGGGTTCGGAGGCAGCTGGGAGCACCCATGTGTGCACCGGGGCCATGGGAGGGGCAGACTGAGCCATGGGATGATGGGGACAGAAGTGCCACCAAGCTGGGGATGACTGTGGGAACATCTCCCACCACCCTGAGCTTCTCCCCTGCATCCCCCAACCCCAACGTGGCCCTCCAGGGTCCCCTAAAACGTAGAGGACACCCCTGCCACATGCAGTGGTGCTGAGGGTCCGCACCCCTTCCCCACCTCCCCCACTCCCCAGGAGCTCAGCCATGGGACAAGGCTCCACATCCCACCCCTGGGGACCCCGTGGGGCTCACCACGACCACCTCAGGGACCCCGTGGTGCTCACCATGACCAGCCCCTTGGTGATCTGCTCAGAGCAGCCGTGGCACAGCTCCCCGAAGTGTGCCCAGTAATCCTTCTTGCAGTACAGGCGCCCATCCTTCTCGTAGTACTGGTGGGACAGGGAGGTCCCGCACTCACAGCACCTGCGGCAGGGACAGGGACCCCCTTGTCACGTCATCCCCATTGTCACTCTGGGCCACAGCCAGTGCTCATCCACTCCACAGCTCTCTGGGCAAGCTGCTTCCCCCACTTCCTACACAGCTGCAGGGCCACTGCATCAATATGTCACAATCTCCAGGGTGACAGCAGGTGATTCTGGGGGTGACAGTGCAGGCTGGGGCTGCAGGGACATGTGGGGACACTGGGGTGAACACGGGAAGGGAGGTGGGGAAGGGAGAGGCATGAGGAGGGAAGCACCAGCTCTTCATGGATGTGCCAGCCTGGACAAAGATACACAGAGACATGTACCAGACTGGTGACAGACATGCCACCCTGGTGACAGACATGCCAGCCTGACACAGACTTACAGAGGAATGAGACTGGTCACAAGCATGGCAGCCTGGTCACAGACAGACAGAGAGACATCCCACCCTGGTGACAGGTACACAGAAGGGCATGTCCCTCTATCCATGACTAGGGTGACGTGCCAGTCTGGTCACAATACAGAGGGACATCCCACCCTGGTCACGGGTCTGTCACTTTGCTCACAGATGTGACAGCCTGGTCATGGGGGCACGGAGGAACATGTCACCTGAATCATGGACAGAGGGATGTCCCACCCTGGTCACAGACACACACAGGGATGTGCCAGCCTGGTGAGGGACGTGCCAGCCTGGTCATGGATACACAGAGGGATGTGCCAGACTTGCCACGGAGATGACACTGTGATGACAGATGTGCCAGCCTGGCACAGACACACAGAGAGATGTCCCAGCCTGATAAGGGCTGTGCCAGCTTGGTCACGGACACACGTAGGGATGTGCCAGCCTGGTCATGGATACACAGAGAGATGTCCCACCCTGGTGACAGACGCCCCCACCTGGTCAGGGACAGAGGGACATGCCCCCTTGGTCACAAACTCCCTACCCTGGCACAGGCAGCCAGAGGGACACGCCAGCCTTGGGACAATCCGCAAGGGGCACAAGGGGTGGGGGAGCCGCTTGGGGGCTGCTGGGGGCGTGGAGGGGGTGAGAACAGCAGGGTGTGCCCGGGAGTGCAGAGGGGCCTGTCAGTTTTGGGATACAGTGGCAGGGGTGCACATCAGACCATGCAGGGAGACACAGGGGGTACCAGAGAGGATTCGTGTGGGGGTGTGGGAATGGCTAGGGTGTGCAGAAGGGGGGCTATAGAGGATTTTCTATATGGGAGTGCTGAATGGGTGCAGGGGATGCTGTGGGAGGGGTGCAGGGGGCTGCAAGGCGGGAGATCCTCTGGAGAGGGGGTTGAGGGGGTGCAGGGGGAGCTGTAGGGATTTGCAGTACAGGGGTGCTGTAGGGGTGAAGGGAGTTGTAAAGGAGGTGCAGGGGGAGCTGTAGGGGATTTCCTGTAGGGGATCTGCAGTACCAGGGTTGTGTAGGGTGCGGGGTTGCCGCAGGACACTCTGCAGGGGATGCCGCGGGGTGTCCCAGGGACTGTCGCAGTCCCTCCCCCCGCCCCCCCCCCGCTCCCGGCCACGCAAGAGGAATACCAACCAGCGATGACGTCACGGCGCGGAGTTTCCCCACCCCATGACGTCACCGCGCGAGGACTCCCCCGCCCTATGGCGCAGCACTAAACCTCCCCTGGGCTGGGGGTGGGGGCGCAGAGGAGGAGGAGGAGGGGGAGGAAGAGCAGCAGGAGGAGAAGGAGAGGGAAAAGGAGGGGGAAACAGAGGACAAGGGGAAGGGGAGGGGGAGAAGGAGAAGAAAGGGAGGCAGAGAAGAGGAGGAATAAGAGGAAGAAGAGGAGGAAGAGGAGGAAGAGGAGGAAGAGGAGGAAGAGGAGGAAGAGCAGAAGCAGGAGGGCTTTCAGCGAGCCCAGCGCTGCCGGAAGCCGCTCACCCCTCGGGAGGACTGGATCCAGCTGCAGCCCTGCAGTGGCTTCGCTCCGGCAAACGGCCCAGAGAGGGGGAGCCGAGCAAGGGGACACAGGCTGAGCCCCCCGGGGCTCTCTGGGGTGCAGAGCCCGCCCTGATCCGCCCCCACTCCAATCCCACTCCCACTCACTTGGCTCCAGCGCTCAGGACGCGGCTCTTCCTCAACACCGCCGCCAGCATCCTCCTCCACCGGACAGGGACACACCCCGAGGACAACCCAGGGCACCCCCAGCCCCACAAGGAACCCTGTCAGGTCCCAGGCACCCCTGTGCCCCCCGACCCGGGCCCTTTCTCCTTCTCCTCGGAACTCCAACGGCTGGAGCTGCCGGGAGGGCTAGAGTGAAAGAGGAAACGGAGGGAGGGGGGCGGGTGACATCAGCCCCGCGCACCCTGTCACCCGGCAGGAGGGGACAGCGCGGGACAGGCAGCAGAGCCCTCTGCCAGGCCTGGCGTCAGCCAGGGCACCCCACGGGTGCCAGGAGCCACAGCCACGCTCCAGTGAGTGACACTGTGATGGCCTCACGCATGTCCCTGCCACGGCTGGAGCAGGAGGGAGCACTGTCCCTGTCCCTGCAGAGCATCCCACTGTCCCTGATGCCAGCCCGGTATCCCTAAGGCCATCCATTCCGGTGTCCATGACACCATCCATCCCAATGTCCCTGATGCCATCCCAGTGTCCCCAGCGCCATCCACCCCAGCGTCCCCGCTGTCCTTCGGCGGGTCCCACCTGAAGCAGTCGGCGTGCCAGTCAGCCTTCAGTGCCTGCAGGTACTGCCCATCGTAGATGCCTTGCCCGCAGCTCGCACACACCGGCAGGTCGGTCCCTGCAGGCAGGGGAACACGAGGGGACAGGGCTGTCACCCGCCCAGCCTGCCCTGGCCACCCACAGCAGCACCCAGGATTAAATCCCTCTGCCCGGGGTGGTGAATTCCATCCCCCACCCATTGATCCCACAACGGGTCAAGGTCGTGGCACCCATAGCCCCAGGGCTGGGGACAGGGCAGGGGTAGGATGTGGGCACATAGTGAGTGCAGGATGGGGCCAGAGGGTCGGTGCAGGAGGGGGGCAGCAGGGGCAGGATGGGTGCACAGAGGGTAGGGAGGGTGAAGAGGGGCAGGATAGGTGTACCAAGGGATCCAGGGAGGATGGCAGGGTGTGGGATGGGTGCTGGGTGCATGGGGGGTCCTGGGGGACATGGGGGTGCAGGGTGGGCGATGAATGGGGGACACACAGAGGGGTGCAGAGGGGGTGCTGGAGGATGCATGATGGGTGTTGGGTGATGAATGGGGGGACAGAGAGGGATGCTGGATACATGCTGGGGGGTGCAGGAGGACACAGAGGGGTGCAGAGGGTGCTGGGGGATGCACAGTGCATGGGGGGACACAGATGGGTGTAGGGTGGCTGCAGAGATCCTGGGGGTGCAAGTTCTCGGGGTGTGTGGGGAGAGATGAGGGGCCAAGGGAGTGCAGAGGGGAAGGGAGGCACAGCAGGGATCTGGGGGTGCAGGAAAGATGCAGGAGGATTGTGGGGTGCAGGAGGGATGCTGGCTGGAGGGAATGGGGGGGGGCAGGAGGGGCACACAGGGTGTGCAGAGGGAGGTGGGG
Source organism: Nicator chloris (assembly GCA_013400495.1). Lineage (NCBI taxonomy): Eukaryota > Metazoa > Chordata > Aves > Passeriformes > Pycnonotidae > Nicator > Nicator chloris. Next base: position 99,460 of record WAAE01013418.1, read on the forward strand.
GAGTGTGGGGGGGGAGGGGGGATGTGGGGGGGGGGGAGGGGGGGGCGGGGGGGGCGGGGGGGGGGCACAGGGGGGGGGGAGGGGGGGTGGGGGAGGGGGGGGGGGGAGGGGGGGGGTGCAGGAGGGGCACACAGGGTGTGCAGAGGGAGATGGGGAAGTGTGGGGGTGAAGGGGGGATGTGGAGATGCAGGAGGGGATGCAGGTTGGACAGGGGCGCAGTGAGAGATGTGGGGTGCTGGGAGGGTGCACACAGGGATGCAGGCTAGGTGCACAAGGGGAGAGTTCTTGACAAAGAGGATGGGGGAGATTTGGGGGTGCAGGGGGGATGTAGGCTGGGTGGCAGTACAAGGAAGGATGGGGGGGATGGAGGCTGAACTGGGGGTACAGGGAAGGTCTGGGGGTGCCGAGGGGATGCAGGGTGAACAGGGGCTGCACGGGGACCTTTGGGTGTGTGAGGAGGATGCAGGCTGGATGGGGGTGCAGGGGGATGCAGGCTAGGGGAGGATGTGGGGGTGAGGTGGGCTGGGTAAGGGGTGCAGGGGGACATTTAGGGGTGTAGTGGAGGATGCAGTGGGTGATGTGGGCTGGATGAGTGAGAGGTACAGGGGGTGACTTACGGGTGCAAGAGGGATGCAGGTTGCCTGGGGAGTGCAGGGGACGTGTGGGGGCCACGGGGGATGTAAGGTGAGGGAGGGGCGTTTCAGAGGGGGATGTAGGGGTGCTGGGTGATGCAGGGCGACTGTGGGGAAGGTGCACGCTGGATGGTGGGGCATAGGACGTCGGGGTGCAAGGCGGACGCAGACCAGAGAGGGATGCAGTGGGGGATGCTGAAGGGGATGCGGGCTGAGTGAGGGAGTGCAGGGGAGAGATGAAGAATGAACTGCGGGCACACGGGAACATTTGGGGATACAGGAGTGATGTGGGCTGGGTGGGGAGTGCAGGGGGCTTGCTGGGGGTGCAAGGGTGCAGGATGGGGATGGCGAGGAGGATGCAGGGACGCGGGGACAGTGGAGAGGATGAGGCTGCCTGGGGGCTGCGGGGAGGATGCGGGCAGGATGCGGGGGGGCTGCAGACCGGCGGGAGGGTCCGCACAAGCCGGGCTAGGGGGTCCCGCGACCCGAGCGGCGGCGGAAGCGCTGAGTCAGGCCGGGGGGCTCGGGGGGTCACGCACCTTCGTCCTCTCCCATAGGCTCGTCCCTCCAGGTGCAGCACAGCAGCATCAACCTCATGCAGGCGCGCTGGCCGGCGCCGCGCCGCGCCGGGCCTGTGGCGGTGGCGGTCCCCGCGCGGGCGCAGCCCCGGTCGGGCCCCCCCC
>WAAE01013419.1:0-42129 GCA_013400495.1 Nicator chloris
AAGACAAGAAGGAGAAAAAAACCACATAGAACAAAATGCTTTAGCCAAAAGCTCAGTGAATTTCTGCTTCCCATCTCCTTGCCTCTTCACCCCCATCAGACCATACTCTAACAACAAGCCTGTTTTAACAGATGAAGAAGGGGATTTGAATGGGAAATACAAAAAGGAAGAAAGGCTGCATGTAAGAGTGTTAGAACATGTGGCCACTGCATGAAGCAGCAGTGTCATCATTATTACTGAATTCTTGAGTTTATAAGCATCTTTCTCCTGTATTACCTCTATAAATCCGTCCATTCCATCTCTACTTTCCAATGTAATTTTTGCAGTCCCTTTGAGGAGAGAAGGGAGAGGTTGAGCAGGGGAAAGAGAACTGACAATCAAGCCAGTTGAAATGTGGAGAGAGGAAAGGTTTGTGTGTGGATTGTATGGTGAAAGATGCAGAAGGAAAGAAAAGAACTGGATCAAAGCCAAAGAGGAGAGAGCTCAAAGGAAGGGACAAACAAGGGCTGAATCAGGTTGGGCAGTTCAGAAGAAGTAGCTCTGTCAGGTTTTCATTCATGGGTAGTGGTGAGCTCTTTCCATTGGTAACTAGTGCCAGCAATCTGCTACTGTATTATTTTACTAAGTTTCTTTCCATGTTCCCTGCACAGTTACGAAAAGCATCAGCTATTCAGGAACAAAGGCCCTCTCTCGTGTTTCTCCCTCTGGGCACTCCTTAGGTTTGCAATTGTTGGATTGATTACTTTAAATAAATGTCCACTTTTAGAGTTGAGTCCTTAGCAGTCCCCACCACCATCTTCACTCCTTTCTAACCAACTGTGGAACACAGCTGCTTCTCCCTTAAGCTAAAGAAGCAGCTGTTGTTGCACTACATGTGTTACTGGAGTTCAGCTCAGTCAGATCTCCCAGTGAAATTAAGGGAAGTCAAGGGCTGAGTAAAGACTAAGGAACAATTATTTAAGGCATGCTGCACTTACAAATAATCATAATCATAATAATAATATCTAAATGCTTCATGTCTCTTAAGTTTTTGGACCCTCGTTATTCTATGTGCCTTGTAAGCCTTTCAAACACTGGGAGTTGTTTTTGTTTTACATGCAGAATCTACCTGTTTCTCTAACAGGAGAAATGCATAGTGGCAAGCATGTTGGAAGAACTGTAAAAATGGAGTTTGAAACAGAAAAGTGAGAGAGCAAGTGAGTGCTGCTGTGTTGCAGTATAGAAATGAGCACAAAAGAAGCCTGGCAAGCAGAATCAGATAAATGGACCAGAAAGTGAAGAAAATAAGGAGCATTTATGGAGGCAGGGAATGGAATTATTTAGGAGTTCACAGATGAGTGACATGCCTAATTTTGGTGCACTAGGAGACAGAAGGCTTTGAAAGAAATTGGAGAACTTCGGAATGTAACCAGAGCTGCATCAGAGGGACTCCAAGATTCAGAATAAAAGTTGGGCAGATACAATCGACAGTGGTAAAAAGCTGGATCCTAAGAAATTGCAGACATAAAGTGGGAATGTTTTGCAATAATTTTCACAAGGCTGAAAGGAAGGAAAGAGAAAAAAGAAAATACACAAATTGTGCTTCATATCCTACTGCTTTGAGATAATTTGCCAGAACATGTTTTTCTGCTCTAAGCATTTTATCTTTTTCATGACCAGGTGATATCTAGAGGTGCGGTTTTGGATAATGTGATGATTTAACATTTGTACTGAGTTCAAGGAAATGATTCCAAATGAAACAAGTGATCATACTGTGAACTCAAAATGAGTAGGAAGTGCTTTTTAGTCAGTGTAGGGAGTACTGACCAAGCTACTTGCAATTCTAGCAGGTTAGTTTTTGAACATTAGAGTTGGACGTATTTGTGACAAGAATTAGGTAATACAGATTAATTATATATTATTTGTATTTCCATGGCTGTGGCCTTAGAACTGTAGGGATACGAAACTCTCAAGAAATTATTAAAAAATATCACAAGAATGAATGTGTTCTAGTGCATTAATGTCTCAGTTCTTGGCCCATTGGTGTTTTGTTCAATTGGTAAGCCAAGAGAATACATCACAGACACGAAATTTTTCAAAATGCTCAAATAACTTGGTCCCTTTGGGATAGGAAGAAAGATGGGCCTTAGCCCTGAGGATTCAAATAGTGAGCTTTTAAGTGGGTGTGGGCGGGAGGAGGCAATTGCAAAGAGCACAGAATCCATAGACTTCAGGTCCATGAACGGTGTTGAAACTCCCAGAGGGTCGCTTCAGCTGAGTGTAAGGGACTAATGAGCCAGTCTGACTGTTTATGGGCTGTGGTTAACCTCTTGCAAGTTAGGATTTCCTGTCGCCAGCAATGAGCTGTGACCGCCAGCACCACAGTGTTAATGATGAGGTAGGGGCTGATGAATGGCTGGACTCCAGACAGCAGCCTTCACTGGCACAGAATCAAGTGGCTAGAGGGAGAAAAACACTGAAGTCTACAAGGGAAATAATGCAATCTCCAGAACCTATAATTCCCATGTTTAAAAAAAGAAAGGGATAAAGAAACTGGCGACAAATTCAAAACAAGTGAAGCTTTTATCTCTGCATTCTGAATAGAAGATTGTTCTTCAGCAAAACTGGCTGTAAAAGCCAGGCCAGTTAAAACAATATGCAGGCTGCTTGCCTCCAAGTAACCAGAAATTGTTGGCTCGGAGTAGCCTGTTCTGAGGAGCCAACCTGCTGGGAGACGTTATCCAAGCAACGGCTTGAATGTAATTCCTCCCGCTGTGGAATGGCTCTTTGGCAAATGAAGACCCTAATTAGAGATGGAAGGGTTTCTATTTTGTTTTTCTTTAATCCTTGCCCCGAGGCCTCTGCAATACAGCCATGTCTCTGCTTGCGTGGAGAGAAGTTTCCAGTTTCCCTTTGTAACAAAAATCCTCCACCTTTTTCATTTTTGTTTTCCCCTTCTTTTTATCTTTTTTTTTCCTTTATTTTATTTTTTTTTACAGAGTCAACAAACTAACAACAAGGGCCCACCACAGTCTGGGACCTTGAAACTAAACTAATCCAAAATCAAGGATAACTGTTTGGAAGAAGGGCAATATCATCCTGTATTAGCCAGCCATGAACATGGCAAGCTGCTAGCTAAACTGGAATACTGGCCCACCATGCAGATTTTTACTATTGAACTTACTACCCAAGCTGATTCTAGTAGTAGAGAGGGAGGATCTCACAGAATCAGCAGGATCCTACTGGATTCCAAGGGAATCCCACATGATTTTTTGTTCATTCAGAGAGATTGAAGTCCCTTACTGGGCCTTACATGCCTTTCTGTAGTCTTGGATGCAGATGTTCATCCCTGCCTAAGAGGACAGAACCTCCAGGGCAATGGTGTGCAGCACTTTGATATGTGTAGAAGTGAAAATACTTTTGCTTCTTCTCAGCTCACCTTGGTATATATCATGTCTGTCTGAACACACTGTTAGGGATTGCATGCAGGCACTTAATAACCCTGCAAAGAACACTGCATTTTCTGTCACTACTGAGATATGTATTTATTGTTTCATCATCTCAGATAATTGTGTTATCTTGAAAATGTCCTTGTTCACAGTAGATACCAACCTGTTGATGAAGGTCAGCTTCCTGAGGGTGAGGCTAAGCAAGACAGATGATACTAAGCATTCCCTGTTAAATTGACTGAGGTTAGATGGAATTCTTATTAACAATTTTTCTAAGTTTTGCCATTTCTCATTTTAGATACATGACAATTCTCACAATTCTTTGTTTTCCCTTTTGATGTACATAAATACCAGTTTATAATTCTAAAGTTAGTATTCTGTTAGAGCACACGCCTATAGGAGGAACTTCAGTACATTCTTTTTACACAGCTTGGGTACTGTACAGATGCCTTTTTATAGTGGTCTGCATTAATAGTTTCTTTAATTTAAAACTCCTCCAATGCTTTCTTGTATCTCTGGTTTTTATTCTCTCAGCACCACAACATGCTTGCCTGTATGTTTACACAATTATCTTAGTTTGTTGTTTCTATCCATCTACTTCCTTTGCAGTGCAAAGGTTAAGAATTATCTGGGTTGGCTGTAGTGATATTTTATAGCATATGATACAGTGCACGTTTCGTGCATAATTCCTAAAATATCCTCATCCTGCGACCATTATATTTCAAAGGAAACTGTATATGGAAGTTCTGGGAAAAGCTTGAAGGGTTAACCATCAATTGTTGTGAATGCAGCCAGGCAGTTCTTGCTGAGTGTGCTAGGTTCTCTGTGAATATGTAATCTAGTTCAAGACCCCAGTCCCCTCCTTTGATGTCTCCCAGTGCTCACCCTTCTCTGTGGCTGTGCCTTGTCATGGCAACAAGGCTGCTGGCCTGCAGAATGGTGATAGCAGAGGTCAGGGCTTGGGGAGTGGAGTCCCATGACTCTGAAATGTATCTTAAGAGATGTGCAGCCGGCAGGCTTTGCTGTGTTCAGGATTAAATAAGTGTCTTTTTCTTACTGTTTTTATTCGGTCTAGGCTCAGAACTGATAACAGTGTTATCAGTTATCAGAAAAGAGAGACACTAGTTCTCTTGTTCTTCATTTTAAGCATCTGAAAGCCTCTCAGTACTTAGTGGTATGAATCACACTGCTGTGTATATATATTATTGGTGTGATTTTGTATTGCATGAGGTGATAGTTTTTTTAAAACTACAAGTACATAGCTTTTTAAGGCTTGGGTTTGTTTGGTGGGTTTTTTTTACAGAAAGGTACACCGGTTTTAAATTTTGATTATGCCTTCAAATTTGAAAATGCTACTTTACACTTTCTATACTTCTTAATGGGTAAGGAATTGTTGTAATGCTGTGTAATTCAGAATCTATAGGGGATGTGTATAAAACATCTAAAGGGGCCAGCGAAGTCGAGTATTCCAGTCAGGAAGGGGTTTTATGCTGGTGTGATACATGGGGATTTGACTGTCTTGTTTTGATATTCTGGCCTTGTTTTCAGACAGAAAGATGAAAGTTCCTTTTTCATTATCTCAGAAAAGGTTTGAAATGGCATCCTGTTTATGCTTGGCTTAACTGAGTTTCTGGAATTACCAGGGAATTGTACATTAACAGGTCTGAAGCATCAGTTGGTTAATTTTTAACTTCTGCTGTTTGCAAAGTAGATGGCTGTCCTTTTCTCCTTCCTCCTCTGCCCTGCAGGGTTGGCCTGTGGCCTGGCTTGCTAGCTCCAGTGTTGGTTCAAGGGACAAGGTATTTTTTGTGATTGATTGAGCCTGATAGCAGTGTGGGGGGAGAAAAGAGGGAGGCCTGGATTGTTCAGATGATGTTGTCTGTAATTATTCTGTGTAGCTCTGAGAGAAACAGGTTTTTGGATTTTCACAGTTGCAAAGAAAAGGTGTATTTGCACAATGCTGTGTTTTATGTAAGGTTCTTAATGATGAGCAAGTTTGGATTTTATTGCCTAACTTGATGTCATGCCATTTCTGCCATGAAAATCTAACACTGCCATCCATAGAATGGAGGTGCAGTTCATACCCACTGCGTGTTTTAATCGGGTTGTTTAAGGTATTCCTCTCTCCTGAAGAAGTTTAGGGCTTTGAGAGCATCAGGGCAGAATGCTATTCAGCTGACTGCAATGGCAAACTGGCAGTGGCCAACATCTTGTTACAACCTGCAGATTCATCGTGCATTTATGTAAGAACCAGTGGTCTCCTTCTCATCTTTAGAAGTTCTTGGGTTTGTCCAGACTTAACTGTGGTTTTCTCAAAACTGCAGAAAGTTCAACCCTGATAAGGTAGGCTCCTAATGCTTGTTTCAGCACCAATGTTGTACCCTGCTAATAGAAAAAAAAATCAAATGAAGACAAGTCTGCAGAAGTGTCACAGTTTAACCACACAGCTACAGCAAACCTCTACTAGAAAAGCCAATATCCTAGATCCTGGTAGAGTGTATTCTGTATCATATCTCAATAATATTGTCTATATCTTTGTGGTCTCACTTGATCATCATACGGAGAAAACAGGTGCAAATCAGTTGATACTGGAACAGACTCTGTTACTTTTGAGTCTGCTCAAGAGAAGACCAAAACCACTGAGTTGCTATATTCATCATTTATTTTGGTGAAATACTGCAGGTGGAAACCTCATTCCTTAGTTGTATTCCCTAGCAGTCAAGATTTTTGAAATCCTTGAACTGCTTTTCCAGAGCAGTAAAACAAGACACTGCACCTTTTCATTGAAAATCTTGTTCCGTGGAGTCACAGAGTTTGCAAGTTGCATGTCACTGAGTGTTGCTAGTATGTTACCAGTCTGCTATGAGAGAGGCTGACTTCTCTTATTTCAAAGCACCAGAAGACAGCTGATGATAGAGTCAGCTATGAAAAACGTTCCACTTCACACTGCTTGCACAATCCCACTCTTTTGTCAGATTAATGACCACTGACTCCACCATGTAGAGAGATCTGACATAGACTGTTGGATCTGATGGGCTGGGAATACCCTGAAGATATGCCTCAAGTTCAATAGTTACTAGTTCATAGGCAAACTGAGGGGGAAAAAAACCCTCAAAAACTGAGGAAATTCAGGCTGGCTCGATTCTCAGCTAAATAAGGACGTACAGACCAATTTTACTGACTACTCTGTTCAACAGTCTCTGCACTGATTTAGAGTAATACCATATTTTCTGCCCCAAAACACAAGATGTACTGAAAAAAGGAATGGCAGTAGGAAAAAGCCATTGTAACAGTTGTTGGAGCTGTGCTGTTACCCTTAGTTCTAGCAGCATTTTGCTTTTGGGATCCACAGGACTGTTTTCTGTGTACTATATCCTTAATCTTGTGCTTTCCATCTTGATAATTTTGGAGGACCAGCTAATAATGCTGACACCCGATGGAATAGTTTGCTAAAAGGAGTTTACTGGCATTGGTACTGGTTATTCCTTAAACCATTGTCCAACCTCCTATTCCCCAGCTTTATGAGTTTCTTAACCCAGAGAATTAATCAACCCACTCATTTTGTACATACCATAATTATAATTAATATTTGTTAACTAGAGTGTACCAAGTTCCAAGAAGATAATACCTAGAGTTGGGTGAACAATTGAACAAATCCAGGAAGAGAGATAGGTAGTTTTTAATGTAAAAACATTAGTGAGAACATAATTTTATAACACCAAGATATATCTGTGGCTTACACAGGACACCAATACTTTTAAAGCATCCTTTCCTCCCTTCAGTCCATCAGTATTATCCAGGATGATAACTTTATAAAAGTTTATTTATAAGTAATAATCTGGCTCTACCAATAGCCATTTTTGACAAAAGCTACTCTATTAATGGATGTGTAATGCATTACTATGTTGATGTAAATGGCAGAGCTTGCAGTGCTTAATGACCTTTGATCTCCCCACCTATGATTTAAGCCTCAGTCTTTCATCTGTAATTTATTCACTCTCTGAAATCCATTAGATTAAAGTGTCCTGTCCTCAGGTTTAAATACTACTGAATATTGTCAGGGAATTCTTACTCTGGCAAAGAAGTAGATGTAATGAATGAAGGCTAACGTTGTTGGTACAATTTTTCTCTTAAAGAGGAATCTTGTTAAGCAGCCTTTCTTATGATGGTTTCTCCATGTTGCATACTAACTGAAACACTGCTTTCTAGTATGGTTTCATTCCAATTAGAGGAGGAGATGCTTGCCATATTCATATGTGCAAGGATGCAAAGTGTCCTTCAAGACGTCAGGAAGGAGCTGAACTTAGTGTTTTGATTGTTGCTGGCCTACCTGACTTGAAAGAGTGAGAGGAACAGTGCACCTGTTTAATAATTATCTGGTCCCTTGGGATGAAAGTTTGCCTCATCAAGGAAGTTGTTACTTCCTTATTGTATTTGCCTGGCCCACAGGGAGGTAGTGCAGAGCTCTTAAAATCTTTCTGGTGTTCTTTGAGGTAATAACTTAAAATTCCTCAGGCCTGGAGATGTGGAGAGGTATTTTTCTTGCACTTCTGTCACGTGCGTTTCCTCTTATCTTACCTAGATTACAAGGCCTAGTAAATTCTGCCAGATTTTAATCTGAGACGGTATTTAATGTGCTTTTTATTGGTAATGTCCATTGTTCTGTAGTAGCATAATCTGTAGACTCTGAACATAGAGATGGACTGGGAGGTTGCTGTCACTGTGAACAAAGTCATCACTTGAATTACAAGAAGTGCAATTATAATTTTTGTTTGTTTTCTATTACTCTTTACAAAAGGGGAAGAATACGGATACGTAGTGATAGTCATTTGTTTTAAGACAGAGAAGACAATCACAGAAAGAATTAGGCCTGGCAAATGGGTGGGAATTGAATTGTAGAAATATCTGATTGTTTGCCATAAGTATTGTAAATGTAAAAGTAAAGCATGTGCTGTACTAGCTTCTTTTCCCCCCTCATCCAGCTTCGGTTTATTTTTAATGTAGGTTTAGTCACTGCTTAGAAAAATGATTTGAGGGAGTCTAAATGCTGGCTAACCCAAAAAGAAAAAAAAAAAATCACGTGCCTATTACAGACTGGTATTATTTTAAGTGGGACTTATTGCTGTGTTATTTTGAGCTGTCCTGATTACTGAGTAGTGGACAGGGTATTTTCAAAGACGTTTTGACTTTTAATTATCCTGCGGTATTTTCGGGGACGCGGAAGGAGGGCCGCAGCGGCCGGCAGGTGTTTCAGCTTGCCCCGGAGCCCCAGGTGCGCTCCGGCCCCGCCGGCTGCCACCTCGAACTGAGGGCAGAAGGGGAATGCCCGGGCAAGCGGTGTTAACGTCCAGGCTGCCCCCTGCTCGCACTGCTTTACTTCCCTCAGATTGCTCGCTTTTACGGCCGAGCTGGCGGCGGGGGCAGGCGGAGGCAGCTGCGCTCTGATCTCCGGCCAGCGGAACCTGGCCCGTCCGTCGGGCGGCCATGAGGCCGCGGAGCCGGAGCCTTGAGCCGCTGGAGAGGGCTGGAACCCAGCTCCCCGTGCGGGCCGCGGCTCCCGGGCTGTGCCCTGGGGTGCTCGGGGCAGCGGGAGCCCCTCGGTACCCGAGTACGGACTTGGCTCTTTAGCACCTGCGGCCTTGCGCGGGGACGGTCAGTGCGTCCGGCAGAGCCGGGGGAGTTTGGCAGGAGCGAACGCCCCGCCCTTCCCTGGGTATCAGGATTTAAACCGCAGCAAGGAATAAACCGTCCGCGTTTCCCCGTTCTCCCCGAGGCGCCGGGCCCTCCCTCTCCCCTCCATGGCCGGGGACGGGCGGCGCTTCCCGCGCGGGTGCCGCAGGGGGGCGCTGTGCGGGGCCGCTGCTCCCTCAGGGCCGCGGGCGGGACGAGCCGGGGAAAGGCGGCCGGAGCCTCGCCGGGCTCGGCTGCGAGCTGCGCTTGGCCGCGGTGAAGCGAGCGCCGCAGCTGGCAGGATGGCCAGCCGGGTCACCCCCATGTGCCGTTACCCTCCGCAGCACGACTTTTTTACTCGGTGCTTTTCATCTCTTAACACCTGGTGATGGAAACTTGCTGCTCGTTCAGCGTATTCACGCAATTAAGGAGTTTTTATCAGCACTGATCTGCAAAATCTCTTTAAAAATATCTTCAGAGTTTAAGGGGCCTTGCTTGTTGACTGATCATCCTGAAAAAACAATCTAAATAGCCGGAACAGTTCTATAAGCTGTGTGTGTCTGTAAGGGTGCCTTCTAGGGAAACCTGGGTGAGCCCTCACCTCAGGGCTACTGCAGAGGAGAATGGGTGGTAGATTCCTTTTAACTCTTCCTCCCCAACAGTTCTTAGTCATTAACCAGGTGTGCCGACTTCAAAGGGGACAAATACCTGGTGGGCTGAGAAAAAACTCCAATTTGGGAGTTGCTTTCCCTCGTGCTGTCTCATGGGCCTTGTTGATTTAAAGTAAAACATGAGAATAGAGTAAAGAAAGTGACCTTTATGTATTCAAACCAACTTCTCTGTATTGGCCAACGTTTTTCCAGGAAAATGCTGAGTAATGTTTCATAATTTTCTTTTAATAATAAAATTCGCTTTTATTGATTTCTCTTATATCTCAGTGTAAGTTCAGGTTCTGGTAGTCTCTGTGGAGTACTGTGGTGGTGATAGCTGTCACTTGCTTGGGAGAAATAGTTTCTTGCATTCTGTGTCCATAAAGGTAATAGGATTTTGAAAAGTTACTGGGAATGTCTGCCTTGTGAAGCCATTGAGCAACATTTGAACAGTGCATACAGAGACACAGTGGCAGAAACAGGATAAACCCCCTGTGTTAGACTGGGTGGTTAAAATACTGTTTTCTCTATCCCAGAGGGTTTTAATATCTTCTAATGCCTTCTCTGTGCAGTTGGTAACTCCAGGTTTGAACTGGAGTTTGAAAAGCTTGAATGTGACAAAAAGCTGTGCACTTACATAGCTCTGATCAGCATAAGAAGTGTATGCAACAGTTCTGACCTCTGATGGTCAGAAAAAGCAGTATTCTCTGAGGCACATTTGTGATATCCTAGTTTGTGAGAATGACACTGAAAAAGTATAAAGAACCCAGTCCACCTTAATTTTCTGTACTAGTGAGCTTGTCTCCACCCCAAGTCATAGGGAAGATGGTTTTTAATGGCACTTCCAAGTAAAAGGGAGGGAAAAGAACATAATTTTTTAAAAATTCTTGTATTTAAAGTCCTTAGAGGGTCTAAATCTCATTTGAATTCCTTTAAAAGGTTGTTGAAATAGGAGTTTCAGAAGGGAGGAGCAGAGATACTGTGGAAGATTTAGTGAAGTTTAATTACATTCCATGCTGGTTCAGGAACTCTTGTGTTTGTAATTGTTCTGTCATTTTTTTAACTACATAGAAACACAAAATGTTACGTTTTCTATCGGGAGGTGAGGAGAGGAAGTAATTTTTGAGTTAAGAAGTTTTCTTTTGGGGTGGGACTGAGGATGCTGTCTTTCTTATTGCAGGCAAAACGAGCAGTACAGCGAGGAGCCACAGCGGTCATCTTTGATGTTTCTGAAAACCCAGATGCCATTGATCAGGTACGAAGCAATGTCAGGCAGGAAGCAATGTAGGTGTTGGGAACCTGGTAGAAAGGGAAAACCTTGGGCAGTTAGATTTTTCTTCTAGCTTTTGCTAGAATCCAGGAGGTCTGGGATTACGGTTTTGAAAGAGGATGGAGGCAAATTTTTTGTGGCCCATTATCTAATCAAGGAGGTTTTCTTTGCCCAGCTCTGTGTACAAAACACAGGATGTTTGACTCTATCCAGCCTGTGATCAATAGTATTGTTGAACAGCTGCTGTTTTTGAGATTGCAAAACGGCTTTCAAACCTGATTCTAAACAAGTTTCTTTTTAAAACTTATAACCATTTCTTTCTAATTTACAGCTGATGATTTCTGCCTATGTATTTTGTGGACAAGCAGGGTTTTTCTTCTTTTTCCAAGTCTTGTTATAAATTTTGTCTTTTTATTTGAAGTGGGTGAGGTAATAGCCTTTGAAAGGCTTTAACATACTTCAGCCAATTCTTAGTTATTTCAGTGAGGAAACATAAGCACAAAAATAGTCTGCATTTGGTTTAGTTCTGTTTCGTCTTGAAACAAAACTGCTGTTTCTGTTACAGCAGAAACAAGTGGAGCTGAAGGTTTTTAAGTGCAGCCTGTATTTCTTGGGGAAAAAGAGAGATCATCAATGTTTACATTTAAAAAGCTGGCGTTAATTCTGAAATGAGCATCTGTTGGCCAAAGGAATGCAGAAGACCCTGTGCAATGGATGCTTTGAGTACTGTGGTCTGTATGTGCATCATAGTTGCACCCTTGATCTTGAAAACATTCACAGGGATATTTTTTCCCCTTTACTACACAGGAAAAATACCTTCACGAAGTTGTGATCTGTCTTTTTCTATTTTTTAACTGTATTACAGTTTCTGGTTACTTTCAGCCACCCTGCTCTGGACTTGGGAAGCTGAGTTACTGTCTCTCGCTCTTTTCTCTCTAACAACAGCTTTCCTTGCTTGATTATAAATAATAAACTGGGTGCATCTGTCCCCAAGAGCTTGGAAGCTAGTCTACTGGATGTTTGAATATTTTGGGTGTACCAATAAAGTGGAAGAAGGTTAGTGGCTTAGAGCAGTAGCTGAAGAGCAGTAGCCTGTGGAAACGCTGGCAAACAGGAGAGGAATTACTGGGTGTAGCTTTCATACTCTAAAAGTAACAGTTACGGGATTGGCGCTGTTCTCATGCTGCTCTGGATGCTTGTTTTTAATGGATTTTGATTCTCAGCTAAAGTTTCCAGAACCCTGGACATCAGGGGTGCCAAGTAATTTGTCTTTATGAGTGCCAAAATGGTACTTATTTTAATGAAATAGTGCAAAACAGTGACAGATAACAGTGGAGGGAAAATTGACATGAGGTAGTCTGGAATATCTTTGGTTCATATGGAAATATCCTAAGACACCGAGGGGAGCTGCTTAGGAAGTTTTCTCATGTACGCTTGTTACCAAGCACTAGAACAAATAAGGGAGATAGCTCTGAAAGGGAGGAGTGGAGTATTAGGAAAGGCAGTCCCTCCTGCCAGTCAGTGAACAGAAATTGGAGGCAGGCCTGACCAGAAGAATTGTCCACAGACAGTCTGATAGATGACAAATGAAAAGGACTTTGCCTTAAGACACCTGCCTTAAAATTAGTCTGATCAGTGTTCTCAGAAAATCCGTCAAATACTAGGGATAATCAGTTTTAAAAAGTCTCAATGAAATCTGTTATCATCATCTGGTCAGTTTAAGTAGAGTCCTTTAATCAGGATGATGGACCAGTCAGCTGGTAATTTTTACATGGTTTAGCCAGAACTAACAGGTAGCTGTCAACAATGCAGACATGTTAATCTCAGCCATAAGATACTCCTCTTCTATTTGCTCACATTCCTGTCATCTCATTCCTTTCCCCTGTACCGTTTCCATCTGCTTGTCAGTGCATTGCTTGTTTTGTATCAACCAGCCTCTGTACTCGTATTTTTCTTGTAAATCAGAATAAGCTATATGAATTTATCATGTTGGTGCCATTTTTTAACAGAACAATTCTCTTGTCCAGTTATTACTCTCTCTGGTATATAATTTAGCAGATTGTTGCTCTGGATTTGTCGGAGAACTTGCACATTCTCCATACTTGAAGGTTTCCACCATTTGGCTGGATAAAGCCGTGAGCAGCCTGATTTGATGTCATAGTTGACCCTGCCTTGACCAGGAGGTTGGGCTCATGACATGCCTTCCCACACATGTTATTTTCTGATTCTATGATTGGCCTTTCTGACAAAACATAGCTGGACCTGGAAGGAAGTTTCAGGGTGAATTATGTGGCCTACTCAAAAGCTCTCGTCTTTGATGCCCCCCATCCTGCAGTCAATAGGTCTCATCATTGGTAGAACTCAAGGTATTTTGAATGAGTTTGTCGAGTTGAACATCATAAATTACTAACTTTACTTGGCTAGGTACAAAGAGCCTGAAAGACAGGATTCTGATATGAGATTGTTCAGAAAGCTGAAGAAATTTCTATGTGAACAATGTCGAAATTGAAAGATTGATAAAATGTAGCAGGGACAAGTTTTTTGGAATGTGCAGATTTCTATTCTTCTTTGTGAGTATTAATATCTGCACTATTACATAATGTAGCTAAGTTAACACTGCTGTTCAGAAATAGCATTTGCTTATCCTTAATCTTAGTTTTGGTCCTAAAAAAAAATAAGGCAGCATAAGTCTGAAGTTCAATTCAGGTTTAATTCTGTCGAATGGTTAACTAAAGGTCTGTGCTAGAAGAGAACAATCAATGCTTGAAATCAATTGCATATTCATACTCCCTAACCATTCTCTGCATTGTCCAGAAGAAAGGTGGCTCTCCTGAAACATGCCTTTTGAGCAGACTACTTTTTTTTTGTTGTTCTAGCTGAACCAGGGCTCAGAGGACCCTCTGAAAAGACCAGTGGTGTATGTGAAAGGTGCTGATGCTGTCAAGCTAATGAACATAGTTAACAAGCAGAAAGTGGCACGGGCCAGGATTCAGCATCGCCCCCCACGGGTGAGACTTTGAGCTCCTTTCTCTGGGTATCACAGTGCTGTTACTGCAGGCAGGGCTTGCTCACTGCACTGAGGGTGAAGATGTTCTGATGCTCCTTATGTGCATTAATACCTGTGAGATTCTGTTGACCTAAATAACTGAGTAACTGAACTGTGGACAAGCAGCTGCACCTGGTGTAAGTATAGAATCCACAATGTGGCATCTGCTGTCTTTCAGAAGGATCCTTTTGTGTACAGAAATTACTAAAAAATTCACACAGTAGAAATTTTCCTTTTTCTTGGTTAAGTGACTGAGTTATTGCATATTCCTGATGGTTCAGTTTTCTAAGGTGGTTTGCCCTGTGTTAACTAATAATTCTGTGTAGTATTTTAAACATGTATTAATTATAAGATTATCTGATATTTGTAATTATAATATAAAACAGTTTTTCTAGACTTTTTTTTTTCCCTAACACTCTCTACATATAGTTTACACAAAGAAACTAGAGGTCATCCATGTCCCAGTTACCATTTTGGTTTGGTTTTTTTTTTTTTGCCATGAAATCCCTCTGTTAGGAAATACACTTAAGAAGTGGGCCATTTTTTGAAAATTCAAATGTTGATTTTCAATCACATACATGCATAAGCAACCCATTGAGCTATAAAAATTTGTTTTGGTGTGACTCACTTAAAAAACCTGGATTTTGCAGTTCAGAGTCTGTAAACTTGACGTCTCGTGATTGGCATTCTGTGTATTCCATTCACTTGCAGTGGCACATGAAACACAGGTTTTGTCTCATAGAGTCCCATAGAATCTCACAGATTCAGTTAATGAACAGAGCAATGTGTACTCTGACTTCTGCCATTCTGACTGTGTACATTTGGCCCCCTGAGAAGTTAAAAGAGAAAGAAACAACAGATTTGAGTATGATCTAAAGGAAGGAAAAATAATACCTTTCTTTTAACTTTTAAGCAACCCACCGAGTACTTTGATATGGGAATTTTCCTGGCCTTCTTTGTGGTTGTGTCTCTTGTTTGCCTCATTCTTCTCGTCAAGATCAAACTGAAACAGCGACGTAGTCAGGTAAGAGCAGTCATGGGAATTCACCGAATGCTGGAAGTTAGCTTCTCTTACTTTGTCCTAAAATGTGCTTGCAACTTTTGGAAATGCAGGATGCTGACTTATAACAGCCATCTTGGTGGCTCTGTGGTTTTATCCATGCATGTAGGTCTTTGGAAGAACTTGGAAATATCTTTAAAGGAGATTTACATCGACCCATGATGTTTGCTCAGTTAAATCCTGAAATGAAAACAGTACAGAAGCAGCCCACTTAGCCACTGACATGAAAGAACATTTCTGGTTGTTCACAGGTTATCAGTAGCACTGATATATTTCTAAATAAGTCCAGACTCTTGCTCCTGTATTGTGGAGAGGATGGAAAATAAATTGCAAATCTTTTCAATAGGGTAACATATATTGAAATGGGAGTGGTTTTCAATGTAAAAGGTTTGGTTAGGAGAAATTCCAGGTGACATGCTTCTAGTTTGTCCTGGAGGAAATGATACAGCTAATTTACAACATTTCATTTTAATCCCTTTCTCAAGTATTGCTCCAGGTAATACGGTGGTAACAGCATATCAGGACATTACAATCAATACTGACATATTAAAAAAAGTTCCTGGCCAAGTTTTATATGCTGGCTGAATAGTTGCTGGCTATCAATTGGGCAGTTGCAGTGTATCCCATTTGTCAGCACCTTCACCCAGTTCTAATTCAGAGTAGTTTATCATTCTCACTTCTGCATGTGGCATACATTCTTTTCATGAAGCTTCTGATCTGAATTCCAATTAGCCTTCTCTCTGTTTCATTTAAGAAATTATACATCAGTTGGGCCTGACATGATCTGTAAGATATGTTACAGTGGTGTTTCTCTGCTACTACACTCTAGTCCCTTACACAGCAGCATTGGCTTTTTTTTTTCCCTTTTTTCTTTTCTTTTTTTTTTTTTCTTTCTTCTCATGTAGAATTCCATGAACAGGCTTGCAGTGCAAGCACTGGAGAAAATGGAGACCAGGAAGTTTAAGTCCAAAAGTAAGGGACACCGAGAAAGTAACTGTGGAGCACTGGATACACTCAGTAGCAGCTCCACCTCTGACTGTGCCATCTGCTTGGAGAAGTACATTGATGGGGAGGTAAAGGATGAAAGGTTTCTTCACCACGGGCTGGGAATGTCGGTGGTTTTAGCACCATGGTATGTTGCTGGCTGTTGGGTGCATTGTGTGATGAGGTGGTGCCACTTGTCAGTTTGATCACACTGAGCAGCCACCCTGGCCTCAGCTGCACCCTGCAGCTCTAAATCACCCATGCTGCAAAGTGAGAAGTGAGGGATCCCATTTGCAAGTCTCTGCCTCCACTGTTGTTGCATTTCTGAAGAACAAGTCACAAAGAAGTCAGGATTGCCTCAGCAGTTGGTTCTCTGGGTGTTTTTGACAAGTCATGCACTAAGGTGATGATGCATGCAAGCTCTGTTGGAGGTAAGGAATATCCGTAGGGTTTTGCTTTTCAAGATTTGGTGGCACCCTGTCTTAAAAATGTCAAGTACACAACACTGCTGAGAAACCAGAGGAGGAGAAGGGAGAGAGGTCAGAAAGTTCAGGAACAGATTTTTGACTCCTCACTTGCTATCACTGTATTGATGTCAGGGCTTGGTGTCCATGACAGCTCTACCCAGAGGAAGTAACAAAAGGGTGAAATAGAAAATGGGCTCCTTAAAATAAATAAAATAGAGGCACTCAATATTCACAACTATCAACTTCCATTAGAAGGATTGTGTGAGGACAATTTATTTTGAAATTATTCATAAAAGAGTCATAATTTTTAAGGCAATAGAAAATACCAGCTGCATATTTGAGTGCTGCAAGGTGTAAATAGAAAGTTTAATGAAGTTAGTTGATGGGAAATTATTCAGAGTAGCAAGGATGAAGGTAGACAAGGACTTCAAAAGGGCTCTACAAACTGACTGGAGAGGGAATTCAGGCATGAACTTCAGCTTGAAGTGATAGAAATAAGGAAGAGCTTCACATATATCACAGATGGGTTGGGAGCTGAGTGTTGCTATTCAGGAACAAGCTCTTGATGCTTTAGATAGCTTTGTGAAAGCAAATTGGTGGCAGTTTAACTGCTTAGTGGCAGTTAAAAAGGCAAATCAGATACTAGAAATGAGATGGGAAAGTTTAGAGAACTAACAGAAAACATAATTACACCACAGTGTAAGTTTAGTCATGTTCTCACTTTGAGTACTGTGTACTTCTGACCTCACCTCAGTAAAAATTCTGAATGGAAACTAAGGTGCTTCAGGAAAGGATAGTCACAAAATGACCAAATATTTTGAATGGTTTCTGTAAAAAAACCCAAATGATTGAGTGGACAAGGACTCGCTAGACCCAGATTACTTGGGGACAGAGGGGAATACAAAGTTGTGTGGTGTTTCTCCACCCAGAGGTCATAGCCCCTTGGAACTTCTTGCCAAAGCATGTTAGAAATTGAAAACCTAAGCTCATGGGGAGACATGAGCCGTACTTGGAGGAAAGATTTGTTGCAGGTTTCTGAGATATCCATCAGGCTCAGGAAATCCTGTAAACAGATTATAGCTGAAGGATAAGAGTCCTGGGCAAGGGAAAAAGTATCATACACTGTGTTGGTTTTGCTTTTATCTGAGTGTTTTCCATTGCGAATAATTGTAGGAAAGGTACATCATTACTCTTGATTTTTATTTTTTTTAAGTTCATTTAATATATTAAGGAAAACTTTAGTGATGGCCTTCTTAAAGGTGTTGGGTCACAGGGGCTTACTACAAAAAGTATCCTAAAGAAATGTCCTATATGTGCATGGAGTTCTAAGGTGCCTGCAGATTATTCTTTTAGATACAGCTGAGCACTAGCTGTTGTGCTCTTTGCTGTCTTGATGCCATTTTTTTTCTTCTTAGCGCTTCAAGACTAGGAATTGCTCCATTTAGTAGCCAGGTTGAAAAAACTAGGGACAAGCTGTGAAAAATTCACTTGTTAGGAAGAAGCACTTTTTCATGGACCTTCATCTGTTCCTGTAGGAACTGCGTGTCATTCCTTGCACTCACCGATTCCACAAGAAATGTGTGGATCCTTGGCTGCTGCAGCATCACACCTGCCCTCACTGCCGCCATAACATCATAGGTAAGTGCTGCAGTGTGGATGCTCTTGTGTTGTGTATTTCAGACAGCTTAAAAGATGAAATAAAAAGTGTCCCTGTTTGTGAATCTCCATGGAGCTCTCAGTCCTTATTGTAACACAGCCCTGGAAATACAGTTAACCCCAAACTCTTTGAGAGCAGCTGAGTGCCCCTGGCGTAACCTTGGGGTGGGGATGATGCCCAGCTGAGGGCAGTGTTGTGCAGGCCTGAGTGCAAGGCCACATGGAGAAGAGGGCTATGTTTTCCCTTGGGAATTACAAAGAAAACAATGTATGGGCTTTTATTTTTCCATGGTGTTGTAACTTGGAACGTGGTTTCCCTTACTTGCCCTCTTCCTGCTTTCATTTCCTCTGTCTTAAGAAATTTTTACATAAATGTGCAGCAACAGAAAACTGTGTGAAGTGAAAATTTGAGCTATGACTTCCAGCCTCTCTCAGCCTCTGCAAGATGTAAGCAAAAGATTTTGTATATATGAGAACAGTATCTGAAACAAATTCACTTCTTTTGCTTTTTAAACAGATACATTTGAGTATTTCAAAGTTTTGCAGCCATGCTTTTGACTTTTGTTCTTTCCTTCTGTGTAAAATATTGGTGCATAATGTAATAAAATGGAAAACAAAATATCCTTCTTTCTTGCAGAAAGTATATTCCCTTTTATTCCCTGCTAGTTCTACTTCTCCATTCTTATTTCTCTCCTTCAGAACAGAAGAAGGGGAATGCAGCTCCAATCTGTCTGGAATCCATCAACCCAGCACGCAGCCGGCAGCAGAGGGTGATTCTGCCTGTCCATTACCCGGGCCGAGTGCACAGAGCAAGCCAGATAACAGCGTATCCCACGCGGACCAGCATGGACCCCCACGGAAACCCCATCACCTTACTGACAGTTGAGCGACACGGCGAACAGAGCCTCTACCAAGCCCCGTCCCCAGCCTATATTCGCAGTTACCAGCCTATTCATTTGGACCATGCTTTAAACACACATCACTGTAGCCTGGAGCACAGGACTTACTCTCCAGCTCACAACTTCCGAAGACCCAAGTTTGGTGGACGCAACTTTTCCAAAGCAGCGTGCTTTTCCCGATACGAGACCATGTATCAGCACTACTACTTCCAAGGCCTTAGTTACCCTGAGCAAGATGGACAGCTTCCAGCTGGCATTTCCTCAAAGGGTCCTTCCCGTGCCTTTCAGCCTGGTAGCAGCATGCTTTTCCCTCCTGTGGTACATGTAATGCCCTCGTCCCGCTTGGAGAGTGGCAGTACCTCCAGCTTTAGCTGCTATCACGGTCATCGTTCAGTGTGCAGTGGGTATTTGGCTGACTGCCCTGGGAGTGACAGCAGCAGCAGCAGTTCTGGTCAGTGCCACTGCTCCTCCAGTGATTCCATGGTTGACTGCACTGAGGTCAGTAACCAGGGGGTTTACGGGAGCTGCTCCACCTTCCGCAGCTCTTTGAGCAGTGACTATGACCCGTACGTTTACCGCAGTAGGAGCCCTTGCCGAGTGGGTGAGGTTGGTGGTGCAAACAGGGGTGCAATTGTGCTTTTGGAGGGCCCCCACCAGGATGAGCTTCCAGCTCACGGTCATGGTGTGGTGGGTGCTGACTGCCGGCCTGTGGCAGCTTCTTCCTCAGGGGACCAACTGTCTAATTGCAGCATGGATATGAACTATAGCAGTAATTCCTCACTAGAGCACAGGGATCCAAATGGCACTACCTCAGAGGGAGGACCTGAGGCCACTCCTGGTGCTGCCTTGGATGTTAAAAGGAACTGGAAGAATCCAGAGATAGCAGGGTCGATTTCAGAGCAGGCATGCGCATGCTGCTTTGAATTCCAGCACTCTGCCCTGGAGCCTAGCAATGGGACAGCTGACTGTAGTGCACTCTTCCTTAGCTCTCCGCTGTGGGGGACATGTGGCCAAGGAGTTGAACCACAGTCAGGGAACACCCCAGGCTTGTACAGTATTAACTCAGACCACTTACATAGGACAGATGGGGTAAAATATGAGGGGTTGCCCTGCTGCTTCTATGAAGAGAAGCAGGTAGCCTGTAGTAGCAACAGTGGCAGTGGAGGTGGTGGCTGCTATACAGAAGACTATGCAGTGAATGTGCAGTACACGCTTCCTGATGACACCTTGCCAAACTGCTGTAAGGGTGTATGTGATCTGGGTCAACGCATTCCCATAATTCCTGAAGACAGAGACTGTGAGCTGATGCTACCGCCAGAGCACCAGGGGACCCACATAGGAGGCTGTAGCTCCTGGGATGGAACACCTGAGCTAGACACTTACCTGCACTGTCAAGGTATTGGAGAGGTACAGGTCGAGAGGGAGGTGTGCTATGAGGCAACATCATTCCTGCGGCAGAGCTACTCTCAGGAGGAGGAAACTGGAATGCCCTTTCCCAGTCCCACTCTGAACTCCCAGAAGCTTATGATGACCACAAAGGCCACAGGTAACGTATGTGCTTTTTTTGATTACTTGCTACCTTTCTGTGTTAGTGTATGAAAATTGCCAGCTACCTAGGTACCTGCAGCCATAGAGATTACTCCATCCTTCACATAAGAGCAGGTTATTGACTAACCGTTCGCCCCAAAGTATTATTCCCTGGTTACCTGTGCTCATTTGGTCATAGCCAGAGGAGGAGATGATGATAGCTTACTAATTAACCCTATAAATGCTTTCATCCTCATCCTTTGTGGGGAGGGGCCCCCATTAGAGTTCCCACAGCAAGGGACACTGTGGTAGTCATGGCAGCTGTGGTGAGCTGCCTAAGCAGGCAAGGCCACTGTGAGAGACAACACAAGCTGAAAGGGTTGTTTGTTTTTTTTTAAAAAGGTGAAAATCTTGGAATTGCCATAGAAGAATATATGGGAAAGTCTCTGGTGTGGACATAGACAAGGGGCAAAAAAATAACCACTCACAGAAAGAGGGGGCTATTTCTTACCTGCCTTGCCAGGGTTATTTTAAAGAGTGTTCATAGAATCACAAGGTACCCTAGTTTGGAAGGGACCTCAGGCCATAATCTCATCTGACTCCCTGCTCAAAGCAGAGCCAGCTCTGAGACCATACCAAGTTTGTCAGATTAGACCAAATTTATCCAGTCAGGCTGGATAAACGTTCAGGGACACAGAGTGCAGTCCCTTTCTGGACTCCTGTAGCTGTGCTTGATTGCCATTATGGTCAAAAGATTTTCCTTACGTCCAGTCTGAACATCTCATATTTCAACTTAACTTCCTCACCTGTTGTTCAGAATGTATGTCTGTGAAGGCTGTGGTTTCAGCACTGGGACAACCTCTGTGTAGGTATTGCAAAGCTGCTAGGGATGCCTTTACTGCAGGCTGAACAGCCAAGGCCCCTCAGCCTCTTCACACCAAGTGCTCCAGCCTCTGGGCATCTTGGCTCTCTGCGCAACTCCAGTCAGTGAGTGTCTTGTTCTGGGGGCCCAAAACTGTATGCAGTGTTCCTTAGTTTTCTTTATCCTTCAGGTGCTGGATCTCATCCCTTGGAGAGAAGCCAAATCAGTGACTAGACCTGTCCAGATGATCCCAGATGGAGAAGCGGAGCTTATCAGAGACTCCAAATTCTCACGGACTTAATTTTTTTTTAAGCTTTGACAAACACACAAAAGTGGTAATGTGGAGAAGTCCTTCCCCTACTTCCTCTGTGTTCACATCAGTTTGATTGTCTCCTTTGTCCCTCCTGCCTGAAGCCTTCAGGCCTTGATTTGTGTGCAAAGCCCATGTGGGACATGGTGTGGAGCATTTGTGAGCTCTAGTGCCATTTCTATATTAATGACAAAGTGTTATTTATATTTTCTTTTTAGAAGTGACCTCTTGCTGAGAGGTAACACAGTGTGTTAAATAAGCCAGGCTATGTGTAGATGCTGTTATCTCCTACTTGAAGGAGTCCAGCCTTTGATAAGCTCAGGGCTACACCTGCCTTAGAAACCAGATAGCACCTTGAAATATAGTAATCCAGAGGGATACAGCTGCTGAATGGATGCTCAGATATTGGCTAACCCTAGTAGCAAATCCTAGCAGCCGGCAAGTTATGTGAGCGATTTTAGGGAGGTGAAGCATTGGACTGTCTCCTTTCTCCTCTTCCCTTCTCCCCCCTTTCATGCTGCTCTGATGGTTTGGCTAGGAAGGTGTCCTGCCATTAGGATTAGTTTCAACAGAGTGGGGGTAAGGAAACTGATAGCTCAGAATGTTCTCATCCTCACTTCCTGTATTTAAACTGTGGACCTCATTGTATCTCCTGACCAGTGAAGAATGCTGGGGACCTCTCCCTCAAGCAGATGCTCGAACAAAGTGCTTAGAAAGGGTATTATTACCTTTGTAGGTAATGAACTTTTCCTTCCATAGGAAGTGTTTCAGGCACCTGTAGCCCCTGTTACGGCTGAGGAATGCTGGCATGTGCAGGTAAACAGAGCTTGCAGTGTGCTTGCAGCTTTGCTGGCTCATTTTGGAATCTTGTTTCCTTACAGGCTGCAAGCATGCCTAAGGGAAGCAGTGCTTGTCGCCTTTTGTGCGTGTGGGAAAGTGAGGGACTTGGTTTGATCATTGTTTTCTTTGCTGTGGTTGATGTAGCTTCCATAGATTGATCTGTTTTAAAGGTTTCTTGGGCCCAGCTGGTTGTGCTTCATTTTTGTCTTGTGTACAGAGTGCTCTCTGTACCCCATTAGCCTGGGCACATA
Organism: Nicator chloris; assembly: GCA_013400495.1. Taxonomy (NCBI): domain Eukaryota; kingdom Metazoa; phylum Chordata; class Aves; order Passeriformes; family Pycnonotidae; genus Nicator; species Nicator chloris. The sequence continues at coordinate 22,921 of WAAE01013419.1, forward strand.
TTTTGTTCTTGTTCTTGTCCTAGTGGGGATGTTTATTATCATGAGATAATGTATGTCGTCACTTCTGATAGCAATTGTTTCCTGTGGAAACAGCAGCTTCTGAGTAAGAGGCTACCATAGCATGGGTTAAATTGCCTGTCATGCTGCATGTGCCTGAGGACACAGTGTCATCCTGTGGTGTATTCACAGCAGGAATTCTTCTAAAGGGAAACTAAGTATTTAATGCCCACAGTGCCAGTCTTCTGAAAAGATTTGTCCTAAGTTCAGTACACTTTGGAGATACTTCAAAGACGTGGAATAGAGATGTACACTTCATATTCTGCCAAAGCAATGTCCTTGACAGCTGGTTGTGAGACCCAGCAAAGCTAACTTATATTCTCTGTAGTCCCAAATGAACTATTTTCAAAGAAGGAAACCTCTAAGAAATAACAAATACGTTTGTCTATTTCCTTTTGCTTTCATACCTGATAAGTTAGGAAAAAAGTTCCACCTAAAGGAATTCACATTACATCTTTTCAATCAACAAGCACCAAAATTCAGCTGTTCAGAGAATTAATACAAGGCAATATCTGGGTATAAGATTAAAAGAAAAATGTCAATGAACACATTTTCTGTGTATAAAGCTTATTAAAAACTTACTCATTCTCTGAATGACTGAAGTAAGTGGTATGTGTTGGGAGAACAAACTCTAAAGGTTTGTGAATTCGGATTTTTTTATTTTTTAATTTTTAAGTCTTACCCTTTCCTTCCTCCGCTAAAAGAAGAAATGCATTGCAGAAACTATGGTATACTAGCTTGGTTACTCTGCTTGGTGTTTTGTGAGGCACTGTAAAGGCCACCTAAGATACATTGAACTCTGTAGCTAAAACAGCACATCGTGGTAAAAGTGGTTCTTAAAAAGATGTGAATATTCTGGCTCATGGTGATCCCGGATGTACTGGTCCCACACATTGTGGAAATCTCTGCTGGTACAAGTCTCTGCAGGCCATACCACAGACACCCTACACCTGCCTTCTGTCCTGGGTCTGATATTTAACAGAAAACTCTGTCCAGTGCAGACTTACAGGCTAGCTGGCCATGATAGATGGCTTTTATAACAAAATGCCTTTCTACTAGTTACATGAACAGTTGTCGTTGTGTTTGGCTCATGAGGCACTATTTAAAATGTTTTTAATTAAAATTGTCTTATAGCACTTAAAATTGTTTTGTATAAAATTTGCTGTAAAGATTTTGTAATATGGTCAAAGGGCTCTTTCTCCTTCATTACCATTTTTAAAAATGTTTTAAAAGCTAGAAAGCATCTTGTATATATTCTGTATATGTATAGCAGCACATTTCATGTATGGAAATATGTTCTCAGAATATTTATTTACTAATATATTTATCTTAAGCCATGTCTTATGTTGAGAGTGTGTGACATTATTGTAATAATCATTGAAAATCACTAACACGAGGCCCTGTAAATACATGATAATTGCACACAAAGATTTTACAGTACTTGCCGACCAAAAATGATTTAAGAGAAGTGTAGTTACTTGCAGTTTTGTAAGAAAGTGTACAAATGTCTGTATTAAAAGAAAAAAAAAAGGCAAAACCACACAAAAAATACAGTTTTATTCCATATACATGTGGGAGTTGTCCTTTTTGTTTTGGGGGAAAGGACATAGGTGTTCTCATATGGTCCTAGATATACTGAGATGAATTCTAATAAACAACATCTTTTCCTTTTTTTATTTAAATAACAGGTGGATATGTATATGCCTTTACACAGCACAGCAGTTACTGGGGGGCAGCAGGGGGTAGGTGTCACACAAGCCCCTGAACCCCCCAGGCACATGGGAAGTGCCACATCTGCTAAAAGAAATCCTCATTTATGTTTGGAACCTGCCTGTTCCTTGTGGCAGGCTAACTTAACTCTGTTGTAATTTCAGGTAAAAGTAATTTATTGTCCTGAAATAAAATTGTTTTGAGAGAGCATGATACAGGTGGACACAAGTGGGTAAATCATAGCTTGAATAGTCAAACTAGATCCTTGCCCTGGATCATGGAATCACTGGTCCTGCTGAAGTGAAAATCAATACTGTGGTACTCGTTTAGTCAGCAGAGAGCACAATTTCATCAGAGATGTTCGTGCAGAGAGCAGCAGAGGGGAGCCTGGGGGTGTGTGGCTCTGTGTGTATGTACATGTGTATTTATGTATGTTATTGTGTAAACAGTTCACCTTCATGTATTATTCATTTCCCATCCAGTGATAACTCACGGAGCCTTTTCCAGGATTCTCCAGCTTCTTCCTTCTCCCAGAGATTTTCACCTCGTAATCCCCTGGACTTTCCCCATCTCTCATCCATGTTCAAATGCACTGTAATTCAATCACCTCAGGATGCAGCCAAGAAATGAGCCTTACTTCTCTCCAACCCTCTTTGTTTCCTATGTGGTAACTCCATTTGGGATGACAGACTGTTCAAGAGTATTATTTTGTAGGGGACCCTTCACAGCATGAGGACCAGTTCCCATCCTGATCTCAGGTGTGATGGAAAAGCCTGGTCCCTGTGGGAAGACAGGCACAATAATGGAAGAGCAACAGTAGCAAGTGCTTCCCAGATAAAGTATGTGCCCCTTTTTTCATTCAGTGAACAGAATCTTGGCAATTGCCAGTGATTACAGATATGCCTTTTATATGCAAATTAGTTCATGAAACAATGTGTTTTTACAAGTAGCATCAATAATTGCACCCTGTCTGTGGGTGGCTGGTAACTCATATGTTGACAGGCCACATCTCAATCTCCCTTCTCTTCCCTCCCTCCACCCCCATTTGTTGTTGCTGCTGGTGTTCTGTTTTCTTGTTCCCTGTTCTGAAGAAAACTGCCAGGTGATTGTGCTTTTAAGAACAGGACATCCCAGCACCCTCAGTGTCCCACAGAATAATCAGTGAGCCCATGTTCTGTCTCCATGAAAGACAGTGGTGGGCTGCTGGCTGAACTTGTGCGTGGTGCTCAGCTCTGTGTGATATTCTGTGTTGTGGCTTTTTAAAAATGACTAACTGTAAATATTATCTGTCCAAAATGAACATTTTGATAGTTGGCAAGGGGAGGAGGTTCTTTTTACTTTTCAGGTTCGATGTTGAAGGAACAAATTGTGACAAAATGAGAGTACTGTGGGGCACCACAAACCTGCACAGAACCTCGAGATAGTAGAAAAAGACAAGCAGGAGCAGATTATTCTTAATGGATTGTACATTATTGTAACACTTGGTGTTTCTGTAACTCTATCTGCAATATCGTGTGTATCTGTCAAATCCTATGACAGCTGTTAGGTAACGTTTGCTGTTACTTGGGTAGTGTGAAGAGAAAAATGCCCTTAAAAGGATGGCCAAGGTCATACCCTGTGGAGCCAGCCTGGCCTAATTCTCTGGCCAGGGACACAATAGCATACCTGAAACCAGATATTTTATCTTGCAGTGAAAGCACCGTGCTCCTGTGACTTAAATGCTTCATAGAAAAGTGTCTCTTTCAGAATAAAGAACACGTTTCCCTCGTGGGGAATGAAACTGCTGCTTAGGAAACAAGCAAGAAAGAAGAAGGGAACAGTTCCCAGAAGGAACCAAAGTGCCCGACTCTCATAACCAGAATGGCAAGAAAGGAGAGCAGAGTAACCTCCTCCCCTGTGTAGGGGAGGCCAGTCCCCTGTGACAACTGTGTTTCTAAAAGAAAAGTGAGTCTTCGCATGAAAAGCTGGAGACAGTTTTGGTATTTGGCACTGGTTTTCTGGTGTTTACATAAAAGGTTGCTGAAGGTTTCTTAAACTGTAGCATTATTCTGGCCAGGAGGAACTAATTAGAGAAAAGATGAATCTTGCAAGAAAGTGGAAACAGCATTACACATTGCTGCAATTAGCAAAGCAAACACTGAAAGGATTGTGAAAGTTCTTTCTAAAGATTTGAAAACACGTATACTGAAAACTTTCAGTTTGCTGTTACTGCAGAAATTGTGTCTCAGAGCAGTATCATACCTTATATATAAAGTAATCATTCTCAGCTCTAATTCTCTCTTCTAACATGTATAGCAGGCAGCGCTCTTGTAATCTGCTGGTGAACTGCAGCAGTTTCTGCCTCCTTTATTTCATGTTTGTATACACTTTAGTTGTCCTAACTGAACTCATCCTGCACAAATACACTGTATTTTTTCATAATTATTTACAACCATTTGCTGAATGCAGGGTGAACAGTTATGAACACAGCGCATACTTCAGCAGCGAGTCATCTCAAGTTTGATTTATTCTGGTTTCTTGACAGCCTTATGTGGTTCATGTGATAGCTTTTGGATTTGTAGCAAAATATCTTTAGACTGAAGTTCACGATGCCAAATTTCATCCCAAAGCACAGGTGCTCAGTAAATTTGAGAGAGTATGAGTGGCGTGAAATGTGCGTGTAGTGGGGATGTGTTGTTACAAAAAAGTTGGTATGGTCTGAAGGCAGTTGGTTTTTTCACTCTCAAGATAGCAGAATTGTCCATAAATGTCCAGAACAATATTCAGGTGAAACTATCAGTGAACTGTATTTCATTGGAAGATTGTGAAATACTGCTGCAAGGCAGTAAGAACTAGTTGAACAAGTTTTTGTCAGGAGTTGTTTTTGTAGTTCACCCTTCCTTTTAGGCAAGTGGTGCACTAGAAAAATCTGTTCCTTCCCACTGCTGAGAAGGCTTATTAAGCAGAAGATGAAAGTGGAATAGCTACGTGTGCTTGTTCAGTGGCAGCCATGTGTGTGCTGATGTATTTGGCCTGTACTCATCCAGGCTGCAGATTCAGTGCAGTTTCCAGGACTATCCATAAAAATCTCCTATTTATACTATTGCCAGGGGGAGTGGAATACATAGACTTTAATTCTGCAATCCTTCTGGATTGTCTGTATCAGCAATGTGATAAACTTCCTCAGCATTGTCCTGGCTGTAGAAAATCTGGCAGAAACAAGTCCTAAGGAAGATGATGTTAATGCTTGATTGAAAAAGCAGATTACATGTTTGATGGTAAAAATCATCCAGAGAGTATATGCACATGAATTTGCAGAATCTGATGACCAGCCTAATACAATTACAGGCTAGAAATGAGATTCAAAGGAGGAAAATGTTTCTTACAGCAATTGTTTTATCAGCATCTATTCTGTCACAAAACTGAGGCTGAGTTCCCCTATTCTCAGTGTCTTTCTATCATACATACCAAAGAAGTACCTTTGATTTTTTTCCCTATGGTTACAGTGTATAGAAAATTTATTTTTCCCAGAGTGTAAACTAACATCTTTTCTTCCTATAAAATGTTAGCAAGATACAAGCATAATATGCTGTATTAAATAATGCATTTCCTATACATATACAAATATATATATTACTATGATAACACATCACACATTTTTACATAACAAAGTCTCTATTTTCCCACAACATAACAATATTAAGATAAAAATACATATAAAATCATGTAGTCAACAAACTAAACTAGTTTTAAATGCAGATTTTGAATGAGGGAAGGCACTTTTCCAGCTGGCCCCTTTCCACCTGAGGTCCACTCACAGTGTTGGCTGCTGGAACTGGGGTGCTGTGTGAAGGCAGCAGGCTCACACATCGCTGCTCTGGCAGTTCCAGAAGTGCTCATTGCCCCAGCTCCTGGGGCAGACATTGTCCTTGTCCTGTGGCTTATTGTCTGCTTAGCTGTGGACTCAGGGAGCTCTGGGCTCATCTCCCTGTGCAACCACCCAGAGAGCAAGGTCAGAGCTCAGCTCTGTAAAAAGTAACTCAGGGAAGAAAAAGCCATGGCAGTTTTTGACCTGATCAGTTTATTGCACCACTACACAGCTGGTCACACCAACACAAGGGTGAGCAGAGGCCAGAGCAGGACCTGAAATCCATGTGAATGAGGAGGCAGCTCCTCATGATGCTTTGATTGTCACAACAGTTGCTTTTGACATTGTGTCACATTTGCAGCCTGTCCAGCCTCTTGAGGGGACTGCTAGGCAGGAGCTCAGAAGGCCATTCAGATACAATTCCAAACAAATTCTTCTTCTGCAGTTATTTTCAGTTTGTTGAAGACAATGGTGTAAACACCAACATCCTGAGGTGTCCCTGCTCTCCAGCTGCCAGCTCTGAGCTGGCTGTGTACTAGAGGCATTTCATTTGTGGGATTACAACTCTTGTGCATGGTCACACTTTTTGCTTCTTTCTCCCCCAACCCCTTACTGCAAAGATCAAAACATGCTGTGTTAATGGATACCAGGTATCTTGGCCATGAATCACCACACCCTGAAGTGTCTGCACTGGGAGTGTGAGTAACCCTCCCACATTTTGAAAAAATCCACACTGGAGATCTACCTGCTCTTCATGGTCTCATCCCTGTAGAGTAATAAGTGCTATTTAAGGGACCTTGTCCATGAATTTCCATCCATTGCTCTGTTTGCTAGCACTGGAAGTATCCAGAATCAGCCAACCTAAAAGATTTGGTGGGGGGAAACATAATTTCTTCTGTGCTTTTTATCAGTGTGTTACCCATGCACTGTATAACATAGTCATGTTTATTGTTGCCATGACCAGTTAATCTGCTGTAAGTGCTGGTTTTATGGGATTTGAGTACATAAATTTGATTAATGTTCTCCAAGAAAATCCCATGAAATACAATTTTATTTAAAAATTATTTGAGAAGCTAAGGGAGCAATGCAAAAAATCTCACTTCTTGACTTCTCTAGATATTGCATTAGTAGTGTCAGTCTTTGTTGCTGTTTGTAATGATATTTTCTCTAATATTATAGTGAAATTAAATTCTCCACTAAGGAAGAGAAGCGTAACATTTGGTATTTTTCCTTTCTGCAGTAGGTGTAGATCAGTCACTGGGTGTTCCTGATGGTTTTTCAGTTAATCACCATTAGGGAAATGCTTTATGAATGTCTCTCTGGCAAAATGTTAAACTTGCATTTGATAAGGCAAGCAAAGCTTCATCACTTTGTGATAAGCACTATGTGCTCATAACAGCTCCTGAGGATCTGGCACCACACTGTGATTCTCTCTGCCTCGTTTCCAATTAGTGCACCAAATGAAGGATGCTTAGGAACCAACCTGCTTTGATTTGCTATGAATCTCTGAGGTGAACTCTTCCTCCACACAGAATGATGCAATACCTTAGTTTTAAAAAAGGCAATTTCAGAACTTTTGTTGGGTCTGAAAGAGACAATGGGTTTTGGTCCTTATGATGACACATAAGAGAGAACCAGCATATTTTTTACAACTTGTCCTGTCTTCATTTAGCTAATATTGTAATTATATTTTCCTGTATTCTTTCCAGCAGCTCATGCAAGAAAGTACTAGATGTTCCCATGCTATTCCATTTCGTATATAAGCAATTCCATAATTGCTGGCTTAGTAAAGTCTGGTTTCTTTTAAGCATGCATTGTGATATTGTTCAGCTGTCTCTAGCACTCATCTGTGGGACATAAATCGAGCTGGACTGAACTCAGTTCAGGTAAACGACCAGATCTACAGTGGTAAGGCACAGTATTTCACTCCTTAATTCTTTGATGCCCTGTTTTTTCAATTAAACCTGTAGTTCTCACAAAAAGAAGGGTGTTATATGTCAAAAAACATAAAAGCAGATACTAGAATTAATTTAAACTCAGTGACAATTTTCTTACTTTTCTTAATTACCTTTTGCAGATGCATTTAATAGATCTGACAGCACATCTGGTATGTGCAGACCATTGGTATCAGTTCAAACTTAAGCAGAATTACTGTAGTTTAATGGTTCTCAGTGAACCTCCTCTAAGAGAGTTTGAGGAGCTGCCCACTGTAAACTTGGCCAGTCAGTTTACCTGACATTTGCCTTGACAGTTTTCCCTAAATCTCTGAACTTGCTGAGGCTGAAAGACTCAGTGCTGATCCCTTGGAATCACTTGTTTCCCACTTGTGGTGGTGGGATGAGAAATCTGAGTATTGTGGATGGACAGTCAGTCTACCAAAGAGAAGACATAGTTAATGCTGTCTGTTGCAATCAAAGAGAAAATCAGAACCCCATTGATGTTTTAGTTCTTCGACAATTAAGGCAATTACCTTAAAAATTCAGTTCAGTGTAACTGTTGCAGGCAAGGAGCCACTTCTCCTCACAGGTAAGTGTCAAGGCAGGTGTTTTATGCATGTTCAGCTGCACAGCCTGGCCCAGGTGAGTTGATGATAGCAGCCTACAACCTTGTAAATAGTTTGGGCTGCTGAGATTAATTACATGTGACTTCAGAGTAAAAATTTGTTAGTCAGGCTCACTGACAAAAATTCAGTGGATTACAGTATCTTTGGATGATCCTTTAAGAAGCCCTAAGCTTACACCCAGGATGAATGCTGTCAGGCTGGGGCACAACAACTTTTTAAAGGATCACTGTGAATATGAGCAAAATGATCATAAACATCACTGAATGATGGGTCACACAATTTAAAAGGCTTCAGTGCTCCTGCAGGCCTTGACCTGGTCAGCACTAGTCAATCAAAATGCATATTTTGAGGTCCTGAATTTGTTTTCTTATGTTTGCATCTCTGCTTATAGACACAGAAACAGCAAATGCAGAAAGAGCACAGCACTGAGCAACCAGGCTGATAATTTTTCCAGTCTTTGATTCCCATTCTACTGTCTAGTACCATTTAGATGTGTTTACATCAAGGCAAATAAGCTGTGTTTGCTGTGGTAGCTGAACAGGTTATCAGAACCCACCTCTGTCTTCAGCCTTGAGAATAAAAGGACTAAAGTAGCCTGATATAATACAGTGGTACAGGCAAGTGGGACACAAGAAATCCTCAGCCTGTAGGTACCCCTTCAGTTAGCTTTGGCAGGGGTACAGGACATTTGGAAGTCTACAAGTTTTTACATCTATTTTAAGTGCAATGGTTTAAAGGCAGTAATTAACAGCACTACAGACTTGAGGAGCACCAGGTATTTCAAAATTATTGCTGCAATTAAATCCGTTTTCACTGCTGTATCCAAGAGAACAGCAGATAGGCAAAGTCCCTCAAAGGCCTTTGGAAATGGACTTTTTGGAAAACGGGTATGAGATTGGGAGGAGAAAAAGGAAGATTAGTCTCAAGTCACCTGGATTTTAAGATCGATTCTTGCAGAATAAAGGAAACTTCAGTCTCCCACCAGTGGGTTGCAGTCGTCGTGTTGATTTCGAAGCTTTTTCTTGAAGATGGATATTGATGTGGATGGTTGGTAAAATATACTCCAGATCTCACCAGCAGTAGTGACATCGCTGCAGTCTTCTGTTTCAGCTGCAGCTGGAATCTGGTGGGACCTAGGAAACAGGAGTTAATTCACTCTTGTGTTCCTGTGCTTGGGGAGCTATGGTTGTTCATATGTCTGCAGTTCTTCTACGCTGGGAGTGCTCCAGCTTCCACTACATCTGTGACACTTCTCTCACCTGCTGTGCAAAATGTAAGTTTTTGGAGTGTTTGTTAGTTGTCTTGACCAAATGAAAAATTAGGTATCCTTTTGCCACCCTAAGGACAGCAGTGACTTTAAGCTAAGAGGGCTCTACAGACTGTAGTTGTTGTTATTACTATAGTTGCTATTAATTCAAATTAATTTCCTTGTATATTTAAGCATGCCTGTACTGTGTAAATACAATATTCAGCATTTGGATTTGCTGATAACTCACCCATCATTTCATTCAGTGAGTGTTTATCTAGAGGACACAAAATTTACTAGGTATGAGTGTAGAGGTTTTAATTTTTTTCCCTGCAAAGTATTATCATAACTTGACCTCTTCTCACCAAATCTGGATGTCTGATAACATTTTCCTCCTTCCTTCTAAAGTACAAATCTTGTTAAATCAAGAGCAGAAGAGACAGTCTAGTAGCAAATGCTGTCCTAACAGACTGGGACGTTAACAAATGTGCTTATTTAGGATCTTCTACGAGGATACAAATATGTAATAACTAACTCAGATTGGAATATGGCCAATCTGACAATGAGAAGGCAGAGAGGAGCCCCAGGTTTGGTTCAGAGCTGAGATCTTGGCTCTCTGGTTGGTTTTGCTCCACACTCACCTCATGGTAATGTGCAGAAGTATCTTTGCTATTATGGCTGTAACACTTAGGATGAGCAGTGCTGTGAGACTGTATATTGTCCATTCTGCAAAAGAGAAGAGGGGGAGCTCTCAGGACATTCATGTATTTACAGTTTTTACAGTAAGAATATTGCCTGAAAAGAACAAACAGCCGTGTGATGCTTTATTCAAACCTGTAATTTAACAATGCCTTAAACCTACAAGCAGTTTCTGCAGACTGGCACAAACCATACAACTTTTAGTCAGAACAGGTTTTTTCCCTTGAAAACTCCTCCCAGTAAAATTGAAAGCTGGCAAAATTCAAAGCATATATTGGTAAGATTATCTAGGAAAGGAAGCAAAAGTTCTCTTCCACCCACTGCCCCGTCCTTAAAGCACTGCCTGTACATGATTTGAACAGTATTTTTGGAACTGCATGGGATCCAAGGGTGCAGTTTCTGTTGGTGTTCCTGGGGTAGTTTAACACCAGGCAGCTTAGGTGTAACTGTGGTAAGGCAGGCATTAGGCTGGGCCTAGTCCCAGACTATTCCTAGGCAGGATCTGCACCTTGGCTGGTTTGGGGGCGTGCAGCTCGTGTCAGCTGTGGGATGCAGAGAGCTTCGGGACTGTGGGAGTGTCCACAGTGGGACTGAGGCCCAGCTGCAGTGATACATAAAAGCAGATGCCCAGGGTGGTTTAACAACAGGAGAGAATAATAGTGATAGTCAGCAAGAGTGCATTTCCAGCCTTCAATTATTTACAAGTCAGTAATTTCCTGAAGTCAGTGATGTCCTGAAGGTGAGTTCTAAACACATGACAGTTCTCAGTGACACCTCCCTACACCCATTAACTTGTTGAGTCCTCTTTGTATTATTGAGGCTTTTGTTAATTGGGGTAACAGGGATGCAACCAGCATTCAAGCTATTGTAGACTCTACAAAAGTTTACTCTTTTTTCAGCAACTTGTGCCCTTCTGGGACATGCAGTGGTCACTAAAGCTGAGTTCAGTACGGAGGCTGCTCTGACTCACATATTTTGATGTGCTTCCATTCTCAAGAACTCACCATCTTCACACTATTTCTGACTTAGGCTGAGAAGTGTACATTTGAAATGTAATGAGAGAATCCCAGTTAGTGCTAATTAGACTGAATGAAAATTCATCTGTTAGTAAGATGTACAGTGGATCTGCTAATGTGGAGGTGGCAGCAAATGAAATAGTGACTCCAGAATTTGCTTTATAAAATGCTATTTCCCCATTTTTATTGTATCATTACCAGGCATGGAGCTGGTTGGATGGCTTGGGCTGGTTGTGATGACATAGAGTATCTTGGATGACCGGGCTGCATTGATGCTGAGATTTGCTTGTTCATTTATCCTCTCTGAAAGGGTGTGATTCACTGGGATCTTGTTTTGATGCACGTTGTCCTTCACGGCTGAAAACATGAGAGTATGATTACAATAACAATTTCTTAACAGGTGTAGTTGGACTTTACTTTGTGCTTACAAACAGACATGCTGCTCTCTAGTTTATGTAAGAGAACTCAAAGAATCTAATTATATCTGATTCCTAAAAGAGCCTGTACTGCACCAGGCTGGGGTTCTCAGGATTTTTCTGGAAGCTGATTATTCATCCTAAAAGTAGGTACAACTCAAGGAGCAGAACATTTTCTGCTGATGACTTTGAACTGGAGAGGAAGAGACTGTTGGAAGGAGCCAAAATGAACCAGTGTGTAGATGGATTTTTTTTTTGTTTTGTTTCTCTTCGTCATTTTCCAATCTGTTTTAACAGGAAGCTAGAGAATTGAATTTTTGAAAACCTGTATTATGCTGTTCATGATGTAGCTGACTGGAATGTTCTAAACCGAGAAAAATTTTGGCAAAGCTTTCACCCACTGGGTAGTGGCAACAAGAGAGATGAAACACCTGTTAGATCAGAGCTAAAATATTTGTTCTTCAATTGCCACTTCAGAAATCTCCTGAGTGAATTAAATGCGTTACAGAAAGGTAGAAACAGCAAAGGTAGCCTCTTACCTCTATACCTGATAGCAAATCCCTGGGCTTGATTGATGTCATCGGAGAAAAAGTACAAAATGACAAAATCCAGAGAGATGTTAAAGGTGTGGGGAGGCCGGTTCTTGCCATTAAAACGAGCTAGAACGTGATAGGTGTAACCATCCAGCAATTCCACCATATCTGTAGCATCTTTGATTTCAAAAAGGACAAAGGTGAAGTGGATTTGAGATGCTCCCGGAACCTGTATGGTCCAATAACAGACTTTGCCTGTGCCATATGTGTCAGGGAAATCTGGGGAATAGATCACAGCTGTAGCAGAAGTGTAATTCCCTCCACAGGCACCAATAAGGGCTGTGAAAACAAGAGGAAATGGAGAAAAATGGGAAGAAGGAAAAAAAAAAAGAGGTAATACATTAATTTTGCAAAGCTTTAGCACCCTGTTGATTCTGATACTTAGATGTGACTTGAAGGTACAGACTTGCTAGGCCAGCAGGATGCACTCTCTGCAGCTGCTCTTTCCCTCCCACAGCACTGGGAGCACAGCTTGTGTTGCCTTTGCTTGGAATACCCTCCTTATACCTCATTACTCTGACCTATGCATCAGCCTTGAATACTGCAATAGCCTTTGTCCTTGTGTGTAACCATGTCCCCCTTCCTGCATCCCTGCAGAAATGCAATAAAAGATAAATCCCTGGTTCAGGGGCTTCTACTCCATCCCTATCAGCCAGGCAGGAAAGTGGATTAGTGACTATTAACTCATGCTTAATAACTGATGTTCCTTCACAGCTGTATGAAATTGAAAACTTAAACAGCAGTGACTCCAGAGAGCAACTCAAATGCCACCACCTGACAATGCATATCCAGACATGCATGTACAATTTTTTACTCTCTCCTAAGATCAGTTCTTAGGGAGTTTCTGATGACTTAGCACCACTTGGGAGGAAAGTGAGAGAACCTCTGGAGCATGAGCAGCATAATTTCTTGCAAGAGCTATTTCAGATTATTAATGGATGAGAATTCTAGGCAGAAATGGAAAGCAGCTTTATTTTATACCGAATGAAGGTGTTTTGCTGTTTGGTGTGCAACAGTTCTCAGTGATTTTGAGCCTTTTCCCTAATTTGCTGAACATGTGAGGCCTCTCCTTTGGGAAGAACTGAGCCTGCTTCAATACTTACTGTCAAAAAGAATGACTCTGCCATCCCCACCGCAGGGCTGAGTGTGGTCTCCAAAGCAAACACTGTTGCATTCCGTACTGGCTGCCTCCCCGTATCTCCAGTAGTCAGGATTATTTCCACAGAAACAAGCATAACCTGATTCCATGCCTGCAAACTTTGACAACAAAGATGCATAAGGAAGGGAGGAATAGCATTTGAAGGAGTGACAGCAGGAGGTTGTTTGAGCAAGAAAGCTGGCAGCAGAATATGTGTGTTTTGGAGAAGTATGATTAGTCAGAGGAACCACCACAGGCTATTTTTGTTTGGGCTGTCAGGATGCTACTTAAGACTAGGGGGAAAGATGGAATGGAGGGTACCCTGACGCTCACAATTGCAGTAAGCAACCATATTTTCTCCTGATGTTGTTCATTAGTCACTTGTCCAGATGCCTCTGGATGCAGAGAAAGGGCTTGATCTCCGGGATGGACGTGCAACCTTAGAGCTCCCAAAGGTTAAAAAAAATGGGGAAGAAGAGAACTATGACAGAGAGCTCTAGGCATGTTGCCATTTTTGTCTTTGAAAGCATTTTGTAAATGTTATGTCAAAGAAATCACCTTGAACTGTTGACTTCGGCAGGAGCTGATGCACGTTTGGATCGTGAGTTTATTGGAAGTCTCGCTGGTGCCAGTCAAAGGTGGTGGCTCTCCATGGTCCTTGTAACAGCCCAGATTTCCTGGCACTGCCAAGAGAAACACACAACAGTCATTCCAAAGGTCTGCCTGTAAACATCCCAGACCACTTCATGCACTACCTGGTTACTGAGCAGCTCTCTCTCTGTTCTGGGCTTGATCTTGCACTGTGGGAAGCGTTACTCTTTGTTACTCATACCCTGGATGTTCTTGTCATATTTTCCAAACACGCCCAGGGATGAGTGATGGGACAAAAAGTATCCTGTCTTCTCAGCAATATACCTGGAACACTCTCTAGCTGGTTGCAGTAAAATTGACAAGATAAATACCTTGTTCATTTCTCCTGAAAGAGGCAATTATTAAAACCCAAGGCATTAAGTGGCTTCAGGGGGGTTGTATTTGTTCGTTTGTTTTACTATTGGCATCATATTCTGAAAATGTATATTAAACTGTGTGATTTCTGTCTGATCTTCCAAACAATGACATTCTGGAAGTTTTCAAAACAGGATATTTGATGAAGGGAACCTAAACTGTTTTAGGATGGAGTTTGGCAAGTTTTATGGGAGGGACTATATACTTATGCAGGGGAATTTCCTAATATTTAAAACTTGAATTCTGATATGAATCTGAAGCATCATACAAAGAGATTAAAAATGAGCTATATTACTTTAAAAAAAAATAACCCATCTGTTTACATTAATACAATGTTTCAAGGCTCCTTGGTCACTATGGGAAATCAGAGTTTTCCCCCTTCAGTGCACTGTTTTTTTTGGTTTTGCAGTTTTCATCAAAGCACTGGAATTTAGCCATGACCACCCCCCAGAGAGGATGTGGAGTACAATACAGTGCATTGCTAATGGCATAAAATTATCCCTTGCCCACTTGTCATATCTGTTCACATACTTGAAATGAAATCTGTTACTGGCTTATGTTAAGTTTTATTCCTGTGCCAGATTGACATGGATTCTTTCTGTCCACCTAACTGCCATAGCTCTGTATGACATGATGTGCTCAGAGACTTGCATGAGTGTTTTATTTATGTTGTCATTGGTTATTACAGTACCCAGTAAACTTACTATAAATAATGAGATAATGTTGCTTCAAATATTGTTCATAAATTAATTTTGTTCTCTAAGAATACAATTTCAATTCTAAATACTTGCATGGAGTTATGGCTTTGATATGCCCTGCAGGAACATTCATATAAGTACTGAGACTTCAAGTCACAGCCTGATTTAACATACCTTTGGAAATCCCCACTTGCAGCCCCACCCCAGCTGAGCACAGCTGGGCAGATAACTCTGAGAGAGCTCATTCTTTTTTGTATTGTGCATGATTTCACAGCCCTGAAGAAGCTTCCTATTTATCCATCCTAGCTCATTCTCCTAAGAGACCTGGGATTTAATGTTTTTTTTTCTTTTTTAAAGTAGCTTCATTAGTAAGACCTTCCAATCTTGGCTCCAGAGGATTGGTACTTCAGTATGTTCCATGCTAAGAAACATGAGTAATTTGAAAACTTCTTGAATTTTTTAACTAAAACATACATCCTAAGGCTAATTGGTCTGTTTGGTGTCCCAACAGTATTTTAACCTTCTTTGCTCTTAATATTTAGCCTGCTAAAGAAACTTGGCAAAAAATGAGGTAGTCAGTGTTCTGCAATTAGTGTGATGATGTTTTACTATCACACTGTCTTCACCCATTGGTATCTATTTGTCCTCTTCTGCTTCAAAGGTCACCTCTTTTGCATAAGCATATTATTTTTCTTTTAAGCAGCATTTGACATAGTGAGGTCCTGGCAAACACCACAGCTTCTGCATTTTACATGTCAAGGCGCGTATTAAAATATGGAATCAATCATTTTGAGCTCAAAAACATGTTCCAGCTATGCTCATCCAGCTGTCTTTGAAGAGTCTCCTGGCCTATTGCAATGGCAGTCTGCACAAACTGTTTGAGCTGTCCTTGTGCCTGTGTTCCATAGAGCTCTGCATAACTTACCTGGCCCTGCCATTTAACACCTCCTCGGTATTTCAGTCCAATTTATTACATTACATACATGAACACTGGAAATATGATTCCAGTCATGAAATCTGTTATGGGGAGAGAGTCATGTGAGTCATAAACATGAAGATGTCATTACGTGCTGTAGCAAGCCTTTCTTTCTTTCACATTTTGGGAGTGTAAGTTGTTATTTCCTTTGAACTTAAACCTAACCTCATTAACGAGGAGACCAAAAAAGTCAGGAATAGGAGCAACACTGCAAACAAACCATCTGAAGCATTCAGTTCTGAATCCTGCATGTGAGATGCACATGTTCTCTCAGCACTTGGAGCTGCAGTCTTGCCTTTTATTTTGTTTCTGTCCGTTCCAGTCTGCTTAGCAGACATGAAGAAGGAGAGAGGAAGAAAAGAGAAGGCTGAGCTCCTCCTGGAGTAACTACCACTGTGTTCTGTGATTGTGCTCATCCATCTTCACCTAACACTGCTAAATTCTGTGCATTACACACACTGAATGTCAGAACACATTTCTGACTGAAGCATGTACTGTTATGTATAAATATTAGGGAATGAGACACATGATATAACCATGTGAATTCATCACCATAATGAAAAATTCTTAACTGTAGATTCTTAATTATTGTTCGGATGAATCATTGCATGCAAATCTCTCTAGGCAATCAAGATGCTTCATGTTGTTGGCACTGCCATGGTATTATGTGGGCAGAGTTAATAGGTAACTTCTGTTCCAGATAATTTTCCAGTAGTAAATATCATTAAGGAAAAGAAGCTTACATAAGAACTTCTTCTCTAAAAGTTTTCCAATAGGACTTTTTTTACACAATTGCTTTCTTGCTCCATCACCAAAGTCAAGTTTTGTATTGTGCACTTCACAAGATAGTTTTGATGGTCCTGTGACTTAGCATCATGCTGACTGAAAACAGAAAGTCTGGTGAAGAATAAAAGATTTTTTTACTTCCACAGCTTCATAAACCATGAGGTTTGTATTACGATTTGGATAGGCTTGCAATGTACAGTTTGCTCTAAATTGCTGCAATTCCTTTTTCTAGTATCGAGTTTCAGTGCAATGCTTGAAGCAGCTGCTACTGGTCAAAAGGACATTTTGTAGATGTAAGTCTGGATTATCTGTGCAAGTAAGTGTCCAAGTTTAAATCCTCTGCTCCCCACCACAGAGAAAACGAGCGAGGCTGGTTTTAAAAGGATCCTTTGTGTAGAACAAATGGAGTGGAGAGAATTTGCCTTTCAGCTTTTTTCCTGGTGCCATATCCAGATAATTTGTTAACATCTGTGGTCTTTAAAGAAAATGCAAATTCTTTCATTTTAGACCAAGCTAAATTTCTTAATTAGGAGGGTCAGGTTTCTTAAATCATGCCTGGTATATTAGAAAAATAAGAGTAAGATGTCCTCTGAACAATGAGTATTAGAGTGTTGAATGATTTTGTGTTATTTAAATTAGTCTCCTTAATCTGTACTTAAGTCTAGGTAAAAGGCATCTATCTTAAGGTCACACTTATGTATTTGTTTGCCTAGCATGAAGATGTGAATCATTCACATCCAGAAAAAAAACCAAAACAACAAAGCTATGAATGAAGTAAAAAAAAAAAATCTCTTTAGCTCCATTTTTCTTGTCTGGTTTTGTTTTCTTAACTTCAAGTAAGAAATATACTTCTTCCATTCAAATATGTGCCCACATATGGACACCTGTTCTGGTGCTTAGCAGTGAAAACCTAAGTTATGCCTTAGAAACAGAGGGTACTTGCACAGAAGAAGTTAGGAAAACAAGTGAAGACATTAATGATTAGACTTAGTAAAATGTGTAGCTGTGGTTGCTTGTTAATATGCAAAACTACAATATGTTCTTAATATTTGGGCATCTTTTAAAGAATGTGATTTGGGAAAGAAAATTTTGCAACATACTGAGACAAATCATGACATGGACAGTAAAAAATAGAATACATTAAAAATATTAAATTCTGGAAAGAAGCTTCATGTGAGGAGCTTGTGAATTATCTGATTTAAAAAAAATCAAACCAAGTCCAGGTTGTGGTTTCACAGCAGTGCTAAGTATCTGCACCTGCCAGAGACAGAATTCTACTGCAGAGTTCCCATAAACCATTACAGGCACCTTTTCACTGTGTCCTCTCATATTGTTTTTTGTTTCCTCCCAGCAATTCTGTGTATGATGCTCTATACACAACAAACTAATGCAATTCATTTTATGAGCTAATTGCAATGGATGGACACGTATATACCTTGTAAAAACTTTCCTTTTTTTCTGCCCTCTAGATTTTAATAAATGAATGATCTGTGGATTCAAAGAACTAGCAGTACTTCACAAGTTTTTTGTGATTCCCTGTCATACAGTATTATTTTAAATAATATAATCCAGTCATTCTGAGATAAGATGAAAAGGATAGGAGTGGAGGAACAATTCAGGAAGCTTGTCATTAACTCTAAGAAACTTGTTTAAAATACAACTTAGTCTGCAACTGAAAAGAAGCTCTTTTGCCTTATCCTAGTTTGTGTTTGGAAATCACTACCCACTGTTGTATAACTGCCAATCTCTGCTCAACTGAGCTGCAGGCCTAAAAAAAAAATGGCATGGTGCTCTTACTTCTGCAGGATGGAATCTCACAGTATTTCCAGTATATTCCATCTTCATGTTCTGCAATGTAGCACCATGGGCTGACATCCCCATCGGGGTTTCTGAAAGAGAAAAAGTCAGTGAAATTCAACAATTTTTTCCAAAACTCACAGCAAAAAATCAATCTTATTAAGCTTCAATGGCATTACTGTTTTTGCTGTAATACCTCCCATTGAACTTATATACCAAGAAAAATGTGAAGTTTTGCATTATCAGGAAGTTCAGATAGCTTTGGTTATTACCGTATTCATCAAGCATAAGATGCTAGTAATGTCTAAAATGTAGCTTTGTTTTACTTTAAGGTTAAAAGGTGCAGAGCTCTTTCTGCTCAGTACTGACAGAGAGGAAGATTTTTTTGTTTCACATCCCGTGTACAGGTTCCATAGACTCACAGACTTGATTTTCTGTCTTGGTACAAAATAGTCCAGACTCCAACTTTCTGTGTGTATGGTGATAAAAACACTTAGCTGATAAAGCCTTCTGGGAAAGACTGAATTATTTTCCTCCCCTTCAATAAAACTGACTAAATCCATTCCAGTGATCTCTTTATATTGATGGTTAATTCCTTATGTGTCCATGATGATGATGATCATTATTTTTATAATTATTTGCTTTTGTGTAGCACCACTTAC
>WAAE01013421.1:0-10133 GCA_013400495.1 Nicator chloris
GGAGGGTGGGCTGTCAGGTGCCCACCCCATGGGGAAGCTGCTCCTGAGGCTGCTCCCAGTCTGTGCCAGCTGCTGGAGGCTCCTGCAGGGTTCAGGCTGTGCAGACCCGTGGGTGGGTGGGTGGGTGGGTGCTGTGGATCCCCGCGGTGCTGCCCCGTGGGTTCCAGCTGCACCAGGCACCCCGGGGTGCCCTGTCCCTTTGGAGCAGCACCCGTGGCTCTGCCTGTTCTCTCTCCTCTCTCTGGTGTTGCCTTAGAAAGGCTGACCTGAAACAGAGACTGGACAGAGCTAAAGTAGACATTTATTAAAGGGACAAGAGTCTGACCAGGGCTGCACCCCAGACAGACCCAAATGACCACAAAATGGCACCCAGGTCACGAGGGTTTGCATTTTTATAAGTTTTGGTCCATTTGCATATTGGGGTCCAATTGTCCAATTGCAGCTTCAGGTTTTGGAGTCCCATCCTTCTCGTTCCTCCCTTTGGTCCATCGTTGTTTGTGCTTTTGGGCCTGAAAGTTGTCCTTGGTCTCCAAGGGGAAAAGATTTGTTTTGTGTCCCTGCTCTGTGAAGAGAGCTCACCTGGCACTTAATATGAGACTCAGAACTACACACTTAGGTGGTACAGAATGTGAAATCATGAAAGCTGAAACTTAAGGCATCTCTGGGAGCAGCTGAGGTGTCACTGGGGCTGGTGTGGGGCCACCCGGGCTGTGACCCTGCTCAGAGGTTTGTGACAGGGGCAGCAGCTGCTCTTTGGGTTTTCAAACACACAGACTCCACATCTCACCTTCCCTGAAGTGCCGGGAGCGGGATATTGGTGAGAACACAAATAAACTGACCTATTGACCTCATAAACATTGACTTATCCCTTTGCTTCAGGCGTGGGGAGCTGAGGGACCTGCAGAGGCTGCAGCTCTGCCCTTCCCAGGGGGCTGGACCAGCCCTGGGGACATCCCTGAGCTGTCCCCTGGGCAGCCAGAGCTGCGCTGCCCCCCCGGGCCCTGCCCTGTGCCCCTGTGCCAGGTGGCACCACAGGTCCTCGAGTGACCACACGTCCCGTGCTCAGCAGGAGGCAGGGAGGGGACACCGTCACAGCTGGGGACAGCTCATGTCACAGCTGGGGACAGCTCATGTCACGCCAGGAGGGACTTTCTCCCTCTCTGCATCTTCCTGGCAGGAGGGTTCAGCCAGACGAGGGTTGGGCTCTGCTCCCAGGGAACAGAACAGAACTGTTCTGTCCCAGAACAAGGGACAGGACAGAAGGAAATGGCCTCAAGTTATTGGGAATTATTAATCTATATAACACATTATTATTATTATTATTATTTTGTTTTAATTATTATTACTATTATTACTATTACTATTATTATTATTATTTTATTTTTATTATTATTATTACTATTATTATTATTTTATTATCACTATTATTACTATTATTATTATAATATTATTATTACTATTACTATTACTATTATTATTATTATTTTATCATCATTATTATTACTTTTATTACTATTACTATTATTATTATTTTATTTTTATTATCATTATTATTACTATTATTATTATCATCATTATTATTACTATTATTATTTTTATTATCACTATTATTACTATTATTATTATTATATTATCATTATTATTACTATTATTACTACGATTACTATAATTATTTCGGGATATTGGGAAAATGCCTTTCTATAAAGGGCTGTCCAGCCCTGGCACGGCGCCCCAGGGCAGGGGTGGAGCCCCCAGCCCGGGGGGATTTCACAGCCGTGTGAATGTGGCCCTTGGGGACACGGGAGGGTGGTGGCCTTGGCAGCGCTGCGGGAACAGCTGGGCCCGGGCTGATCCCACGACTCCGTGGCTCTGGATTGCCGGTGCTGCCACAGCTGTGCCCGCGTGGCCCCGAGGCTGCCGGGGGTTAAGAAGGGCGGTGTAAAATCCGTGTTTTCCACGCTGAACTCAGCAGCGGGTGAGTGCAGGTCTGGGGGAGCCCCGGCAGCCTCTGTGCTCTGCCCCCAGCGCTGCAGCCCCGCGGGGCACGGAGAGGGGCACCGAGCCCGGGATGCCCTGAGCTCCTGAGTCACCGGCTGCTCCTGCGGCTTCCCGGGGAGCCGGGCACGGTCACACCCGGGCTCGGGCATCTCCTGCAGCTTCCCGGGGAGCCGGGCACGGACACAGCCGGGCTCGGGCATCTCCTGCAGCTTCCCGGGGAGCCGGGCACGGACACGCCCGGGCTCGGGCATCTCCTGCAGCTTCCCGGGGAGCCGGGCACGGACACGCCCGGGCTCGGGCATCCCCTGCAGCTTCCCGGGGAGCCGGGCACGGACACAGCCGGGCTCGGGCATCTCCTGCGGCTTCCCGGGGAGCCGGGCACGGACTCGCCCGGGCTCGGGCATCCCCAGCCCCGCGGCCTCCCCTCCCGGAAGGTGTGGGAGTCCGGGCTGAAGCAGCCTTGAACCACATCAGACGGCTGCGAGATGCCTTTCCCAAGGATGGTTCAGCACCGGAGTGTTTTCCTTCGGTGATCGATTTGGGGAAACCCCCGGGGGCAGAGCTCGAGCGCTGACAGCGCTGCCGGCTCCCTCCCAGCCCGTCCCGGGAGCTTTGCTCGCTGAGCCCCTGCACCTGAGGCTGCCGAGGAGGTTTTCCCGTGCAGGGCGATGCACAGGTGGTGCCTGGCGTGGGGATGGCAGCCCCGGCACCTGGACAGCCCTCGGGGACAGCCGTACACAGACAGAGCACGGCGGGGGTTTGTTACCCACCCCACGGGAGGGATCAGAGTGAAACAACACCGGAGGACCCGTGGATACGTGACCGGGGCTATTTAAAAAACAAGTGATTGTTTTAATTCCTTTAAGTGGAAAGGAAGGGTGCGGATGTTTTCGTTGTTGTCTATAAAAATTTAGAAGTCTAAATATATTGCTTAAGAAAATATATAAGGAGAAGAAAGGGAAGAAAGGAAGAAAAGAAAAGAAAAGAAGAAAAGGAAGGAAGAAAGAAAGAGAAGGATGGAAGGAAGGAAGGAAGGAGGGGAGGGAGGAAGGAAGGAAGGAAGGAGGGGAGGGAGGAAGGAAGGAAGGAAGGAGGGGAGGGAGGAAGGAAGGAAGGAAGGAGGGGAGGGAGGAAGGAAGGAAGGAAGGAGGGGAGGGAGGAAGGAAGGAAGGAAGGAGGGGAGGGAGGAAGGAAGGAAGGAAGGAGGGGAGGGAGGAAGGAAGGAAGGAAGGAGGGGAGGGAGGAAGGAAGGAAGGAAGGAGGGGAGGGAGGAAGGAAGGAAGGAAGGAGGGGAGGGAGGAAGGAAGGAAGGAAGGAGGGGAGGGAGGAAGGAAGGAAGGAAGGAGGGGAGGGAGGAAGGAAGGAAGGAAGGAGGGGAGGGAGGAAGGAAGGAAGGAAGGAGGGGAGGGAGGAAGGAAGGAAGGAAGGAGGGGAGGGAGGAAGGAAGGAAGGAAGGAGGGGAGGGAGGAAGGAAGGAAGGAAGGAGGGGAGGGAGGAAGGAAGGAAGGAAGGAGGGGAGGGAGGAAGGAAGGAAGGAAGGAGGGGAGGGAGGAAGGAAGGAAGGAAGGAGTAGATAATGGAGAGGAAAGGTGTCAGCACCAGTTCCCCATCCATCGGGGCAGAAGCCCACAAAACAGGAGTCCAGAGGGTTAATTTACATCCAGGTTCAGGCGGGCGTGTCCAGGTGTTTTCCCTGGACAATTTCACGATGCTGGCTGCAGTACTGCGGCAGTTTCCGCCATCCTCTGAAACCTCTGAAACCAATCGGGGTGTGCCTGGGGGGTCTCCGGGGGTCTCTGATGGCTCCTGCCCTTTTCTAACGCCGTGATGCTGTTCGGCCCCGCTCCTGGTGCTGGTGGAGCCGAGTCAGCGGCGCCTTGCCGGGAGGAATCCTTATCAGAGGATCAGCTTCTGGCCGGCGTTTTCTCTCCTCCGGCCGGAGATCGGGCGGTTTAAGGCCATCAGTCCGAGGGGATCGGGGACACGAGCAGCGCAGGGCTCACCCAGTGTGTCTGACCGTCTAGTCTGTCCCACGGGGCACAGAAAAAGAGAAACCCCGCGGCTCTGGGTGCCCCGGTGCCCGCCCGAGCCGCGGCGGGGAGCTCGAGCTCCGGCGGTGGCGGCGCTCCCCGGGCACGGGGCCCGGAGCGGCTCCGGCAGCTCCGAGCCAGCCCGGACCGGCTCTGTGCGTGACCCGGCGGGGCTGGACCGAGAGGGAGTCCCCCTGGAACTGCGGGACCCTGGGCAGGGCGGGACCCTCGGCAGTTTGGGACCCTGGGCAGGGCGGGACCCTGGGCAGTTTGGGACCCTGGGCAGGGCGGGACCCTCGGCAGTTTGGGACCCTGGGCAGGGCGGGACCCTGGGCTGTTTGGGACCCTGAGCAGTTTGGGACCCTGGGCTGTTTGGGACCCTGGGCTGTTTGGGACCCTGAGCAGGGCGGGACCCTCGGCAGGGCGGGTCCCTCGGCGCCGTTGCTGTCACCTGTCACCTGTCACCTGCACGCCAGGTACCTCCGGCCGCCGCCCCCGCTCCGCCTCTCCCCGCCCGGCCGCACCGCGCAGCGCGGGCGCCTCCGGAGGAAAGAATAACAAAAATGTTCCCTTTTCAAAAGCCACAAGGAGCCAGCCCATCCCCGCGCCCAGGGGACGGGCAGAGGCAGACACGGAGACAGACAAAAACGCTCTTTATTCTGGCTGGGAGAGATTGCACAACTCTGATCTCTGTGGGAAAGGGACTATCGAGTATCCTCGGCCCCGACTCGTGATTCCTGGGAAAAAGGGATCGGCCCTCGCCTTCAGAGCACCTGGCCTGTGGCAGGCTCCGGGAGAGAGAGAGAATCTGGGCATGCTGGGGTGGTGTCAGAACTGCGGGGATGGTGGCAGGGTCACTGCAGGGTCACTGGGGTGCTGCCAGGGGTGCACCACAGCTGCAGCTGCTCCCCGCACCCTTCCCAGGAAACTTTTTTATCCTTTGGCTTCCTGGCAGCCGAGTTTCCCTCGGCAGCTCCGGAGCGCAGCGAGGGGAAGGATCACACTGAAGGTCTGGCCCAGGTTGCCTCCGGCCACACTCCCGGTGTCCCCCGAGGCACATTGGGGCAGGGCACAGGGACGGACAGGGCACATTGGGACAGGGCACAGGGCACAGGACATTCCGTGCCTGCTCCAGGGGGGCCCCCAGCCTGCAGCTTCCCACAGCCTCAGCTGTGGGGGCATCTCCAGAGCTCTCCTTGGGCACTGGAGGACGTGCAGATCCAGCTGGAGCTGGTGGGCTCTGCCCTCCTGCCCAGCTGGCCAAAGACGGAGCTCCACTGCCCTTCCCCGAGGGTCAGGGTCAGCCCCCTGTGCCACCCCCCGCTCCCAGGACGCGGTGACAGCTGCTGGGACATCCTGCTGAGAGCAGACAGGGCAAACCTTCCCCCAGAGATCATCACCTGATCCCTGTCCCCCGACCGTGGCTGCCCTGCCTGGGGTGGCTGAGCCCACGGGCTGCCCGGCCACCCACACCTTCAGGGGGACAGTGCCACACACGTGGCCACCGTGGCCAGACCAGGCGTGGGCAGTGGCCTCGGGGGCCCTGCAGACCTGTGCCAGCTGTGCCAGCTGGTGGTGCTCGGCCAAGCGCTCCCGAAACGTGCCCAGGAGGGCTGCAGAGGGCAAAGGCAGGTGTGCCTCTGCCAGGAGCTCAGGAGTCACGGGGTCCTGGGGTGGCTGGGGCGGGAGGGGAATCTAAAGATCACCCAGCTCCAACCTCCAGAGCCATGGGCAGGGACACCTTCTGCTGTCCCAGGTTGCTCTGACCTCCATCCAGCCTGGCCTTGGGCACTGCCAGGGATCCAGGGGCAGCCACAGCTGCTCCGGGCACCTGCGCCAGGGCTGCCCACCCTGCCAGGGAGGAATCTGCTCCCAATAGCCAGGTCTCGGGTTTTTGTTTCCTGAGAGATGGCAGATGAGAGTCTTTTTTATTTGAATGCCCCGTGGTGAAGCAAAAGAGGAGTTGAAAGCTGCCATTCCAGGTTTTTCGTGGTTGTTTATTATTTCTTGTCTACGAATTCTTTCTGTGCCCTGCCAAGGTCTCGCTGCAAAGGCATGAAACAACTCCCCTGCCCACGGCAGGCGGGCAGAACTTTTATACTACTTTCTACGTATCTTTTATTTACCATTAATCACCAATACCTACTGCTAATATTGGACATGTCACCTCTATTTTACACTAATCCTTGTGAGCTACTGCAGTAGAAAAATGGATACCAAGAAGAAGAACAAAAAGAACAAGAACCCCACCCAAGTCCACCATATTTTTCTTTTGACCCCTTTCTAAAAATCTTAATATTCCACATTTGCACCTCGTGATTACTTAACTACTACTATTACTACTGTTTTCCTTACATTCTCGTGACTTGTAATTCATTTCACAAACTGAAAGCTCTTCTATGGACCGAGCTCCAGGACAGTGTCTGTCTGGGCTCTGTGCAGGGGGGTCCCTGACCCCCTGCCAGGATCTCAGACCCTCCAGGGCAGTCAGAGGAGTGCCCTGAACTCCGACAGCCAGGAATGCAGGTGGTGCTCCGGAACCCGGGGCTTGCAGTGCTGTGGAGGGCTGGGCACAGGGAATTCCAGCTGCAGCCCCACCAAAAGGGCTTCCCCAGCAGGTCAGCTTTGGGCTGCAGGGAGGGCAGAGCCGAGTCCCTGCCTGTGCCCCAGCATGGCCTTTGGCTCTTGTGTTTGCCACCGTCAGCTCTGCCAGCAGCTGGTCCCCAAACGCGCCCCGGGCAGGGAGCGGCTGTGCCTTGGGCTGGGTGCGGCGGGCTCACAAAACCCCGGACTCACGGAACCCCAGGGTGGGTCAGGCTGGAAGGACCCGGAGGGGAGCTCCTCAGGAAGGGTCATCACAGGCCAGGTGGCACAGGATTGTGCCCAGAGGGCTCTGGAACCTCTCTGGTGTGGGGCACCCCGCGGCCTCTCCGGTCTCTGCTCCGGCGCTCGGTCACTGCACAGGAAAAGAATTTCTTCCTCCTGCTCAGGTGGAACTCGCTGGGCATCAGTTCCTGCCCGTTGCCTCCTGCCCTGGTGGCTGGCACCACGGGGCACGGCCGGGTTTGGCACCTCCCAGTGTCAAACCTCAGGGCTGGCCAGGCCCAGCTCCCCCGGCACATCCCCCAGAGATGCTCCAGTCCCTCCTCTCCCAGCCCCGGGGCTGCCTGTGTGTCCAGAGCTGGGAAGGGAGCTGGGGAAGGGGCTGGAGCCAGAGGGGGGGCTGAGGGAGCTGGGGAAGGAGCCCAGGAGGGGCTGAGGGAGCTGGGGAAGGAGCCCAGGAGGGGCTGAGGGGGCTGGGGAAGGGGCTGGAGCCCCAGGAGGGGCTGAGGGAGCCGGAAAGGAGCCCGGGAGGGGCTGAGGGAGCTGGAAAGGGGCTCAGGAGGGGCTGAGGGAGCTGGAAAGGCTCTGGAGCCCCAGGAGGGGCTGAGGGAGCTGGGGAAGGGGCTGGAGCTCCGGCAGGGGCTGAGGGACCTGGGGAGGGAGCCCAGCAGGGGCTGAGGGAGCTGGGGAAGGGGCTCAGCCTGCAGCACAGGAGGTTCAGCAGGGACCTCCTGGCTCTGCACAGCTCCCTGACAGGAGGGGACACCCAGGGGGGCGCTGGTTCTGCTCCAGGGCACAGGGACAGGACAAGAAATAACCTCAGGCTGTGCCTGGGGACGTCCAGGGGGATATTGGGAAAATCCCCCCGGAAAAGCTGCCCAGCCCTGGCACAGCCGCCCCGGACAGCGCCGGGGTCCCCGTCCCGGGAAGAGTTCAGTAACCACGGGGATGTGACACCCGGGGACACGGGTCAGGGTTGGTCACACAGCGCCTTCCCAAGCCCGGTGACACCAAGGTTGTCAGGACGGGGCAGAAAGGACGGGAGGGGACAGGGCAGGAGGCCGAGGGGCACAGGGGACAAGGGCCACCAGCAGGCAGGGGCTGGCATTGGTGGCTGTGCCCAGAGCTCGGTGGCCTGGAGGGCTCAGCTCAGCCAGGGTGGCTTGTGTCCCCTGTCCTTGGAGTGTCCCCATGGTGTCACTGTGTCCTGTCCTTGGAGTGTCCCCAAGGTGTCACAGTGTCCTGTCCTTAGAGTGTCCCCATGGTGTCACAGTGCCCTGTCCTTGGAGTGTCCCCATGGTGTCACAGTGCAGTGTGCCCTGTCCTTGGAGTGTCCCCAAGGTGTCACAGTGCACTGTGCCCTGTCCTTGGAGTGTCCCCAAGGTGTCACAGTGCCCTGTCCTTGGAGTGTCCCAGCTGTGTCACAGTGCACTGTGCCCTGTCCTTGGAGTGTCCCCATGGTGTCACAGTGTCCTGTCCTTGGAGTGTCCCCAAGGTGTCACAGTGTCCTGTCCTGGGAGTGTCCCCAAGGTGTTACAGTGCACTGTGCCCTGTCCTTGGAGTGTCCCAGCTGTGTCACACTGCAGTGTGCCCTGTCCTTGCAGTGTTCCCTTGGTGTCACAGTGCACTGTGCCCTGTCCTTGGAGTGTCCCCATGGTGTCACAGTGCAGCCGCCGCAGGGACACTGAGCTGGCAGTGTCACAATCCCTGTCACAGGCACAGCCCAGTGGCTGACACCAGCTGCTCCTGTTGGCCTCTGTGAAGGGAGAATTGTTTTTGCAGGATGTGAGGACTCCTGGGAGATGTTGTTGTGGCTTTCCAGTGAGTGTTGTGGCCACAGGGGAGCTGGAGAGGGACTTGGGACAAAGGCCTGGAGTGACAGGACCAGGGGAATTGTTTCAGACTGGACGAAGGTCGGTGTAGATCAGATATTGGAAGGAATTTCTCCCTGTGAGGGTGGGCAGGCCCTGGCACAGGTGCCCAGAGCAGCTGTGGCTGCCCCTGGATCCCTGGCAGTGCCCAAGGCCAGGCTGGACATTGTGGTTGGAGTGACCTGGGCTGGGTGTCCCTGCCCACGGCAGGGGGTGGGACGAGCAGGTCCCTTCCCACCCAAACCATTCCACGGTTCTGTGACTTCTGTCCCACTGATTTGTCCCCTCACTTTCCGAGCCCCTGCAATTCCCTGGCCTCCACAGCAGGTCACAGTGAGGAGCCCCACAGCTCCTCCACACCTGTTCCCAGGCATCAGCTGTACCAGCTGTGGCCCAAAGTCAATTTTCCAGGACATCACCAGGTTAATTAAGGCAAACAGCCCCAGGGAGCACGTTTAAGGAGGGCAGGTTTCCTCCCATTAAACAGCAGCAGAATTATTCATCCCAGGACTGCACAGCAGAGTGGCTTGGGGCTGTGCCTCTCCCGGAGCGTGGCACGTGGGCTGAGTGAGCTCAGGACACGGGAGGGCAAAGGGAGCAGCGGGGAACGGAGGCTGCTCCGTGGATGGACAGACTGAAAGTACAGCACAGCCACGTCCACTCTCAGCTCCTCTGAGGGTCCATCCCCACAGAGGCTTCCTGGAGAGGGGGAAGGCACAGCCAGAGACCAAACCTGGCTGTTTGTCTGGGCTGTGAGGCTGTTGGTAATCCAGACACAGTAAAGCAGGACAGGCTGAGGCATGGAGAGCAAACACAGATGATGTGTCCCACGCCAGTGACACCCAACACAAGCCTGGCGTCCTGCCCACGCAGAAATCTGCTCTCCACACTGTCCTGGCATGAAAATCTGCAACCTGAATATCGTCCTGTGGAGCTTCTGGGGAAAAGAGCTGGCATATGCAAGAAAAGAGAGGCAGAGAATAAAAATACCTCCACCAGCAACACCCATACGGAACAAAGACCTGCCCCTAAATCTGTGTGAGAAGGAGGATGACACACTTCACCTAAATGACCTGAGATAACCCAGGCTGGCTCCTCTGTTCCTGAAAGGCTGCAAAAGAAAAAGGCACAATGCAATGCAACAACACTGCTTGGAGGGAGGCACTTCAAAGCTGCACCTGATGTGGGTGGGTGGTGGTAAAGAAAAGAGATGGTGAAGGAAATTCCCTCCCTGGGATCATAAATGCTAAAAATATTTTGAAAAATAAAGACGAACACAAGCAGCAAGAGAAGTATTCACAAGAGCAACATTCTTCCCCAAGGCAAAAACGAGGGAAAAAAAAATCAAAATGTTTTACAACTACTTTTTTAAAATCTTAAGGAAATAAAGCCCCGTGTCCGGGTCAGGCAC
>WAAE01013422.1:0-87008 GCA_013400495.1 Nicator chloris
AGGCTTACCACCCTTGGGCCTGCCTTCAGAGAGCTCAGCTGCATCCCCTTCCCCCTTCAAACCCAGTTTAAAGCCCTCTCAACGAGTTCTGCCAGTTCATGAGCTAAAATCCTTCTGCCCACTCCCATTGTGTATGAGAGGGTACTAAACCCAGTGAATGTCTCATATTTTGAGCATTAATTGCCAACAAGGTGGCTAAAAGAATACTTTTAAATGCATGGTCATTATGTGCTGCTGATCAGTTTTGCCAAGAACTGGGAGACGCAGGCAAACATTTTATCAGTTTGTGATAATCAGAAGGTAAACAAGAGATCCCTGAAAGGAGTGGGTAGAAATGTGGATCTTTATGCAAATATACAGCTCATAAAACGGAAAGAAATGAAGATAAAAAGACATTTTTGCCAAAATGATGTTAACTTCAAATTTCCCAAGAACTGTTCAAAGACATTTCACAAAAAAAAGGTGGGTTTTCATGAGTAAATATGGGCATTTAATGCCTAGGCTAAGAGATGCTGTCATAATCAATCTTCATAGATCAGATGCCTTTGATCTCATTTCTATAGCAAGCATCTACATTTAGTCAGATTAATCACTCTGTTGACCATGTTAACCAGATTTCCCCTAACAGAGAGTCAAATATTTAGCTCAGATGTAGACATTGACATGATTAGAGTTTGCGAGATGGATATTTTTGGGGTTTTTTTTTATTTTCAAGCTTGAACTGGCAAAGAATTTTTTTTATCTCTTAGGTTTTTTCCTACTGTACCACTACTCCATCAAAGAGGACTAACTGACATCCACTCCCACGATTGCACTCCTAGTTCAGTTTTATACTCATCTGCCCATTGAAAGAGTGAATGGGAAAGATTACACAGCAACTCCTAATGTCAAGGCCAAACAGCCTTTCTGTCCAAAAGAAACTCCTATTAATGCTTTGAGTAGGACCATAAGGAGAACATGAAATGCAAAACATCCAGTTCATCCACCTGCAATGCCTAAACTAAAATCAACATTCATGCTCCACAATAAGGGCAAGGAGATGCTCTCACAGTTTAAGACATAAAGTCAATAACAACAGAAGAATGGGAAAGAAACCAATCTGTGCAAATAAGGAGGAATACTGTAATGGCAGACAGCCAGAAAATTAAATTTCAGAATTTGGATCAGCTGATTTTACTAAATACTTCAAGGGTGTCACAATTTTAAATTACTTATTATAAAATCTTCAGTCATGAAATTGTATTGTCATCATTGTCACTTTGGAGCAGGGGAAATCATTTACAAACTGTTTGTGGAGGATCTAGCATCTGGGACCAATTACCGTGAGGCTTTTAACTTTTGGTCTTACTGCAGTGTAAACATTAAATAATGATAGCTCAAAGCATGAAATTTTGTGTATTGATTCTTACAGAGCTGATGGAGAACTCCAGGATACAGGAATGGCCCATGCACACAAGTCATCCCTTCCACTCACCAGTTTGGTTCTTTGGACGAGTCTATTAAACAACATGTGATGGATCACTGAGTTCTCAGTAATTTAACGTCTCTGCTCAGCAAGGTTACTCACAGAGGCTGATGCACTTCATATATTTTAAAGACAGATTAAGTATTTTCTTTTTATTTTTGCTGGGGGACTGAATCAAACCACAGGGCTCCGTGTTCACTTTTAAGTTTTGTTCTTGTTTCAAATGCTCCTCTGCAGTATTGTCCCAGAGTATTCCAGCCACTCCCATATCCAAGAAGAAATTATTCTGGCTGATATTTTATTTTCCTGAGCAGTTTTACTGGCTGGGTCATTTTTTTCTTTTAACACATTCTTATACAGATTGACAGCTGCACCATCAAGAAATACACATGATAAATGGAAGTCACCCCATCAGAAACTAAGCCCTTTAATCCACTAGAAAAATGTTTAAATTTAAATCAAAAGAAGTGGGTCTGGGATAATTTCAAATCCACTTGAAAGCTGTTCAGACTAATTGCAGGCAGAGAGAGTTAGCTGAAAATAAAATTGCTTGGACCGAAATTTAGCTCTGAGAATTTGGCTAAACAACAAAAAAAAGGACCTTTTTATTCATGATAAAGTTAGAATTTACTTGACTATTTTTCTTTTTTGGTTTACAGTGTCTGAAACTGAATGGCTGTACATTATAAAAATAATTTCTGGAGCAATAGCTTTACAGCTTTCGAAGTTTGCCAGTGTCATAAACAGTGACATTTGTAAGCTGCTGAAGGAAAACCTCAAGAACAGAAAACCCTGAATTTCTCAGACTAGTCTTATTCAGACAGATCTGAAGCCAAAGCCAAATTCAGAATTATACCCTCAGTAAATTCAGGCCACTGTTTCTCAATAGCTATTGCCTACTTAATTAGAACTTTCAAATACGGATAAAGCCAGAAACGAGTCTCCATTAAATGGCTCAGACCAGTAATGTGTTTAAAGTTAAGAACGTGTGGTATATATCTGCTTTATCCTTATTACCAGTAGCTTGAAAATAAGCCAATTATCATTTTAAATAACTTACAGTCTTATCCACCTCTTGTCAGCTTCTGAGATGCAAAGAGAGGGAGAGAAAGCGGGGGTTGGGAACAGAGAGTAATAGAGTGACTGTTCCCTTTGATTCAGAAAAGAAAACTCTAAGAGGCATCTTTCATCTAAGAGATGAAGCAGGAGGAACCTTCACCTAAGCATAGCCAAGGATTTGGGTGAGGGCTTTCCCATCTATTGCTGCCAGCAAAAGCCACAGAAGGAGTAACTTTTCTCTGAAATTGAAAAAGAAACATACAGGAGAGAGAAAATGCCCTGTATCTGTCTTCACATATGCACAAAGAGAAAATGCCCTTTATCCGTCTTCACATATGCACAAACCCTCTCCCATTTCATGGCTGAGCTTGGCTTCTTTCCAGAGCTGTCTTTTATCACTGCTTTAGAGAAACTATAACCCATAAAGCTACGTGCATCCTGACCATGTCCATTGAATAGCTAAAAGCTGCTCCACATCATGTTACAGTGAACATTTCTTTAAAAACATGCATCTGATCTTTCCCTGTCAACTTTGCTTTCCCTCACCCTCCCCACAGGTACGTTTCTGAACACTACATCTTACGCAGCTGTGGGTTTGTCTCACTTCTGTAAACACCAAGTCTTTCTGGAATAGTCTGTTGGCAGTCCTCCTGCTTCAAAACCACCACCACTTATCAGCTGGACATGAGAAAACAAAGCGCTGACTGAACTGTTTCTGTGCATGTCCTGCACCTATATATAATTTCCAGCCAGTAGGAGGGGAGACGAAGAGAGGGAAGAAATGCTGAAGTACAGCTTAGGCTACAAAACATACGTGGCAGCATGCCACACACCTCATGTACAGAGAGGAACTGGGTTTGTTTTGGGAAAAAATATTTAGGAGAAACTATACACTGTACATATACCAACCTATAAATCCAGGAAAACAATGTTTCGCAGTTCCAGGAACACACGTAAACAAATGCAGCTGTACAGTAAAATCATACCACACCAGGAGGGAAAACGTTTGGAAAACCAAAATATGTCATTCTATCTTTACAGTATAGTACCTGCACTTTTCCTAGAATTCATAACAAGGCAGAAGTTTGTTTCTTTTACTCACCAAGGGGCTGCAGTAGCTTTGCTGCTGGGGAAAGGAAAGGCAATAGCTACTTTTGTTTTACCTACATTCAGATTATTATGTGTGTGAGTTTTTACATCATATTAGTGATGGCCATTTCCCACCTCCCACCTCTGCCCAGCTCCTTTCAGTCCACAGAGCTTGGAAGAGCATTCTAAAATAACCATCTCAAATGAAACTTCCAGGACTCTGTGTATGCTCTAACACTCCATCCTGCAAAACAAGAAAAATATTTTTAAAAAGAAAAAAAAGGATAAAAAACCCCCTAAACCCAGAGGTTTCATGTAACACTGTTGCTTTCTTTCTTGGAAAAAAAATCTGATTCCTTAAGCTCCCTGACTGCACCAAGAAGGCCCACTGCATCTGTTAAACTCATTGACTATGACTACCACCTTCATATAAAGCAAAATTTCAGTTTTATGAGTTTTAGCTTGTGTGGAGCCCAGCAATAACGTCATCAGAGCCCTGTGGGTAAGGCAGGGAGGGCTGACAACAACATGCTGCAGAGTTTGTGGGACCAGATCCAACAGGGCTACGGGCTTCATCTGGAACATTGCTGAGCCTCAGCATGATCCAAAATACTTGAGCTGCCAACCACTGGTAAATTTATTGACTGTCAGGAACAAAAAAATATAGAGAAGTCAGCCATTTATTTTATTATACTTATAGATGTCCATTATGATGGCAAAATATAGTAATAGAAAAAAAATATCTTCCCTCCTGGCTTGAGAGATATTTCCAGATTACTAGAATGGCTTGACTGCTCTTATTTGATAATTTTCACAGTGTACATGAAGCCATACAGTATATCATATATGACAACACAGCATGGATTTATGGATTTTTGCATTGGAGTTCTGCTTCAAAAACTCCCCGTGGCCTCCACACAAAAAACACAGAGAAGATAAATAAATTCTGCTGTGCTTTTACTACCTCAAGCACAAGAGGTAACTAGTTAATGCATAATTACAGAACCCTATCAGGAAAAATGATGATCCTGTGAGAGCCTGATTTTAATTATGCTGCAGCCAATGACTGTTTTCAGCACTGACCTCAGGTGGAGAAGGCAC
The DNA here is from genome assembly GCA_013400495.1 of Nicator chloris. Taxonomy (NCBI): domain Eukaryota; kingdom Metazoa; phylum Chordata; class Aves; order Passeriformes; family Pycnonotidae; genus Nicator; species Nicator chloris. The sequence goes on from WAAE01013422.1 coordinate 4,715, forward strand.
ATGACTCACAGACTGCATTACACACACAGATTTTAAGACCAAGATGGGAACTGGAGTGTAGTTAAAGTTCTACCCTTTATTCTTCCAATTAATTCACAGTCGTGAATACTAACCTGAGGGGACATCAGACAGGTTCATTCTAAATGGCATTGGGGTTTTTTAACTATACCCATGAATGAAATTCCAGCAATAAAACTGATTATCATCTTAAAACTTTTGTGGAGAGAATGCACTGCTTGGCACATCAAATTGTAAAATCTCTAATTATATGTCTCATTAAAGTGCCAAATGCTGCTGTAGGAACAAACCACTAAACACAGCCTCCTTTTTGAAAGGTGTAAATATAAACAGAATTTTGCCACGGCTCTATGCATTGATCGTATATGACCAGTGTGTTTGGTTTTTGTTTTTTTTTTTTCTCTAAATCTGTTCAGAGGGCCCAATTCTCCAGTGATTGACACCACCACAACTTAACTGACTTCCAGAGCTCAGGTCCCCTTATCCACATGTGAAAGCACAACCCAAATGGAAGAACCTATCTCTCCCTCATCATAGAGGAGAAGTTCCAGCAGATCTCTTTCTACCACACTCCAGAAAACCTTGATCTGCTTCTGATGTACGTTTTCATCTTAGTCAGAAAGCTGTCTGGTTTACCGAGGTAAATGAGGTCCATCAAAGCCATTGCTTTTTTGTGTGCTGTAAGCAGGAAATCAGAACCTTCAGCTTTAAAAAAACATGTTCAAGGAAGAATAAACTTCATAGATGAGCAAATTCACACTCCTCCTTTCACTGGTTTTAGATGAGGCAAACCTGAAGCAAATTTTAGGCTCACAGAATTATTTCCCAGAATAACTTCAGTTAAAAAATTCTGATGAGTCTTACATTCAGGAAGACAGTAGAAAACACCTCCTATCTTGGGACCAGACAAAAAAATTATCTACAAGGCTAATTTCCTTCAGGGTTGAGCTACATGGAACCAAATTTTCTAAATATTTCTATTTTCTTCTTGGCATTGTAAGAACTGGATTTTCTGGAGTTTATTGGTTTTTATTCCTTCATGTGTTACCCTTTTTGCTGCTGAACTTTCCAGACATCACATTTAAAAATGCCTTTCAGAACCTCTCATGTAGCCCTGGGCCTTTTGTCCATTTTCTTGCTTTTGCTTTTCCTCTCCTTGTTCAGTGTTACATGTAGTTTCACATTTGTGACACTTGGGATTCTCTGGGAAACCTTGTAATTGTATTCATATTGTGCAAAGAAAGAAGTTACCTGTGAGGAAAACAGGCAGCACATTGGGTTTGCATGGCCAGGTGATGGTAGCAGGGTGGCTACAGGGGTGGCTTCCTTGAGAAGCTGCCAGAAGGTTCTCTCATGTCCAGCAGAGCCAATGCCAGCTGGCTCCAACACCAGTGGACATGTCAGTGGCCAAGGCTAGACCAGTCAGGAATGATGGTAACACCTCTGTGATAGCACACTTAAGAAGGAAAGAAGAGTTATTGCACAGAAGTAATTGCACTCACAGAAGAGAGGAGTGAGAAGGTGAGGGGGACACCTCTGCAGACACCAAAGGTCAGTGGAGAAGCAGGGGCAAGGGGTGCCTCAGACACCAGAGCAGAGATTCCTCTGCAGTCTGTGGTGAAGGCTGTGGGAGGCAGCCGTGCCCCTGCAGCCCTTGGAGGACCATGGGGATGCAGAGATCCACCTGCAGCCCATGGAAGAGACCCGTGCTGGAGCAGGATGCCTAAGAGGTGGCTGTGAGCCCACGGGAAGCCTTTGTTGGAGCAGGGTCCTGCAGGACCCACAGACCCTTGGACACACCTGAGCAGGTTTCCTGGTTACCCTCATGACCCTTTGGGAGACCCACACTGGAGCAGTCTGTTCTTGAAGGACTGCACCCCTTGGAAAAGACCCATGTTGGAGCAGTTGGTGAAGAACTGCAGCCCATGGGAAGGGCCCATGCTGGAGAAGTTCATGGAGAATGTCTCCCATGGGAGGGACCACAGAAGCAGGGGAAGGATTCTTCTCCCTAAGCAGTGGAAGAAACAATTTGTGATCAACTGACCACAACCTCCATTCCTTATCTTCCAGCACTGCTTGAGAGAGGAGGTAGAGCTGGGAAGGAGGGAGAGGTGTAAGGAAGACGTTTTTAAGATTTGTTTTAGTTCTCATTATCCCACTTTGATTTTGTTAGTGATAAATTCAATTAATATACCCAAGTTGAGCCTGTTTTGACTGTGATGGTATTTGGTGAGTGTTGTCTCCCTGTCCTTAACTCATGAGCCTTTATTTATATTTTTCTTCCCTGTCCAGTTGTGGAGGGGAGTGATACTGTGGCTTTGGTGGGCACTGAGCATCCAGCCAGAGTCAACCCCCTCAGACAGGAATAGCAGTACAAATCCTGCAAGTTATTCACAGAATCTGGATGAAAGTTTAGCCCCACGACTCTCTTGACTGTGCTCACAACTGCAGTCTCCTGAAACTGAAAATCAAATAGCAAATGAGCGCTGACTGATGATCCCTTTCCTACAGTATGATCTTGGGTAATACATGGTTCTCAGACCCAAAGAATATTACTATTCTATTAATATTTTTAGAATCACAGATGCCCAAATACTGATTCTTGAATTTTAAGATATTTAGGCATACTTCTCAACCTTGTACTTTGAAGAAGTTTTTCTCTCTTTTGATGTGAAAAACTAAAACTACAGCAACTGTAAAATCTATATAAAGTGCACACTTGTCTGTTTTCTTTATAACAGTTTCATTCTGTATTCTGAATTTTAAATTTCAAAGCAAGGGAAATATATTGCTTAAGCAGACAATTGCCTGTATTTTCAGCTCTCAGCCTTCAGACATTGAGCTCTTGAACTGGGCCATACAGACATAACAAAGTACTAAATCTGTGCCTAGAAATTGTATATATCTCTTCCCTTGCTTAAGTTAACGATCTAAGATTTTTTTTCAGGCAAACTTCTGCATTTTATATGTGTTGTTATGCCACAGGATTTGGTATGCTTCAGGCAGGATCACTTAGGTTCAGTGCAAGTTTTGCCAGTAGTTAAGGTAAGCTGCAGTTGAAGAGCTCATGAAAGATGTAAGTGGTAACAGTGGAACATGGATTTCTTCACCTAACACAAGAGAAAAGAAACAGCACTAGGGTCTCTGCACCACAATATGGTCAGAAATGTTCATCTTTGAAAACAAAAATGTGATTTGGTTTCCACACTAATCTGTTTTGGATCATTTAGGGATATCTTCTGAAGTTGTTCCTCAAAAGTCTTTGTTCATTTCCAAGAAACTGCAACAGAGATAATAAATGCTCTGAAATGTACTAAGTCAATATACACAAATGAAACAGGCTCCAATGTCATTAACTAAGAAATTCAGGACTCTGCAAACTCATTTCTTGTGAAGCAACCAGTATGTCCTACAACAGCTATGCATTGATTGAAAAAACAGAACTGGAACTGATTGCTAGGAAAGGAAACCTCAAAACAACCAGGACCTGTAAAAGGAAGCATGGCACTGCAGTGAAAAAGAATCAGCCATTTCTAAACTTGGCATAACCCAATTCATTAGTCCTGCTTTGGCCTTTCTCATTCCCACTCACTGCAGCTAACTCAAGCATTTCTCTTGTCAGAAAAAAGAAATAATATTACATGCATTTCAAAGATTTCAGAAGACTTACTGGTGTGAAGTATCAATCAGAAAGTTTGGACGAAAAGCTCATCTCTCAAGCCAGAAAGGCTGGGTTACCATAAGCGAAGACTGTCAAACGGTCTCTACGCCATTTAGATACCAGATTCTCTGCAATTACTGTGGTAAAGCATGAATGTTAAATAATTTAGAATTGAAAAGTTCAATATCCTGTTACCAAACTCCTTATACAGCCAACACCCTATGAAACAGGACTATCCTAAATTCATCAGCAAATAACTTGCTGCCTTTGTCTGAGAATACTAAAAAGTAAGGAACACAACAGATTATTTATATTTAAAAGAGCAAAATCAACTGATAAGTCTCAAATATGACTGGCTCAGTTGCATTGTGTTAAGGACCTGAAAGTCTTTTTCCCTTTTAAGGCAAACCCCATTTGAATACACACAGCAGTTAAACTGCCTAACAAGATTTATGATCAAAGCAAACATGAAGTAATTGCTACTGGTTTGTGCAGCAAAGTGCCTCACACAAATAAAGGCAACAATATCAATAGAAATTAATTTGGTTCAAAGCGTAAGGAAACAGACCTTACGGAGGGGGGGGAATAAAAAATGTACACATTCATGTTATTAGATCACAGTTATTTTTAAAGTTCCACTGTGAAGTGACAGCATCAGCAGAAATGAGCTTTCCTGAAAAGTGTGCTACTGATAAATGTGATCTGTGTAATCAGGATTTCAGATTCTCTAGGACATTTCCACAGTCCTTTCAATGAGTCCTCAGTGGAGGACCTGTGGAGGGATGAGGTTGGGGTCAGACATGAATAACCAAAAACAAAACAGAAGTTTCGAGAAGTTCACCTCTGGAAGTTAATGTCTAAATTAAAATAAGCCAACTTAAGTGGCATCATTATTTCTACAAGTTACTGCTACTGTGATGAAAATGTCTATCTGTTCAAGGAGAAGGAACAGCAGGAATTGAATCACCTTATAGTCATGGCCCTTACATATCTAGAATAACAGCTTGAACATGATTGCCATTTTAGTTTTCTGAAACGCTCGAAAAAATGCAAATAATTTCACAATAATGAGAGCAAGATTAGTTTTCCAAAGCCTCGTGGTATTTAATGGATCACTGTATTATATCTTGAGAGATTCACAGCACAAAATCCTCCTTTCAATATTGGAGAGACATGGATTTGATGGGTAGACTGTTCAGTGGATGAGAAATTGGTTGTATGGTTGCACCAGAAGGAAGTGGTCAATGGCAAAATACCCAGACACAGATCAGTGACAAGTGTTATCCCTCAGGGGTCCATACTGGGACCAGCACTGTTTAATCCCTTCATCGATGACACAGCAGGACTGAGCGCACCCTCAGGAACTCTGCAGATGACACCACGCTGAGTGGTGCCACTGACACGCCTGAGGCATGAGATGTCATCCAGAGGGACCTGGACAGGTAGGCCCAGGAGAACATCATGAGATCCAACAAGGCCAAGTGCAAAGTGCTGCACTTTTGAAGATTTCAGTAAATTTATCAGGAAGGTCATAAATATTTTGCAAGGAAATATAAATGAAAGAACTCATTGTTACTCCAGGCATCACCTGGATTTAAAGACCAAAGTGTTATAATCTTCATTATCTACATCACAGCATTCACATCTACCAGACCTCAGACACAAAAAAGGATAAAGTTCTTTCCTTGACCAAAATTCTTGCCATCCAACAAACTCCATATAAAGAGTGGTAATAGTGACCATTACTCCATACACAGGATGAGAGTGAAAGAAATTGTGATTCATAATCACTGACCACTGAACATTCACAGCTTGGCTGCTAAAAGGATGGTTTCTCATTACTGACTATGTACTTTTTGGTTCTCTGATATTTTATGTAGGAGGAATGATGACCACTGAAATGTTGACAGTTCTTGAAAAACTCAACACAGACAAAAAGAAGCATAACAGATTTTTAAACCCCTGTTTTGTACCCAAAGAGAATAGTCATGTTAGCTTTGCTGCAGTGAAAAGTTCACACTTGCTAGCAACTGATAGCCATTCTATACACATTCACTGAAAGTCATTATTAAATTTCACAGCATTAATTCACCATTAAAAAGTCTATCTTTAGCACTTAATTCCATCTATGCATTTTCTAACCAGTGACAGCTGGGAATAACTCCAAACCACACACTTCAATCCCTGAGAAGTGAATTCTGGACACCAACTCCCTCCTGTCCAACCTGCCATACCATTCCTGAATGAGATTGTAGCATAGCTAAACAAAGGCCAGCTACAACCTCATCTAACTGATTGTCAAATTCTAAACTTAGAACAGTCTGAAAACATGCCAGAACACAGAATGGAGCCTTTTTAGCAGCACAGATGATCCCCTATCCACAGAGAGAACACAGAAGATGGTTTCTCATCTGGGGCATATCTGCAGCATTTGACTGTGAGTTACATGGTCTTATGGAGATTATGAGACATTTGCTAAAAGAGATGACAGGAGCAAAAGGTAATTTGCTAAAATGTTTTGAGTCTTTCTGGAATGTATCCATCAAAACCTGATGGGAAAAACCTCACTTTCATCTGGCCTCTATTACATTGGTGTACCATATGATGGGTTTTCTTTACTACTTATTATATGGACTATTTAAATGCTAATAATGTAAATGCCCATAATCTATAATGACACAGATATCATTCACACATACAGCCGTCCTCTTTTGCATAGCGTAAGGTGAAGTGCTTCAAGGGTGAAGCATGTAGGTGAAGATGAGCCTCAGCACAAAAGAAATAGGTAGAGAACAAAAAATAGAAGGACATTTTAAAGATTTTTTGGTTCTTTTAGCTGGTCAGTGAACAAATATAAGTGGGATTTTTCTGCCCTAAAACAGGCACAGGAAAGAATGACAGATGTCATTTAAGGATGACAGTGTCACTCTAGATTCCCTTTACGTATCAATAGTGAGAGGTTCTCACCTCCTGAGAGCAATTTATTTCATCTACAGGTCAGATAAACCACTCTGTGTAATGTGTATCTCTCTTCACACAAAAAGAACTTCATTATTACCTCTGGCCACAATTTACAACATTTAGATATTTATAATTCAGTAATTTGAGATTCCTCACTAATACTGAAGAGTGTGGTGATGCCATGCACAAACAAGGGTGTCAAGTTGTCAAGAAAACTGTAGATCTTTCTGGTGGATGAAACAATTGCAGTAAAGCAGCAACACACAACATATCCCAGCACAGAACCCCAGTGCCTATGGAAATCCACCTAAAACAAAGTGCTGGAACATGTCTTCAATCACTTATGACACCATAAACATACCTTTATTCCTCTGTCTATTTTAGCTGCCCAGAATATTTGGAATCACAGCTATCTTTGTCATTGTTATTGTAAGGATTCTCCAGGTTGCAGATAACCAGGAAAAACAAAAACAAAAACAAAAACAAACAAACAAACAAAAACCCCCCCAAACCAAAACAAAACTAAAACAACAACAACAACAACAACAAAATTTCAGGAACATTATTTAATATTTGCTTCATTGCCATAGAAGAATTATCTGTAGCAGAGGCACACAACTCCAGATCTGTGCCATTAGTTAGGTTTACAGCAGAATTGACAGTTTCATGTTCCTGTGGCAGTGACTGTACTGCTCACCAATCTCTTGGCCACTGGCAAGAAGTAATCCCTTGCTCCCAGAGAGAAGTTCTGCCTCTGTACATGTGGAAGCAATCCTTGTCTTTCTATTCTGTGGGTCTCATGAAAATTACTAAGCAGATTTCTGTAAAAGCCAGCGAGCCTCAGAAAGTAACCAACAATTCGTAAGAATTACTTTAATAAGTAGCTGTGCTCTACAAGGAGGGCAAAGACCATTTCAGGACCTGATCTATAGCTGTGCATTTCTAAGAAATTATGAACATTCACAACCCCCAGTGCCTTGCAAACACAAGGCACATTTCTTTGACTTTGCCCTTACTAACTCTAATGCATAACATATGTGCTAAAAAAACACCAGAGGTCTTACAAGTACCTCTCTGCCTCACCCAAGGAGCAGATGAGTGTGTGACAGATGTTAGTCTTGTTCTTAAAATGTTACTTGGAATCACTCACATACTAGAGTAATGAGTATGGTTGTAGTCATACTCAGAATTTTAAAGCTACACCAATTTCAATGCATGTTTTTCACAGGAAAGAGCTTTCTATTTCTTATTTCTCATGTCTAGATGGGAGAGGAACAGTTGAGAAAGGCTCTCAAAGCTCATTGTGTTTAGGCAGCAGCAGGCAAAGTAGAAAGAGTAAGGTTCTTATAGAGAGGCCAAGACCTGCATCATCCCATAAGGCTTTCTCTTAAGATATATAAACTACAAAGATAAATAAATTATTCCTTGTATTTCAAGGAGCCACAGATCCATGCCTACTCCCCAGATGTCCTGCTCTAACATAAAAGAATAAATTTTGGGTGAAATTATACAATGAGAAAACTGCTAGGTTTTTCATATCTTCTACTTTCAGACCACAAGAAAGGGTCAAGGTTTAGAGAGCAGAAAAAAAAATATAAGGTTAATCTGAGGAACAGCACATAGAAATTTGGAGAAAGATTATTTACAAGTCATGCAGTGACAGGACAAGGGGAAATGGCTTCAGACTGAAAGAGAGTAGGTTTAGATTAGATATTAGGAAGAAATTCTTCACTGTGAGGCACTGGAACAGGTTGCTCTGGAACAGCTGTGGATGCCTCATCTCTGGCAGTGTTCAAGGCCAGGTTGGATGGAGTTCTGAGTAACCTGGTCCAGTGGAAGGTGTTCCTGTCCACAACAGGTAGGGTGGAAATAGATTATATTTAAGGTGCCTTTCAATCAAAACCATTCTGTTTTTCTGTGATGAAATCATGCCATTTACAGGCTACAGTACTACATGTTAGGGGGGAAAAAGTAACAGACATAAAGTTTTAAGGCTTCTAGGAATTAATTTGAGAAAAGTAACACTGAACTCTCCAGTTCTGGAAGGAAAAAGACAACACTGATAGCGCTCTGAAGAGGGAGTGGGACCAGATAATCTCCAGAGAGTGCTTCCAACCTGAGTGATTCCACAATTTTACATAACAAATTATAAGACAGTCCTAACTAAAGTGAAGGTTATGTTCTTGGTGCAAGAGACCTCTGGAAAACCCTACATAAACCTGTAAGTTCATTGTTGTCACGTTACCTTTTTTTTTTTTTTTAATGAGAACTTACATTTCCCCGAATTTGTAACAGCCTGGATATTTATTTGTCAGGTAACTGAACACCTGTCTACAGTGTGCACCTGTAGTTTTGTTTAAACATTAAGACACTCCAAGTTGTTTTACCATCCCTGAATTCTGTATATTTAAATGTCCAGATTTTCACCATGACCTGAAGCAATGCCCTGAAATACACTGTAACATAATGCAGTGTAACATAAGATTTTGTTTTCTTTCCATCATGATAGGAAGCCCACATATCATTGCTGCTGAACCCAAAGAGAGTGAGACTGTCTTTCCACCAAAACCAATGTAACCAGAAAAGCAGGTTGCCTGTCAGTTAAAACTTTTATTAAACTGGTTTGATGTACTATCCTGTGTTATAAATTTGATGGCATTTTTGTGTAATTTTTAGAAGCATCTCCTGATTTTAGGGTTTTATGCTTTTCCTCTTCACTCAATATTAGTGTAAAAATGTGCTAGCAAAGTGTTACTTTTAACATTGCCATAATGGAATTTTTTTTTATGTTATCACTAAGCTACTATGTTGAGGAAAGGTGCTGAAGTCCTGTGAAAAATGTATGCAATAGCTTAAGAAAAAATCTGACATCCAAACTTGTAGTGGCAGCTTCTGGTGTATAGATAAGAGTTCACTTTATCTTTGCCTCAAGGGCTCAGAAATATTTATCTTTGGACCTGCTAGCCATAATGTTAAAATTTGTACAAAGCAACTGGAATGGTCTATAATTGCTCTGACTTAGATCATTGCATTTTCTTAGCTTTCTGCTCCAAACATTCTATCCTCTCCTTGAAAGGATTTCAGCATAGCTATCTTATATGCACATAAACCTCCCCTGGACCTCTGTAAAAACATTATCAGTAATAATAGACTCTTCCCTATTCAGAGGACTGATTTAAGGTATAGTTAATTTCAGATTTTTGCCTTCTCTTACTTGCTTGTCTCTAGTAATGAAATTGTTTCCAAACAAAGCAGGTTGCAGACATTATTAAAAAAAGTAGTTATCTATGTTTTCTAAGACTTAGTGTGAGTAAACTCAAATTCCATATGGTGATTATTTTTCAGACTCAAAGGTTATTGATCTGCAGCAACCCAAGCCTCTGGAACAGTGTGTGCTCATGGCTGCACTGCAGAATGACAGACCAGTCATCTTCAATTTAGGCTTCTATGTCTTGAATCCTAAGCAGCACCAAATCTGCGAATTTTTTATGTAACCAGCACTTGCTACAGATTCAAAAATCAGCTGTAAAACAGCACTACTCCTGTTATGCAGAATCTTTATGCTGGTGTGTCTCAGCTAACAGACCTGTTAGAGAATCCAGCAATAAACATGGTAATAAGCTGAGATCTCTGAAAATGTTTCTGAACCAGCACACTGAGAGCTGTCTCTGTGAAGTCTGTCATCTTATACACATCACTCCAGACTGATCAAAGAAAAACATTTTGGCCTGTAAATTTTAAAGTACTGCAAAATGTTTAAAACTGAGATAATGTTTAGCACTTTGCAAAGAGTGTTACACAAGATGGTAATGCTTTGAGTCCTTTCACATTGCAGTGTACAGAACTTTTCAGAAATGTGAATTTGACACCAGCCATAATTTAGGTTTCCTTCTATTTCATATAACCAGCAGAGTGGTTATGTATCTGGAAGAGGGTAGGTTTGCAAATATTCCATTTGCTGGCAAAGATTTTTTTTTTTTATTCATATCCCTCCGACATGAAGCCTCTGGTTATTTGCTGTCTGTGATTTCCAGAAAGTACATTCATTGTTATGTTTTCCCATTTCTTTGACATAGTCTTTACATTCACTTGGCTTTTAATTTCTTTGAAGTAGACTGGTGGGAGGTTTTATTCTCTAATACATGAAGGTTCTTGGGTGTCCCTCAGGTATTTCCAGATTTGCTTTAATCAACTGTTGCGGAATACATGATATTTTATCTGGAAACAACACAATTATTTTTTCAGAGAGCATTTTATCTCTTCTTTGATCCTAGGAGTAAAAAGGTTTTTTCTGCTCTGTAGGTAGAGGTCTCCACGATTGTGCCAATCTTGAGAATGTCAGAGGACCTAAAACAGCAGAGGGAGAAGTTCATAAAGAGTACTGAGATGCCATGCTGTGAGACACAGACAGAGTCTCTCTGTTCCATCCCCAGCCCAGTACCTGGGTATTTATATATGAACATGTATCTACATACGTGCATGCACATGCATATATGTGTGAATATATGCACATTAGAGTGTAGTCTGCTTCCATGTTCTTGGAACAACATTAGCATAGGCAGATCCAGTTGTGAGGCACTAATCTTCCAGCAATGAGCTACACAGGTGCATGTCTCAGCTGATGTGTGGTCATTTGCAGTGAAACTTCTGGCATTTAGATGTCTCTCTCCCAAGCCACAGATGAATAGAGATGCTGTGACAATTCTTTTTCTGTCTGAAGAACAGAGACAGCCTTCATGTCACCCATCACCAGTGACATCTGCTGATCACTCAGAAGCACAATAACAGAAGGGAGACTTGCAACTAAACATTCTGTGCAATTGCCATCCTCATCCACATCATTGCAAGCAAATCTGTGCTTTCGTCTCTATTTAATTCCTCTTTGCTCTCATGTAAATTTATTCCAGAAGCAGCTCCAATGTATTTTCCACCAAATGACACTGTAAGACTGCCAGATTTCTTCCTGCTGTCACAGTGCCTAATATAGATCTCTAGCCCTGCCATTAATGTCTGAGAGCTCTAGAGAAGGAGGCTAGCATTACAGAGAGCCACTCATTTATGATTCCAATTATGGCTTGACCAGGATTTCCTAAAAACCTCTGTTTTGGGGGTGGGCAACACAATAAGAAATCTAAACAAGTACATGAGCTGTTTCTAGATACTTTTCTGAGCTGAAATTGTGTATTTTGTACCAAATATTTCACTATGGCTAAGAAGTATCTAATGGAGCTCAGAATGTAATATAGATGTGCCAAATTTTCCACAGTTGGATTCTGCATAAAAAAATGTTGGACCACACCTCCTTGCACAAACAGCACGGGGGAGGAGCAGTAGGAGGTAATAGGATGTGCCATGGCTGGCTGCTTTGTGTTGTCCATTTGATGCAGAGTCATTTGCCCTACAGCACAGGACTGGGCTCTGTTATTATGAATGGGTTTGAAATGCTCATATGTCCCAGGAGACAAGAATGGAGTGTTTCAGTCAATAATGCAGCCTCAGCCCTGAGTGCTCCTGGAAACAGCACCAGTTCAGCAATTGGCTTAGCTGAACTGAAAGGAGGACAACACAAGTGGTTTCAGTATACAAATGTATACATGCAGAGGGAGTATTTTATATACATATGTAACTGTTGTTCTCTCTATATCACTTTGCTCTGTACTTTTCACTGAAACCGTGCAAGGCGGGGCTTTTCCCCACATCTCTGAAACCACGCATGTACTGTATTTTGTACTGCCACTGACTAGGTCTTTTCTAATATTACAAGGCAGATTGAATCTTTGTCAGGTATTTACTTAATTAGGGGCAACTATTACAGGTAACAGGGGTTAACTCTGGTAGGAATGGCCACTGGAATTTTTATCAGCATTTGAATATAAACTTTTGTCACCACCAGCCTGGATCTTTAACTACAATGGTGGATTGATGGGACTTTTAACTCTAAATCATGTCTACAGGCCATTTGAACACAAATGAAAAAGTGCTTGAACTTCTCTTCAAATAGGTACACAATTCAACTAAAAATTTTAAAAGAGAATTGCTTATTTTGTCTCCATTTGCATTTTCATCCTATCAAATTTGCACCATACATGCAATAAGACAAGAGCTGTCACTTACTTACACTTTCCCAAAAAGGACAATTTCCCAAAATGTGCTTAATTATTTAAACACACAGTAGTTCCTCTTTCTATTGAATTCATCCGCTGCCTCACAGAAATTTAGGAGCACAAATTCTGCAAATGAGTCGCCTTCAATGCCTGTCTCCTCTTTCCCTGCAGTTGATGGATGAACTCCAGTATTGATGACTCAACTCTGCTGCACCAGCACTTTCTGCTGAAGGCATGATGGTATCACAGAAAATGACCTTGTCTTTTTGCCTGTCGCACACATGGTTCGCATTGTTGTTTCCATCATATTGCAGCACGTCAACATGACATCACCTCAGCATTTACTTATCAGACAACCTGTCAACAGTTTAAAGGAAACATTTCTGTCTGCCAATCCACTATCTGAACCAAATTGTGCTAGGCTGGTGGTGGATCATGCATATCTACAGAAGCAAGTAATTGAAATGATCCATGGGTCAATACCTAGACATCTGTAATTCGAAATTGCAGTGGCTTGTGCAGCACATGTTTTATAGATCAGCCATTTTTTTCACCTTTGCATGATAAGATTATCATCAAGATGCTGCAGCAGTGTCGACATAGTTAAGGACATCCCCAGAGCTTTTTATTTCAGATTTAAAGTAGCTTTTGAAGTTTATTAATATTTCAAGTGGAAGATAGAAAGACCACATTTTGAAGATAACACAATGTCAGTGCTAATGTTAAGCCCCATTCTTGTCTAGTGCTATACCACTAAGTCAGACAGTCTGTGAAAGTCTGTGTGCAGGAGGGTGTTAGGAGAAATGTGAGGAAAACTCTCTCATAAAATCCTAAGTACAGAGTGAACAAAATATGGGAGCTGCAAGTTTAGATGGGTGAATGCAACAGCTGAACTCCAGTCAAGATTACTCTCTCTTCCTAAATACAGAAAATCCTCTGCTTCTGCAGTTGCAAGAAACAACAAAAGAACTCTTTACCTCTATTCATTTTGTTTATAACTCCACTGGGAAGTAACAGCTCTGTCAATAATATCCATACATGAAGAAAAACTTCTGTCTTTTTGTTTTTCCCTGACTACATTGTCTCATTTAAGACAAGGAGCCAAGAGGGGCTCAGCTGTCTATGTTACGCATATGTCCAAGTATGTACATATATTTGTTTTATACTTTCAGAGAATTCCAGAAAAGCTTACATTTTGGCCACAAGCCTGCAAGTAAATTCTGGCATTTTCTCTGTCCAAATTGCTGTCTCTGAAATCCTGCAGACATGAACCTAATTTTAAATTGAGTTTTTGGGTTTTTTAGTCAAGACAGAGATGACTTTTCAGTTGCTCAACAATTCACCTAGTTTCTCAGGTTAATTTGCAGCCCAAGACATATCCCGTAGAACAGGTCTAATAGCTTTTGTCCAGCTTACTGGGAAAGGACCACTGGAGAAAGAAAATCATTAGACAAGTATCCCAGGCACTAAGCCACAGCTTGGTACTTTGTCTGAGAGTTACAAATTACATAAAGCCAACCAAGAAAGTCCATCTTGTTTGCAATTAAGTTACACACACACACATGCCCAGGATGCCTTTGGGAAATTAATGACAATCCCTTCTACAGCATTCTGTACTTCTCCCCCACTTTCACTGATGATCCTCCTCTGCTCCCAAGGAAAAGAACCGAAAAGAAAAAGCTCAATTCACCATTCTCATGACAACCACTCTGCCTCTCCTTCCCCCTTTCCACAGACCAGACATGAACCTGGAGGCATACACATTGATCTGGTTATATGGAGGTGAACATGTTGCTCACAAAGCTGTGCCCACCATCGCAGCGAACTATGAGATGTAAAGGCAACAACACAAAAGTATCCCTGTTTCTTCCAGTCACTAGGGTTAGCAAAGAGTGCCTTGGCATTTGGGGACAGCTAAAAAGAATTAATATAATCAAAATGCATGGAAAGGATGTTTTTAACCATATGGAGCTATAGTCTCTGTAGACCTCTTCTGCTACACTCACACATCTCAATTTCTAAACTTTTCTACTCCACTACTAAACCAACTCTGGCTTCTTGCTTGTAGGAGCATCTGAATTTGCATGCCAAGAAAATTTCCTCACAGGACACTCACAGTCAAGTACAACCCATTTTGTACCAACAAAATTATTTTTCTCCAGTCTAGCTAAGCTATTCTTGAATTTGTTGCAATTTCTGTGATTTGGCTGTCAAACCATCAATTATTCCCCTCTCTGTATCTGTGATTTAATTTCACCCTCCTAAATAGAGTTTGAGGACTTTACCTAACTCCATTGCAGTAATTTGAGACATCTCTCCTATTTTCCAGACATGGTTTAAAATCTGATTTTTCTTCTAAACTGATAATTTAATCTAAGTTTACACGTTTTAAATATATGAGATGTTCAACCATGTATGTTATTAATTAACTTTTTAAAATAACTTAGTCCAAAGCAAATTCTGGCAAGATCTCATTCTAAGCATTGGACAGTATTTGTGATAGGACTTTGATAACACTGCAGAGTAAGGCTTTTCCAGTCTGCACTGTCTCTTCAAGACCAAATTTCATTAAATCATATACAAAAAATTTCAAGCTGGATAGTATCAACAGTCTTCCTGAAGGCATGAACCAAACAGATCTATTGCAGAATGACACCAGATTCAACAGACAGGTTCAGAACAGTATCCCGGACATGTTAAAAGGCGAGAACATCCAATTGCTCTGTCAAAATAGCAATCTTCACCTTTCCTTGGTTTCCTGTCTCATTCATAACACTCTAATACTAACAATAAATGGGGCTGGCCAGAAGCGTCCTCCAACTCCTTCTCACTCTTGTTCTGATCTCTCTGTCTCTTCTTTCTCTCACTGTGCATGACAGGCTACCTGGGTATTTTTACCTGATTTCATAAGTTGTTTGTAATGGCAACCAACAGAATAACACCAAAACGTTGTTCATTGTTCTTATCAGGGCTAAAGGGAAGCTATTTTTTTCTTCTTTTTTTTCTGATTCATTCAATTTTAGTGCCTGCCTAAGCCTGGATCTCACACTGAATGAATGGATCATTAATCCACCTAAATGCTGCACGGGGATCTGTTGTTTCCCAGCTGTCTTTAGCTATGCCCATTGCTCCACTCTGTTCTTATAAATAAATGAACCGCACTGAGCAAGACAAGAACTGGCACTACAAGCCCTGTGTCAATATATTGAGATGAGAACAGAGGAAACTAAATAGGATCATTCAAAGACGAAACTAAACAAAGTATGGACAAGTACAACAGAACTTTTTTATGCTAAACCCAAAACAATGAGGAACTTTGAGGACATTACGGCAGAAGAAGACCTAACCTGGTTTACTATAGGGCAACGTGCTAATTATAGCACTGATTCACATGAACCCCTTATTATAAATTACATTTGTTTTGTAAGAATGACAAATATAGACCCCACTTACAGGCACGCAAGCAGATACATATAAAGGTCCCCTAAAGCCATTCTGAAAATTGAAAAATCAACAGTTAAAAAATGATGATAAATACATGGAGAGAAGTTAGCCCAAATATACACATTGCTATACTCTAAAGGGAAAAAACCTTCCCAAATCAGTTTGGAAAGCCAAGTCTAAACAACATGAAAGCCTCCAGCAATGGGGCATTCATCCAAAATCAATCAAATCAAAACACACACAGTTTAAAAAAATAAGTTAAGAATTCGGCTATCCCAAGATTACCTTATTGTGTGGTTCCTTAAAGAAAATTCATTATTTAATCCATCAAAAGAACGCTTAGGATTTCATTGCTTCCCTGTCTCCCCACACATTTCCTTGTTACAAGGTAAATTCCTTCTCAAAACAAAATCTCCACGGTACAAAGCAACCTCACAATTCCATTTCCAAATGAGTCAGTTCAGACAGAAACAGTCTAAGTTAAAAACAAACAATCTGACAAAGGAAAAAAAAGGTGTTAGGACTCAAAACTCTCCTGCTGCTGAAAGGTTTTTTTCCAAAGCAATAAACAGTCAGCTCAAAGAAACTATTAATTCATAGAGCTATTTAATACTCTCCAGTGTCATAAGATTAATCAGTCTCTCTGCACACTTTTTCCAAAGCCAGTTCTCCAAGTTTGAATATCTTCCAAAACAGTTCCTTACTTGAACTACACTTGCAAGAAACATTTCCCCTTCCAGGGTGCACTTCCAAGAGATTACCAGGAACTAATCACTGGTGCCATTCCAGCAGCTTTGCCACACTGAAAGCCAAATGGATCTTGTACAAACCCGTCAATTCACGAGTGTGAAGCCCCAGGTAATTCAGAAGCAGTAACGATCCCTTCATAGCATGTGAGGTACACTGCTGTAGCTCCAATTCCTGCATGGAATAGGCATGGACACTCTGCTGCCAAGCCAGTAAAGCCTTTACCTACTTGGCAGGTAAGAGCTGCTAGCCATGCAGATTAAAACCAGCTCACGAGTTAGAAAATATGTCACGGCTCCTAAGACTTTTTAACAGTTCCCTGATCAGTTCCTTGATCTTGGAACTGCCTCCACGTGAATATAAAAAAAGACAACTATTTTAAGCTACCTTTCTCTTTGTTTCCTAGAGGAAGCATTTCTATATAGCAGCAGAATTCCACCCCAGCCATATTCTCAGGCATAAGAGTTTTGCACACCTTGTAAGATTTGAATAAGTTAAAATTGCTATCTATTGCAGTTAATATCAATATACCTTTTCTAATATACATAATAGAGACACACCAAAAAAAATGGAGCTTCAACAGTTAAAGCCTAAGCAGCCTAGCTAGCCAGCTGGCAAATAGTTAATGATTCTGCCCATTTGTAAACATCTTTATGCTTTGATGAGGTGATGCAAAATGGTAGCTAGTATGTGCTTGTCAAGAGAAATCATATCAGATTAAATTAATTCATGTCCTTAAGACCAAAAATAGATTTGTGCTCTCTTCCTCTTCTCACAGTAATTCATTCCCACTCACTTAGTAGCATGATGGAAATCAAATGAACACTTAGGTAAATCTGCAGAGGAAACAGAAAGCAATGAGACTACATTCTCCATGAAATCTGTATAGTAGGAGTCAGGCTTATGGAGGTGGATTGTTAAGAAGAGCTGGAATTTAATGGGTCAGAGCGGACAGATTCCTCTTTGCTAACCACACAGCACATTGTTATTGACTTACACACAAAGGCTTTTCCTACAACAGCATGAGCAGGGTCCACAGCTCCACACAGCTGGGATAATCCCAGGAAACTCACTGCAAGCTCCAGTTCTTGCCTTCTGCACTGCACAGAATCATCCAGCTCTACCAGAGCAAGGAACTGCTTGGCTCAGGAGGAAGTTTTTCCAAACCAGATGATTCTCTGATTGTGCCTATAAATTCCTCAAACTGTCATCAGAACACTTCAAGGAATTCCATCATGGTATTTCTCGTAATTTCATTATCATTTCATGTAAAATCCTCTTCTCTTGTGTCATTTGGAATATTTGTATACCAAAAGAACATTCAGTGAGCAATACTCTAGTGAGCAAATAATTGCAAATCTTGAACTTGAATACTCAAAATTAATGGTTTGCAAAGAAAATAAATGTTATTATCCTTGCTAGGATATAAGTATCCTTCAGGAATGCTTCAACATTGTGAAGTTTTCAGTCTCAGGAAAATGAAAATGGGCCTATTTTCCTAAACTGTTTCCTTTAAGTGCATGTAGACTCACCATGGAATAAATAGTCCTCAGGTCTGGATTTCAAAGTCCAGGTCCACGTCTCGATTTTAAATCTGTTTCCAAAACCTAAATATTTGGGTGATGTTTAAATGAAATATAGGGTTCTATTTTTTTTCTCTAATGACAGAACTATTCAAGTAAGGAAGGATGCTTTCTAAGACTGGATTTTTGTTGACCGATATTGTAAGTAGCTCTAAACTATCCTGAATGCATATCTGGATGATTTGTGTTGGTAAATATACCTGTTTGTTGTTACCAATCTCTGACATACTGCCACTTCCTGAGGGCAATTCCAACACTGCACAAACAGGAGTAAACAAGAAGAAACAGTGTCAGAAAATGCAGGAGAGCTGAATATACATGATGAAAAAGGAAACTGAATTTTCATATTATCAAAACATGACACCTCCATCAACACTCAGAGGATACATCCACCTGATAGGTAAAACCGTTCCCAAGTCAGCAGACAATGGAAAAGGAAAAGACAACGCAGATGTACCCTTCATCATCCTGCAGCAAAATACAGCAACATAATTGGGAAAGAAAATCCTGCAAAACTACAGCCAACTACTACTATGAACAGGTTGTGCATCTTCATGTTCAATAAAACATTTTCAAAAATCTCTAACAATTTCTAAGATACTACACTGTAACTAAAATGTAACAATGGATAAAATTACAATATCCCAATTTCCTTTGAAACTTTTAAGTATTTTTTCTTCCCTTGCCTTGAAGACAGTGTTGATAAATCTTCCCAAACACCCTTTAATCCCAGTTACATTTTTTTCACTACCCAGAAAATGTGCATTCACATCTTCATGAATATTTGGTCCTTGGCTCAGAAATGAAAGGCAGCACATTATTCACGTTGCAGTAAATCTTCCAGCCAGTACAACTGGCAGAGCCGATGTCCACAAACGCATAGGATTGCCACTTCCTCTAAAACTCTGGGAAAACATAGCAGCCCAGCTAAAGAAAATGAGGCCATAGTTACATGGCACAGAAAACCCCGTTTAAGGATTTGCATGTGACACGAAAAGCCCCAACTCTGCAAGAACTGCAGATTCATGCAGATTGGGAGTCACCTGGTCCAAGCCCCAGCTCCAAGCAGAGCCAGTTACAACAGCTTATCCAGTCCCCTGTCCACCCTTCACTGCACTCACTCCGGTATATCAGTGGCCATTGTACTGGTACAGCCAAGAAGGGACACTGCTCTCCAAGGGAGGTTTCAAAAATGTTGAATAGAGGGGAAAAAAATCACTTGATCTTCTGGCTAAGCTCCTGCAGCCCATGGTGGGCTGCTCACCTTTTTTCACAAAGTGAACTTGTCCCATTCCAATGAACTTGAATCCACCAGGACCATCAAGTAATTTTTTGCAAAGATGCTCTCAGCCAAACAGTCTCCAGCCAGTACTAGTGCATGGGATTGCTCCATCCCAGACACAGCATTTTCCACTTGGCTTTGTGGAACTTCATTCAGGTCCTCTCAGACCAGCCTGACAAGATGTCCCTGAATGGCAACTCCCACTCTCCAATGTACCAGCGTTAGGAAGTGTTTTCATTCCATCACATGACAAAAAGGAGGCTTACAATTTTTAGTACAGAAGGCAGAATAATACATCAAAATAATGAGAAGAGAAGAAACGTAAGTTTTCATGTAAGTGCTACAGCCATCAAGCTATCAGCTATTCCAGCTGGCTTTGTTATGATCAGCTATCCATCGCAGAAAAAAATAAAACCAACATTTTCAAAAAGACCAATGTATTTCCAGGAAACCATGGATTTCTGCCAAGTGCATTAATGGACAAAACATCATTCACAACTGATGATATTTTATTCTTCAATGATTATTTAAATGCAAAGTCCTTGAAATCACAATATCCTGGAAATACCTCCTCTTCTGTATGCTACAGCCATAAAGCTCTGTGTGCCACAGGGTCCCAGTCTTTATGGTGACGGAGTTAAACCTGACATATCAGATTTGTCTCTAATGTTACATAGCCTCCTTTAACACAGCTTCTGTTCTGAAAAATTGAATTTCTATGTAAGTCTTCTCATTTGTTTAAAGCACTTTTTTTCCTCCCCAGTAAACACAGAAAGAGTTTGCAGCACAATTTATATGCTGTTTTATTAACAACACACAAAATCCTTTGTTTATGCCAACCCCATCCAAAGTTGCTTTCCGTGACATGACTTGACACACTGGCAGATTCTTTGGAATATCATTTCTCCTTCCATTTTTCCTTTACTGTGTCATGTCTAAATCTGTTTCAGTAGGTTTTCTCATTTATTGATTTTTTTTTATTATTTTCAATAGAGCACATTACTAATATTTTTCTACTTGCTGTTTTTCCTTTGGACTCAATGGATAGTATTTTTATTCAGCTTTGCAGGTAATTTTATTGTGTGTTTTTGGCTTAAAAATGAAGAGAGAGAGAGAAATCTCTCATCTCTTTTTTAGCTGGAATGCCCAAGAAAGTGAAGTCTTCCAGACTGCCACTAGCACTAACATCATAAAAGTATTTCATGTTCATTAATAATTCATCATATTCTGCCTTAAGAGAGTTCAAAAATTCACCAAGTCACAGTTCAGTAAGCTTGTTCCCAAAGCTTCTGGGAAGATTAAAATGCTTATCATAATTATATGAATATAATGTGTAAAAAGGCTGCATGAAGTTGCACAGAATGTTAAATGGGCTAACCTCTTTACACTAAGATATTAATATCTGTATGTTCATACATTGACATATTGCCTTGTGTCAAATGATGCAGAGTTTGTAAAGTCTCAGACTTCAGCCCAGGTCTTGCAGCAGGGTCTTGTGGATCTTCTGTAAGTACCACTCTAAAAAATGTCACATTCTGTTTCTGGAATCAGACCGAGTAGCCCATTACAGAGTAAGAGTAATGACAATCTATTTCCATTTCTTATGCATTTGCCTAACATACACATTTGAACAACTTGCTTTCATGTATTTTTCTGTTTTTCTAACAGAGGGGTATGCTGCTGCTCACACTCTCTTCAGGCAGGTGAGGGTGCATTTTGGAATTGTCACTGCTGAGGAAGACCATGCTACAAATCCCAAGGCTTGCAATTACACGAGTTTTATCATAACAAAACCCACACTCTTTGACCCTCCATGCACGCCTTCCCTTCCTCTTCCAGGCTGTCTGGGGCTTTCTCCAGCAGCAGGGCTGCAGACAGAGCTGGCTCTGTGGCAGGGATGACCTCATCCCACACCACACAGCTGCAGAGGCAAGCTGTGTGCCCCACGTTCCAAACAACAGCTTTCTGGGGAATTTATTTGTTCACACATGAACAGTAAATCAGCGTTCAGCATTTCTAAGTTGCAGAGGGGTTTTGCTTTGTGGGAAATGCCTAAGTGTGAGGTTTGTATTTCACTGTTAGGAATGAGATATAAAATGCATAATGCATCTAACAAAGATATGTCAGAAACAGCTTAGAGAATCCTGGAATATAAACAGCTCTGCCAGCAGAGTCAGATACTCCACACAGCAGATCATGTACTAGACCTACGCATTACAGTTAAAGGGCCAAATTTCAGTTCACATAAATAAAGGATTTAACTAAGATTACTAAATAAGTCATTATATATTAAAAGCCTTCTGAGACGTGCTATTTGCTCTGTCTCTCTGGTACCCTAAGCTTTTCACTACATCAGCTACAGGATACAACCACATCTTCCCACCTGCCTGCTTTCCATCATGTCCCTGGGTGCAACACCCAGGGTTCACCCCACCCTGCCCAGGGTCCAGGACCCCACACCCGACCCCAAGGCCACCAGCCCCTGTCCCAGCTCCCCATGGCAGGTGATGGCAGGGCCAGGCAGCCAGGGCCTGTCCCAGCCCAGCCAGAAGCAGGGCAGCTGGGGGCATGAGGGCAGCTCCAGCCCCAGCAGCAGGCACCTCTCTGGTGACAGGGGCATGCCAAGCCCAGGCTGGAATGGGTGGGTAAATTTTTTCCTAGGATTAAAGGCAGACACATATTCCAGATGATGCTTGGTCCTCCAGAGCTGACTGTGGGGACAGGGCACACGTGGCATGCCCACAATGGGAGCTCCCACAGACCCTGGTCCTCTGATGTGCCAGCTTCAGCACGCCCAGGCAGCGCAAGCAGCCTCAAATCACCCTTTTTCTGAAGAAACCTCTGAACAGAGCAGGAATGCCACAGCTATTTCTTGGTTCTCTGCATAGAAGGCATCTCTGAGAGGAAAAAGCTGTTGTAACCTGGCTTTTGTCAATAGAGAAAGCCAATTTTGTGATTCGGGAAACAACCCCACGTCAGAATTGCAGCACAGAAGTGTGAACAAACTACAGTTGTCTCCCCAGCTGGAGCCAGTCCATCCTCCAGCTCCATGTTAGCCCTTATACAGTGTTTTAACAACCCCTCTTCTACATTTGTACTGAAATTTGTTCTTGTTGGAGTGTGAGGTTTGGGATCTAGACTGCCACTTCAAGTCATTGCTAGTGAAGAAATTCCAGAGCGATCAAAATAAGCAGTTTCCTACAGTTCTTCCCAACACTGCTTTCCAGTGAGCAGGTTCTGGGCCTTTCACATCATGAAGCTGTAATGAATCACCTTTTGTGGAGTTTAGTGCATGTACAAAGAACTCCTTCCTGGCATTTTTTTCATTATTGTAAACTGCTTTTGATTGCAAAAGGGCTCTGCTGTGTGGCATAGGGACCTGCAGCAGATCTGTGCTTGCTTTGATGCACCACTGAGCTGCAATTGTTACACCTGCTGTGCAGAAATGGGGAGCAGGGCTAAGGTACCTCCAACCCCAGGTGTCGCCCCTCATCTCTGTAACAGCTCTGCCCAAGCCCCACGCTGGGGGATGGGAAGAGAAAGAAAACAGTCCTTGAACTATGAAATAAATTTCGTACGTTTCAAACACTGACTGGAAAGAGACCTCTGATATTCTGGAGGCACCAGGATTCCCAGCATTGCTGACTTTATGAAACGTGAGGAAATTTGCCAAGAAACAGCAGAGTTCACAGCAGGCAGTAGCCTTGAGAAGGTAGAGTAAAACCTAAAGTGATGCAAACGAGTTATTCCAACAGGGTTTTCTCCAACTCTGTCACTTGATATAGAGTAAGGGTACAGGTACCTGAGGTAGGACAGATGACTGGCAATCATGAAAATTTTGAAAATCAATGTTTGAGAAGCGTGGGATAGCTGTAGAAATGGTACAGTGCAAAGGGAAAGAGCTGTGAAATAGAGTAGTCAGACAGAGATCTACAAATATGATGGATATTTTTAGTTGATGGCAAATCCACTGTGGGAGTAGAAGGGAACGAGGACAGAAAAAGCAGTTGTCACTGAACTGAAAAAACTGAAAATCCTCTCACTGTTGCATACATCATTTCAATTTTGACTGTTAGTTTTTTGGGGTTTTTTTACTGAAAACAGAGTTCTAGGCAAGAAATACATTTGAAATAAAAAAACTGGGAGTTTCATTTTGAAAGTTGAGGCAAAGTATTCAGATTATTTTGGCATGGGTTGGATGTTCTTCAACATGAAATTCAACAAAGTCTCGCAAGTCCATAGACTATTTTCATGCCACTGAATCTGCATCTTTCCATGGAAAATGTTTCAGCTTTAAATATTTATCCAACATCATCAGTAAGAGAGATTTTTGTCATGACAGGAATTACAGCAGAAAGTGTTTGGTATTCTTAGCGTCCACCCTTCACAACACATATTGCATAATACAGATTTTCTCCTGCTATATACCACTACAGTACCATGTGTCTTCACCACACAAAATATAATGAATTTCAAAATAAAGATTACTTGCTGGATCTAACAGAGCATTATATTATTTTTTACCATTCTAGATAAATCAATAGAGAGGACCTAAAACGTTGTGTAGAAAGCATTTTAAAATTAAAGGTTAGATTCCCTCTGGAGATACATGCAACTCTAACTGCATCCCAATAGCAACACTACATTTTTAAACAAAAGCAAATATTAACTCATTTTATTTGAACCACATACTTCCTAACTCTGCACACTGTAGCAGAAATTGCAAAATATGCTATTTGACAATATATAAAGTAGCTACATGAATACAGATAAATTTCACTGAAACTGTAATGGATTTTTGCAGCTTCACCTGCTCTAAATAAAGACACTTAGAGGAGAGTAGAAAACCAGGGATGCAATGCAGCCAGAGCAGCCCAGTGAGAGGCCTTTGATCTCACTCCTCGCAGGGACTGTGGGCAAGAAAAAACTGTCACACTCAGTGATCAAAAAATAACATCCTGAAGTGCCCTGGGATTACCTGGATGCCTAGGAAGGTGTCAACATGAAAAAATCATGGCCTGTCCTTTGACATGCTGAAACAGGGTCCTGTAACTGGGAGCATAGCTCATGGGCTGCCTTGGACCTACAGCAAGTCCTGTCACAGGCAAGTGACAGCAAAAGGCGCCTGCCTAGCACAGCCCTCCCCAGACACCAAACAGAATTCCAGGTGCATCCCTGCTGATAGGAGTGTGTCCTCCACAGCAGCCAGATGCACCTTGCTACAGGTGTTCCAGTCCTCACTGCGAATCCAGGTGAAAGCAAACAGGCAGAACAGAGCCAAACCTGCCCCTGATGAGAAATCTCATACAGCTCTGGCGGTGCATGTGCATGCACACACAGGCACATCCTTGGTTCCTCCAGCCTTGACCCTTCCCTAGAAGAAACTTCCAAAAGTCAGTCTCATGGGCCTGCTCAGGCCTGACCCTCCTAATTTTGAAGAGGTCCACAGCAGGTTGAGGAAGGGTCTTTAAAAGACTTCCTTATGAATCTAATGAACAATCATCTCAGTCTCCACAAACTCCCAACCTAAAGGGGAGGAAGCAAGAATGTCTCTGGCCAGTGGATACACCCCTGTACACAAAGGCACCCACATAAGCACACATGCAAATATTCATGAGGGGATTTTTGGAAGTCTTTCCAAGGAGATTTTTCCTCCAGTAAAAATGGAGCAAAAGACAAATATAGATAGGGAATTTTAAGACTTATTCTCAAAAATATTTTTCTTTGAGTTTGCATTTAATATGCAGGCTGCAAATATTGAACCACTGACATTAAACAGTGCCTATGCTTATGCTTGTTCATAAAAGTTGTAAAAGCCAAAAAGCCTTATAAAACTACATCAGCCACCCCACCACCAGCAGCAACAAAGTAATGTCAATACTGGAAAAAAATTTAAGCTTCTTCAGAAGACAAATAAAAACAAATAAACAAACACAAACCCCAGACAGACATAATCCTGATCTTCATTACCACTTATTAATGGTTTTAACATGCTGCTATATGGATGATCATTGCCCAGCATTCAACTCTCTTTGCTGAGCCCAGTGATTCAGACAATGTTGCAAAATTCATTGACCACAATTCACTACACTGCTGCCTTTTCTGCTAATTGCCAGCTGCCACCCAGCTTGCAAGACAAAGTGTAAATGGGGACCAACCCCTGGAGGAGTCCTGTTTGCCCACCTTTAAGCACCTCCAAGACCTAAGGGGAGGCTGGCGTTTGCTAAATGTGATAGAGGCCATTGCCACCAAGCCACCACCATTTGGATCAACTTCCAAATCTGTGGGCATGATGATCAAGAAGCAGCAATGGGTTGTTGAGGGCTGACCTGCTCCTGACAGCACAAGAGCAACAAAATGTGTTGCTCTACTTCTACCTCTGCTCACTTATGTCTCCTATTTATGGACCTTTCCTAACATCTGTCAGTGGAACCCCATTTAACCAATCTTGTGCCTGAACTGTGGATGCTTTGCAGAAAACACCACAATTTCTCTTCCCTCAGAATCAGCCTTGCATCATGC
Source organism: Nicator chloris (assembly GCA_013400495.1). Lineage (NCBI taxonomy): Eukaryota > Metazoa > Chordata > Aves > Passeriformes > Pycnonotidae > Nicator > Nicator chloris. The sequence goes on from WAAE01013422.1 coordinate 31,037, forward strand.
TGAGTGCTGGATGACTACAGGAAAAAAAATCCCCCTTCTGTCAACTTCATCTCACGAGCACTAAGCATAAAGAAAAACATAGTGTCATTCAAAATGCTGCCTCTTTACAAGCATAACAAACCCTCTGTGGAGAAAAATTACCAAATTGGTTGATTTGTTCAGAGGGCCATTATGCATACAGAAATGTAAAAAATGTGTGTGTGTGCTATTTTCTGCATTCTTTTCTCTAAGCTGCTGATTGTTCATGTGTGTGTAAATAAAGTTTTCACATTCATAATCAACCGCCTCCTTTTCCTCCCCTCCTCTCCTGCCTTATTCTTTTAATATTGCTTCAATAATTTGTAAGTAGCAGTAATCACACAATGAGATTTTCCTGAGAAATTTCAGGAGACTCAAAATAAAAAAAATTTCTTTTCTTCACATTTTCATGAAAGTATAGCATTTCAGGCTCTTTTTCCCCTATGAGTGAACACAAATTCACTCTTCTGAAAAATATACATTTAAAATTTTGAGGCAAAGGAAATTGGAATGTTTTCTCCATCTATATGAAAATGATAGTGATATTGCAAAGAACAGGCTGTAAAACCTCTAAAAGAGACAGAAGAGTGACAAAACACTTCCTTTGTATCTCCAAAAAATCTGGGTAATGAACAATTGGAATACAGAAAACAGTCAAAGTCATCATTTTAAAACATTCATAGCTGTTAAAATATCACATGCCTCTTTCTTTTATTTTTCCCTCAGGAAAGGTGGTTTAAGAACGGAAAGAATTCCCACCTCACTCAGTTCTCAGCTGGTAGAGTTCACTGCAGGAATAGCTTGACTCTGCTCCTTCCCCTCCATCTATATTGTATCCACTAATGTTACAGAAACTCACTCAGACAATCTTTTACTGGTCTTGATTCAGGTCAGAGAGGAAGAAAGATATAGTCCTTTTTACATAAAAAGCAGCTTTTTCATTTTTGGTGAAGAAAAACAGAAACAGGAAACAGGAAAGGAAAATTGTACGGGAGAGGGAAAAAGGAAGACAAATTGGAAGGGACAGAATACGGAGAGTTCATTTTCTTTTTGCTTTTTTGATTCAGTGATACTTCAGATTGGCTTTAAGACTGATGGAAGGCAAAAATATCTTATAAAATCTAAGTCTTTCCATCAAGTTTTATCAATGTCTTTCAAACTCTAAACCACACTGCAGCCCTCATAACTCATGGTAATTTATGCTCATAAGGTCATAAGGCACTTTTCAAGATATTTAACTTTAACCTGGCTTGAGACTGAGAGACTGCAAGTACATAATTGTTCTTTAGTTACCCATCAATGCTGATGTTGAGTCAACAATTTTTATATGCTAACTTGATCTGTTTTCACAGGCTGCCTAATAAATTTTGAATTAAACTGTGGCATGCAATACATTAAGTATCTCTAGATCTAGAGAAGTCTACAGCAAACCTTTTAAATACAGTCAATGCACTGGTTGGGAGTAATTCAGCTTGATTTTCACTAAAACAATGAATAAGATGGCATTTTTAAGCAAAAAAAAAAAAAAAAAGTGGCATATTTTCTCCCCAATCATACAAAGCTATTTAGATTCATCAATCCCAAATTCATGAGGAATTCTATAAACTGTGGTTTGGGAAAAAAACAGCATGAAGTTTTCTGAAACATGATTGGATTACACATCATTTGTAAAACAAAAGAATCCAGATGTCAGTGACCTGGACAACTCATTATTAACACTGCACACAACTGAAGTACATTTTGTGAGGCCTTCCTGGTAGAATAGTGTGCTTGTGTTTACTGCTAGAACAGCTTGTCATCGTTATCTGTTAGACATTTTCATCCATGCAGTTTCCAAACAGTTTTATAGTGTAAAAAACTGAACTAAACCTTTCCCTTGTAATGGTTTCATAACTACTGCAGGATTTATACACTACCTTAGCTTAAAGTGCAACAGATGGATTGCTACCAGGAAACTTTGAAATTGTCAGGAAGACAGTAAGAAAAGGAAAAAAGGAAAAAATTTCAAGAGCTCTATATATAGCCTTTGAACTACCATACTACTCATCTGTCATCCTTGTGAATGCCTATTCTCCTGGAAAAGTATATTCTTATCCTAGCAGGAAAGTATAAGGGCCCACAGGGCTTCCTTCCCAAACTATGAATAATGGACCTGCAGCAATGCATTGCCTATGATGTGCCTTAATTTTTATTATAGTGCATTAACATTAACTGAGGTACATCATTATGACCAGAGTAAAAGACAAGCAAGGTAATATTTCTGTAATAATTTCTTTTATTTCCTAATTTTCCATCTTTAGATATGCAGGAAAATGTGTGCATTGTGCCATGACATAAGTATTTAGCACATTTCCCACAGTATATCCAAGGATTTCAGACCAACTTTCAAGACCCAGATTTACTCTTTTTACATGGTTTAAATTATTCCATTGATGGTACTTATTCTGTGGGAAAAAAAAAAAATGTACTGGCTGAATTTTTTTAAAAACCCTTCCTTGTCTATACTGCTACAAAATAGTAGCAAGTTATTACTCTTACCAAGGATCAGCACAGGGTATGGAGGATACCATTCATTCCGAAAAAGTCCAGACATATAGGGAGGCCATATAAGGGAACAATCAGTAACTGAAAGATGAATCATTAAAAAAAAAAAAAAAAAAAAAAAAAAGAGAGAGAGCTGATAAGAAGAATTTACAGAAAGAACAGGCTACTTTTTAGAAACATATTCACAGGTGGAGACAGAAATTATTTGTAATTGCTAGACATGCAAGGGGATTTTTTTAAAGACAATGAATGGTTTTCACGTTTTATACTGATGGCAAAATATTTTAGTGCATAGTAAAAATCTTCTAACCATTCTGGAGGCCTGGTATTCCCATTCGCAATACTAGAGGCTTCTACATCAGGTTATAAACAGCTTCTTTTCTCCTGGCACTAAACATTTGGATGCTTTGCAGGTATAGAAACATATGGCACCTGTGACAGCAGCTACCACAATTGGGCAAATTAGGGCAAAATCTCCTCCAGGGCTCCTCACCCTCCCTGACCACACTCAGGAATGAAGCTGAGGAACAGCAGAAGCCCAGGAGATGGACAGGAGAAAGGTCAGAGGCACACAGACACCATGACTGTGTCAAGTGGAAGCAGAACACATTGCAGAAAGTCAAGGATTATGAGCACTGGCAGAGCCTCCTGACTGCGACAGGAGCTGCAGGAGAAAGCCACAAGAGAGCACGGTGCTTTATGGAACACAAATGACAAAGGCTCTGCTCCAAAAAGTGTTTGATCTCCTCATTCCTTCCCAACCAGCCAGCCTCAGCTCCTGGAGCCAGATCAGACACCACGCCATCTCACTGCACCACCTCGGTTTGCAGTTTTCCAAGAGGTAATCTATTTGCCAACTTCTATTTTTGTCAGACCAACCTGTTCCCTGAAGCATAATGAAAACTCCTTGCCAGATCAATTTGTTTCTGAAGTTTCCTGGTTGCCAGCTCCACTCTGAGCTATTTCATTTTGTCTGCATGTCAGAACCATTAGTCTGGCGACTGCTTAAATCTTTCCTTATTGTCACAGGTTGGGGGGGAGGTGCTAGATACTCAAAACAAAGCAAAATGCCTGCCCTGCAGAGACAGCGCTCCAAGTGATGTGGCAGCATTAAAAAGTACTGGCAGTGGGTGCTGCCACTACCCAGCAGGAGAGGTGAAGGGGTTTGGGGCATTTCTGTGCAGCTGGGCAGGTGGCACAGTGCCGAACGAAGGGGGAGGGAACTTTCCGCAGGGGCTGGAGTGCCATGCAGCAAGCAGCTCTCCTGGAGGCCCCGGGGAGACACCTGGGAGGCACCAGCGCCAGGTGTGGCTGAAAACCTGAAAACCTGCCTCTGAGCTGGTGTTGCAATTAGCTGAGTAATCCTACACCATTCATGACCTTGAATGGATTTTTTTTTCCCCCAGTGTGATACTTTGTCAGGAAGTGAGTGGCAAACGCCAGTGTCCAAGAAGAGATGAGTCAGGTTATGTGGACAGACAAAGGCATCAGATCTGCAGCCCTGCAAGAGGAGTGTGAGGCTCTCAGCGTGCTCAAGAGAGGCACAGGGGTTTTATGAAAGGCGGTGCTGAGTCATGAATGACAGAAAGGAGACAAAGGGAGATTGAAGGTGAAACACAGTATACACAGAGAGGATTACCAAGAAAAAGCCTGTGTTTCATATTATCCTTTCCATTCTTTAGGGCTTCACAGGAAATTATGTGCCCTGGTTTTTGAAAACAGCTTGTTGCAGAAGCTGTGTGTGCTCTGCTCTTGGTTCATTCTGCATGCTTTGCTGTGAACTAGGGCAGTGCTGATTAGATAGACAGCTCATAACCCTAGTCAAGATTTTTTCCCCTTAGGAAGGGAAAAAAAAAAAAAAATAAAATAAAAAAAAAAAGCTGATGTAATTCCCCAGGGCTCCTTCTTTGGCTTTGCAATTGCATAGCTACACAGTCTCCCAGAGTAATTGTCTTGAACAACATCCCAACCCCCATCTACACTGAGGGACCTTCTGGCTGCATTTCCTTGCCTGTGTTTTCTGCTTTATGTAAGGAATGAGAAAGGGAGAGTGAAATCAGAAGAATGAAAAAGGTGATGAAATTTTCAGTTCAGACACAGAAGGTACATTCAGTACTGGATGTCAGAGGGAAATCTGAGAAAGAGGCTTCTGCGTTCCAGACTCTGACTTCTCTACGGATGGGGTGACACTGAAGTGGGAGGCAGTGAACACAGACAGGCTGCTGATCCTCTGCAGCAGAGGCCTTTCCAAACGGTATCAGCCATGCAGACTCCGCTCGGATCTCTGCCTCCCTTTCCAGCACACCACGGCATTGGTTAATTGATTCTGAAAACCTGCTCCTCGATCACACCCACAGGTCTCATAAATGTGCTATGGTTAAAATCATCTTGGCCTGAAGGCTGAAGGATCACAGATATATCCAAGCCCTTGTCTGAACCCCCCAAAATACAAGTCCAGAGAAACAAACAAAAAAAAAACTGCTTTCAAATAAGCAGGAAAAAAAGATAGGCTGAAGGTCTGTTTAAAAGAAGTAAATGCTGCATTCCCTTGAATCTGTGACCACTCGTTCTAAAAATCAACATCTGAAAACCAAAGGAGATTCACAGATTTGGAAGGCCGGTCCCATTTGAATGCAAATAAGTGTTTAAATACGTGTAGAAGGAAATAATTTTACAGTATATTGCAAATCAGCTTGCTGCCTCCGTGTCTCTTTTTCCCACCTGAAAAGTAGGTCAACAGTCCTTATGGCTTTGAAAAGCTGAGATGAAGAATTCTGGTTGAAAACAAGCAGGGTTTGACTCATAAACAGAAAGAAATACTAGTTTTACCTTTTGTATGTAAGACTTCAGGATGTAGTTAGAAATCAGGCACCACTGCATGTTATCTGGCATTCATACTAAGAGCTCACTGCACCCCAACTTTTCCATTCTCTGCTTCATTATCCACACAAGTGGATGAGTTGCAATATACTGCCTGCAGCAACATAACATAAAAGCACCCCTCTCATGAAGAACAATGGCAGAAAGGGAGAGATGGGCTAAAACAGCTTTAAAAACAATGAGCTATTTGGGTAAAGGAAGATGGCAAGGTGGCCAAAGGATCAGATGATTCAGCATATCCCACCGTAACTACCAAGACCATTAGAGAATAAATGGGATATTAAACTATTTACAGATGCTTGCATTATCACAACAAAACCCAAAGGAAAAACAGTAATTACATTTCTTGCCTTCTCTTGGAATAAACATCCACCAAGGGCAATATGGATTTTTTGGTCCCAAACCCAGCAAATATAAGAGAACTTGTATTTCCCCTATGACAAAAACATTTCTCAATTAAAGGGAGTAGAAATTGCCATATTTTTAAAAGTGACTGAGAAGGCTACTGTTTTCTGTTGTCAGGGAATTTCCAGCACCCAATGTGAAGCACTTGTCTGCTATGGTGTAGCAGGAAAGCTCTCTACAGAACTAAACCTGCTGCACTTAGGCCAGTACCTGCTCACACACACATGCATACAAACAGAGTTTCATCTGTAACCATGACTGCTGCAGTTGCATATTTTTCTTTTTAGTTTTCCTGACAGCCTACTGAGAGCACTTTATTTTACTTAAAACAGAAGAGAATGCTTGGGACCATGTTGTTCTGGCTGCCCCACTTCATTCCATTACACAGTAACTGCTCAGAAAAAAATCCTGGGCAAAAGATGAAGCTTATTGATATTCTAGCTTAAATAAACATGACTGTATATGCATTAGTGAGGCAAGCTGAATAATAAAATCCCAAACAATGCAGGATGGAATAATTGCATTTTGTTTAGCTATACAATGAATTTTCAATAGCCCTTTAAAAAAATTTAAAAAAGTATTTTATGACTTTGGTTGAAATTGCAAGCACTGGTGGTATTTGTAACGTGTCCAGTAATTCTGGTGGATCCTTGTCAAATTGCAGCAGGTTTTCCATTTGGATTCTCTCCATCATTAGGTCTTATTTTCCTGTCAATTTGCCCATTTTGTCATGAGTTTCTTTCAGACAACAGACTGGGAAACATACCTTCAGCAGCAAAGAAATCAAACAATCTATTAAAATAAAAACATATTTTAATAATTATTTCCAAAAATATGGTTTATTAGAATGTATAATATGAATGCTAGATTAATGGTAGTCATTTCAGTTCTCTCAAGAATACTAAAAAGCTTTGCTTTTCCTTATTTTTCTTCTAAAACATAGTGGATACCCTTGGATTCTGTTCAGGACTTTTGAAATGCATTAAAACAGCCCAAGCAATGCGAAGTGGTCAAACTCAGCTGTGATGAGAGTTGGGGTTTAAGCTGCACAGCAAGTTTAAATTAGTGAGAAAATGGGTAGATGTTAACATTTTTCCACTGGTGCCAGTCTAACAGTCAATGCTGATTCCAAAACTTTTAAATCATAGTGGAAACTTCTCAAAGGCAGTACTGACCCTATGTTTATTATGGACACTATTGTAGATTTAAGTAAACATCAGTTTACACCAAACCTGAACTCTACTGTCCCCTTTACTTGCTTCTGCTGAAATCCTGCTCTTATTGTTCCAGGATCCGAGTCACTTCTTGCATTAATCAATGCAATTTTCTGAGATTACTGGAACGACATTAGATTAAGTCAGCAGAGAAACTGACTGTCTGCACGTATCCTAATTTTACATGCCCATGAAATACCACATCACTCACATCAATCTGGCTTTCACACTTGGAGTGAGTTTCACAGCGCTCTCTCGCAGCGCAGCCTCATGCCATCACTGACTTGGCTGTTTAATCTGTCCCAGGATCCCCAGGGAGACCTCCTGGAGCCTGTTCATTTGAGGCAGCATTTGACAGACTGAGGCTTTTTCTTTCCTTTTTTTTTACAGTTTAGTGGACATTCAGAAACACCTTCAGGAAAGACAAGAGGTGATGCATTGGTATCACAAAGAAACAAAATCCCCATTCTTGTTGTTTTGACCAACGTTGCAGAGGAGGCTGCAGCTGCATTACTCCCACGAGGTTCTGTGATGCTGGGCAGCTCAGTACACTGCTTCTTCTGCCCCATCCTTCTGGGCTGACATGGAAGATCATGGCACAGAAGAGTTGGAGAGGGGTTCACAAATTTTGGCACCGCAGAGCACAACCAGCACAGGGAGGGTAGGTGTTGGTGTGCTGTTCCACAGCTCTGCATCAGGAGACACCTCAGAGGGCAATGAGCTGCAGTCTTTGCCATGACCTGGTGAGGAAAGGATGGAAACTCAACTTGTCCAAATGCTTTTACAGTCCCACTGCCTGAAATCCCCAAAATTATCCAGGCAAAACTGTCCTGTGAGGGCTCTTCCCTGCTAGTGCAAAACTTCAGTTCCTGCACACTGGTTGCCATCTGGGCTAGAGCAGCATCTGTGGGTTAAGACTTTCCACACCTCAAACCAAGACCTCTAGAGTACCTGCCCCTTCCCTCACCCCCTTATTCTGCTTGAAAATGTAGAAGGAAATACTCTACACAAGCAGTTTTTTTGTGAAGGTAATGTGGCCTATTAAATGCACAGCTTTCTTCGCTCCAGAAACTACAATGTGGATTAGTTTCCGGGGAGCAGAAAAAGCTGCAAGATACAGAAACACCCAATTCTTTGGTTTGCGTTTGAACCAAAGTAGATTTCCAACAGGACAAGAGGACAGGGGAGGTTCAAGTTAGACATTAAGAATTTCTTCACAAGAAGGGTGACTAGGCATTGGAATGGACTGTCTAGGGAGGGAATGCAGTCACCATCCTTAGAGGTGTTTAAGGGAAAACTGGAGGTGACACTCAGTGCCCTGGTCTGGTTGACAAGGTGGTGTTCTGTCACAGGCTGGAGTTCGTGATCTCAGAGGTCTTTTCCAATCTAATGGATTGTGTGATTTACAAGGATACATTAACGACCCTTTACAGCCTGGAGAAGCACCTGGGCTGTGAGGGAACCCCTGGGCCAACCAGCCCCTTTGGTCCCGACAGGCCCAAAGCCCTGGGACCCGTTTTCTCCTTTACCGGTGCGGCGGTCGTCGGGACGCGGGGTTCTGGCCAGCAGTTCCTGGGCTGCTGGAGGTGCGGTCCCCGCCCCGGCCGAAGGAGAAGGGGCGGATCGGCCCCGCCGGGCTGAGCGGGCCCTGCGCCCTCGCCGGGGCCATGGCGGCGGCCGCCCCTCCGCCCGCCGGGTCACGTGGCCCGGCCGGGAAACCCGCGCTCTGTGGCGGGGTCAGCTCCGGCCCCGCGCCGCTACCGCCAAGCCTGGAAGAGAGGGGCACTCCAGCCCGGCGCCGCTCCCTCACCTCACGGAACTGCGGGCCAGGCCCCGCGTCCGCCCGTGGGCAGGCACAGGGGTCGGCCTCACCCCTGCGAGGGCTTGGGGCGAGGGGTGTCAGGGCTGCTGCAAAACGCCTTGGGGCGGGCAGGGACAGCCGCCCCCCGCCCCTGAGGGCATTGCTGTCTTCGCCTTCCTTCTCTTCCTCCTCCTCTGCAGCCCCTCCACACGTGAAGCTGAGGGGGCTTCAAAGTGTAAGCAGAGCGCAAGTAATTTTGTGGCTTCTGTAGGGGAAGGCATGTATGTAATTCCCCTGGCAGAGGCTTCTCCCGCCCCATCTTCCCGGAGAGCAGCACCAGTCAAATGGGATCTCTCCAGGCACTGCTAAGACTTGACCCACTGGAACCAGCGGAGAAAAAATGTGGTTATGTCGACACACAAAGTGCCCTAATCCCCACTGCTTTCTTTGCCTGCCGGAAAACTTACTTCGATTTTTCCCTCCTTTCCAGGCTTAAGGATCAATTAAATAAATACTAGCTTCAAGTCACCTCCCGTACACCTCCTTTCCCCTCCCGGCCCAGCCCTCGCGTTGCAGACATCAGTTTGTGGCTGCCTGGGCTAAACGCTTCCCTCGGAGCCTCGGTGCGCTCAGGGGCCGGGCAGGGAGAGGCCGAGCGGGGCAGAGCCGGGTTCTTGTCCTTTAACCTCTGCTGGGATAAGAAAAGCAGGTTAAAAGGTCAAGGAAAACAATTGCAAGGCTCCTATTGCTTGAATAGCATGCCAAATAAACTTATCCTGGGGATTTGGAATGATCCTTTTATGGGAGTTTCCACCTCCCTCGGGATTGTGCAGAGGCTGATTTTATGGGGCGTGCTCAATTATTTTGGGGGAGGGGGCAGCAGTGCTGGAGCTCTTCTCAGCACCCTTGTTTAAGGACAAGTAAAAGGGAGGAGGAGGAGGGCACTGCAGCCTGGTTTAACTCTTCTTGAGCTGCCCTGAAATTTGTCGGCCGATACACCGACTGCTTCCTTTCTGAATTATTTCTAATCTATAACGTCAGCATATAAAATCAAGGAGAAAATACAGGCCTGCTGCGCTTTTTACACAAAGTGCACTACTGTAACTCCATTTACTAATGAAGTTACTGCTGTATATGAGAGCAGATCTTTCCGTAAGTCTGAATAAAAGAATACTTTGTTATCAATAGCTGCCTGGTAGTCGTGGGGATAGAACCTAGTGTGAGTGGCTTCCTGTAGCTACTTTTGGTTGGTTCTATACTGCTCAAATTTTAGCTGAGTAAACTGGCAAGCCAGCACCTTCCTTTGAGAAATCAGTTTCTTGGAATGAATTCTTTCACATGCCTAGAGAGTCTTCAGAGTTTCTAGAATAAAAATAAAGAAAAATATATTTAAGAAAAATTAAACAAAATATTTCCCATGTTTAGTTTTTTAGAATTTACTGACAAAGAACATTTTTCAAAAAACTACCGTTTCTGAAGGTAGAAAGACATCGGATTTTTTCCAATCAGTTTTTCATCTGCATCTTTATTCTCTTTTTCCGTGTAGGTAAGAGGTTGTGGACAAACCCCCAAAACCCTAAGGAAACCATTTGTCCTTGCGAAGCACTTCCAAGAGACACCAGCAGCCTTTGGTGTGCAACAACAGGGGGAGTGCTGGTGAAAGGGAAGCCCCAGAGCAGCGGCTCTCTCCTTGCTGTGCCACCGCCTTTGCACCTGGCTCAGGGCCTGATCTACCAGTTGTACCGGTTAGTGGTGGAAAAAGCCCAGCCCATGTGGGCAAGGCTTTGTGTAGGCACAGTTATAGCCCCAAGTCAAAATAGGCAAGTATACACCAGTCTGGCACATGGAATGTGCCACGCACATCCGAGCACCAGGGATTTCCTGCATTTGCATGTGTAAGGAGTCATACTGGGGTTGTGGGCGATTCTGAAGAGGTGGTAACCCCAACAAAGAAAGTCGTTTTGATGTCAGGAGTTGCTTGGATGTCTTGGATGAGAAAAGAACTGGGAAAATTGATATGTTAACAAGAAATTGTGCTTAGTTAATCAAAAGGTTTATTAAATCAATGATCATTTTGGGTAACAGGGAGAATGAAGTGGAAAGTATTTCACTGTGTTAAGAGTGCTGAAGACACCTCTATAGGTGCAGTATAGAGGCAGAGCAGAGAGGTTATGTAAATTGTAATAGGCACATTGGTATTTTTTAGTAAATTTTCCTCTTAAGAAGATAATAGTTTGCTTGTAAGTACTAGAAGATCCTGAAATATGAGTGGACAGTGCTCAGAAATGCTTTCTTGAAGTGTGGATCCATGAATTGCTGGTTCTCTGGTTTTTGTTCTTAACGTCTGTGTTATAACGCGTTGCTGCACTCATGCATAAAAGCCTGTTTTAAGTAAAACTTCCATGATAGCCAGAGAAGTGTGTTAACCTCAGGGTTGTGCTGATGAATTTTGAAGGTCTGTGATTAGCCGTCACATTCCTGAAGGCAACTAGGAAAGATTGGGCAGACCAGGGAGGTCCAAGCGGGCCTCTTCGCTTCACCTCTAGCCTGGCCCATCATCTCTTTTTCAGTATAAAAGCCCACACACTGCGAGTGCTTGGGGAAGCTGCACACTGCTCACCACAGCAGCAACAGCGGGACTGTGGGATACCCCTGGATCACTGCAGAGACACGAAACTCCCTGGGAATATTCCAGTGGCTGGGAGCAAAACTGGAGCTCCTGGGTTGGTGTGAACCCCACCTGGTTAAGCATGGATTTGAGGGAGTTTCTATGGGGAGGTGGTCATCAAGCCTCATTGCTGGCCCTATTTGCCATATAGGATGTACATGCATGCAGGCTGTTGTTTCATCATTCTTGTCCCTGAGGGTAAATAGAGACTCAGTGTTCTCCTAAGAAGGTAAAAAATGTAATAATTTTAACAGAAAAGTCAGTTATCTCTTTTTGGGGGGCAATAAAGATATTGCCCTTCTGTGGGAAATTGAAGAACGGTAGGTTTGCTCAGCACAGAAAGGGCCCAGCTACCGCAATTGTGTGTCATTGCTGTTCACCCAGGGCTGGGAGAAAAATAGTCCCATCTCCTTGCTGTTGCTATGGGAACTTTTTCAGAGTTCTCACAACTCTTCTTTCAAGCCTGTTGGAACAATGAGGAACATTGAGCAAAGAATATCAACCATCATCCAAAGCACTTTAACAAATACCAAGTTTTATTTAAAACTGCACCACCATCAGCCCTTGCCAGCTCTTGCCTAATTACTGTTGCAGCAAATACAGTGGCTTTCCAAGAATTCTGCTGCAGCTCCCCACAGCTCTGTTGCTCATCCATTTGGGTCACCTACCAAGTCACACACTTCGCCTTGCAGTAAAGCAAATTCTGTGTGCACTTCCTTGTGATGATGCGATTAATTTATTTATTCAAGTAGTTCTCTGAAACGTTAGAATAGAAAGGCATATGGTGTGGCCTACTTGCACAAGTCAGAGTCAATTTGTTATTTTCAGCACTGGTAACTTACTACATTTGATACTTCTCAGTTGATTCACTTTTGTGCCCAACTCTGATCTTTAATGCATTAACCTTAAGAAACCTGGATTTTAAGCATATGCATATATTCTGAAACACCGCAAATGAGTTCTTGATGCAGCTATTCCTTTGCCTTAATTGTTTATACTGTGTGGGCCACATTTTCAGCAGCCTACATCCAGGAACTTGTTGCAGCACACAAGTCATGATGTCCTTGTGAACAAAAGTTCTTAATTTCCAAATATGAATCAATCACGTGTTTAAATCAGGGCATTTCTTGATTTTTACTCAAGGGAAATTGAAAAATTTTTAAATTATATTTCCAGGATCTAGCCTGTATAATAAGTCTGTGACAATTTTTTTTTAGTAAGTTTTTTTTAAGGTTAGAATTAGTAATTACCTCTAATTTTATACAACATCATGAACATGCCTAGTGACATCAGCACAGTAGTGACCTGTTGCACTGAAACAGAATAAATTTTCTCTATTAAAATTTGGGAGTAGGAAAAAGGAAGGGATTTTTTAAATTTTAATTTTAACGTCTCCTGAAGGATGCTTTCTTCTCTTAGAAAATGGTGGGAAAATAACTAATTCATGATGGAAATCGTAAAAGGAAACAATAAGAGACAAGTATTGAAATCACAGTGCTGCTAACCACAGTTTCAGATGTGCAGGTGAGAAAAAGTTATCAGAATCAAAATGTGTGTGATTCTTCTTTAAAAAATTAGTAAAAATGGAAAACTCTGTACTAGAACAATTTCTGTGAGCTTGAGCTTTAATATTATATGTATGGCTTTATGTCAGTGAGTACCTGAGAAAACTGGCAACGGAGCTGCTGGGCTACACTCTGTAGGCTCATGTGAAGGGCTGCCGTGAAGATTAGAAAATTACATGCTTGGCTGTAGTTTGCATAGGTGCACACACTGCAAAGTGCACTATTCCTTGGCTTTCTGCCATTCTTAAATCCAGGCAAGGAGTGCAAAACATGGGACTCTTTCCTCCCATTGGTTAAGAGGAATAAAGCCCTTAACCCTCACCACATCTGCCTGCTCTGGGGCTGGGAGCTGAATGCCTGCCTGCAGCATGGTGACATCTTCCTGTTTGGAGGCAAATTAAAGTTGAAGTTCATGAGGAGATCTTCTAGAGCTGAATGAACCAAGGGCTGTTGTTATGTGGAGATGTGTAGTAAGGCTGGATGGTGTTTGGCTTCAGAGAGCTCCCAAAGTGTGGGAAATAGTCTGTCTGTCACAATGATTCAGGGTGTTCAGGTCGCTCTCCTGCCACCCCATGCAGCTGATGCATGTTTCAATCAAACCTTTCCACAGTGTACAGTGACATAATCAAGGATTTCACTCAGCACTTCTGCTTCTCCTGAGTCTTTATCTCTGGGACCCCCAGTTCTTTTCCCACACTGAGGGCTGTGCTGGGTGATAACTACACACACTCGTAATTAACACTTGTGGATGGAGTGAGGCAAAGCCTGGTTGCTTTTGGTTTGGGACGGGAAGGCTTCGTGGGAAGGTCAAAATCCTAACAGTTCCCATTCCTGCCAAAAAGAAACAGTTATATGGTTGTAACCATGGCCACAGCTCTATAAGCATGGCTCCCTTGACAGCCCACTTCTACGGGGACACCAGACGTCTCCAGTAACTGGGCAGCAGCTGGCTTTGCCAAAGGAACCACCTCGTGGCTGAGGAGAGGACAGAAAGCAGGGACTGCCTGGCACCCTAAGGGGATGGGGTCAGGTCAGAACTAGCTTAGGGGTGCCAAGCAAAGAGAAAATAAGACTTGATTCTCAGTTTCAGCTCAGCTGCATGCGTTTTGTGTTGTCAAAGGTGAACAACTGTTCAGTCCAGAGTCTCAGCCTGATGGGCTCTGCTCACAGGGTTTAGCTGAAACCAAGTTAAATGCATCTGCTGAAGGGCAGAGAGAGAATGACCTGTGAAGCCAGTTCTAAAAAAACCCAACTCTTCTATCAGAGCAATTGCTGCTGCAAGGTCACACAGCAAAGAAACATTTTCCATACTGAAGTTTTTATTGCAGAGATGATGTGGATATTTTCCAGGATAAAGGAGCAGGAGAGGTAAGGGTGATTTCAGGGTGCTGTTTACAGAAGCATGGCTTCAGCTAATGTCACCAGCAAAGGTCCCATCCACTGCAGCAGAAATAAATTAAACCAGTGCCAAGTGCCTTTGTAAATCCCACTTAAGATGGCATTAATTTCTAGCAGTGTTGATAGTAACAGCCTGCATATTGATTTTGTCCTTTGGTCTCTGTCTACCGCATTTTTTTTTTACCAACAGTCAGTGCTCCCCACCTTATCTAATCCTGTTCCTCACCCTTTGTAATTTTCACATCAATGAATTGTATTTATACAAGCTTATACAAATATACAAGTGTATTTTTCAGAGTTCATCTATATTTATTGTCACTAAATTTTTTCATCTCTGTTAAAAAAAAAATTTGAAATGTACTCAAAATTCAATTGGAAAACATCTTGGGAAGTGTAGGCACACTCTCAAAAATGACATTTTAAAATGCAGTAACTTATAAAATATTCCTGTAAATTCCATGAAAATGAAAAAATACAATTTTTTCCATTAATTTTTCACTAACCACATTGTGATATCCAGTTCTTGAGCACGTTACATCCCTTCAGGGTATTATTTTTCATATATAACTGTTTCCAGCGGTAGTGGACAACAATTTCAAAGTTCTCATTGTTTCCAAGGTGAAGAAACGTCTTGCTTTGAGGCTCTGGAGCTCCAGAATAGCTCAAATTACTTGTATTTCTTTTTCCATTCACTGTTAGTACTTTGAGTCAGCAAAACAGGAAATGTCAAGGGATTGCTGAGGTATGCTCCAGGTATAATAAATGTGTAGAAACATGTTGTCATCTGTTCTGTGTATTAGGAAATCTCTGCTGGAGTCAGGATACTGCTAAAACTGAAGGACATTTCAGGTGTTCTCCTGATAAAAGAGAGGTTATGGTGGTCAGAGAGAAAACTAATTCAAGGGCAGACATATGTGTTCTAAAAGTAAAATACACAGGAACATCTTCCCTCAACTGCCAGACTATACTTGAGCTGGACTTGAGTTTGCAAAGAGCACTTTTTTATGATGATCTAAATGCACAAGAGATCACCAGGCAAAGCAGCTTTTCCAGATGTATCTGTACTTTGGAGTTGCAGGGCACTGTAGATCTCACAGAGAACAGTTTAGTTTCTGGTTTTGGCTCAGATTCCCTCATATAGTTATCTCAAAATTAATGTGAAGTCTGTCTACCAGAGGCAAAGCATACTGAGATCATAATTTGGCTTGTAGTCTCCTATTTAGACTAGTCTGAGGTTTGCTTTAAATGAGAAGAACTGAGGAATTATTAAAGAGAACAAAAACATTTTCAACAATAACCATAATAAAAATTACTATGTTTTCAGGAAACAGAAAAGTTTACAGCATTCACAGCCCTGGTTTTATTAGTGAAGTTATATATCTGCATGTGAATAAGATTTTACCAAAAAAAAAAAATAGAATCCAATCCGTGCTATCAGTCTTCTGGGCTATAGGTCAGCCATCCATTGTCTGTACCTAATACCATTTCTTAGACAGCTTTGTATTTGAGGGAAAAGCCCTATCTCAGCTGGGCATGTCTCTAAAGATTTGAAATGTTAGTGGTTATTAAGAATTCATAAAAACAAAAGTTAGATTTCATTCTCTCATTTAAAAGTAAATGTTTACTTAAAATTTGCTGGTTGCTTCAAATGCAGATGAAGATCCAGTTTCATTAAAATCCCTCAATTTTTCTCACATGAATTTGGCAGTATAATGGTGTTTGTTCTGGTCAGCAAGCACTGCAGATGATTTCTTCTCTTTCAGATTTTCTCTTGGTGCCATAATATTGAATATTGACAGTTTTGAGGTTGCTACAGGAAAATTATTCTACTGCCTTTTTCCTCCTTTTCTATTTAGGAGCCTCCAGGAACAGAAGGCAACACATGGTAGCCAGTCCTGCACTACAGAATAGCTGTTCTCTATTCCCATAGCCATCCCATTGGATCATCATCCTCAATGGGTGGAGGTAAAGTGTCTGCAGGTTAGTTAAGATGGTTCCCTGCATTCACAGAAGACATATTCAGGAACTTCCTCTGCCACTCATTGCCTGTGAGACTTGTAAAGGATTTAACCTCAGCTTTCAGACCTCGTTAAGCATCTACATTTCATTTCTTTTGGGGCATGTGTTAAAACAGAAGTACAGAATAGAAATTCCTTTCTAAAGGGACATTTAGACACCAAAGCACGGGCTGTGAATGCTAATGCTACCCTGGCACCTAACTCAGGCCTATACAGAGAGGCTTAAATTTAGGGAGGGGCAGAAAGGACTTCAGTATGTCCTACTGGGCACCTACAATGTTGTCTGAGTGACTCTTACTCCCAGGTGCAAAGGCATTCAGAAAGGCTGTGAAACTCTCCCTTTTTATTTACATTCTCAGTCACCTAAGAATCATCATATCAGAGTCCTTCTGAGAACTGAGTTGAAGCATTTCTTGTGTGCATCTAAACTCTAAAGGAGATTCATGCCATATGATATGACCCAAAGCCATGCTTTGCAAAGCTTCCAGAGCCATGGATTTGTTGGAGTACTCCATGACTATATCCCCAGCTAAGCACTCAGGGTTCTTTCCAGTAGGTTATTGGGTTGGGGGAAGGGAGAATAATGTGCATTCAGGTCTCATAGCAATAAGTTTTGGGAAGCATCTGAATGTGGAACTGGGAAACTATTCTAGGTTCTTAGTTATACATCCTATCTCTATCCTCTGTTGCTGAAATGAAGAAAATACCAATCTGAGTGTATGCAAACAGAAATTTATCTTATTTATTACATGAGCATATTCCCATGAATACTGCAAAGAATCCACATGCTGTGAAATTGGCATATATGACTTAGCCTTGAGTGCCATATCAAACTTTGACAGCTTAAAGGCGAAACACAAAGCCTCTTGTCCTGCTTTTCTTCCACCTGCCTGATTTAAGCTAAAGCTATCGAGGACCCTGGAGACAGCTGTGTGCAAAGGCAGAGGAAAGACCTATAAATCCAGTTCTTTCTTTCAGACCTTTTATCTGATTATTTGGGAATTACTTTAGCTAATAAGTTAAATTCGTTTATACTTTCCAAGTTTAACATTCAGCACAGGAGTAGGATAATCCCTCACATTGGTGGGATTATGTCTTTGTTCAAAATTATAGCTTTTGATTCAGATTTACTGTCAAGATATTTGTCAACTCAAGAATCTGCATCCCAGTTTAGGCCCATGGAATCCCAAGAACCAAGTCAGTCTGCAAATATACACCTAAACTGAACCACAGGTACTTTCTGTTGTGTACCTGCAGTCCTGTATCATGCCATCTGCAAGAGCTGCTGGAGCAAGCACAGGAGGAGAGAACAAGGAAGGAAGGAAGCAGAGTAGGGTGGTGAGCATGCTGGTCCCTTCCATTGTGTGCACGGGAAGCAGCTGTAGGATGCCCACATACCTGAGCAGTTGGGATGGTTTTATGAGTTCCATAGTTCAGTTGTAGCCTATGTGTCTCGACACAGGAGGGTTTCTCGCTCAGGTCTTCAGTCTGATATTCACAGGCCTCTCCTGTATGTGAATGTATCCTATCAAAGGCCAGGAAAACCTGAGCAGAGATGTTAATGAGGCAAACAAGAACCACACATCACTAGAAGTGTTCATAGCCTCGTCTTACCTTTGGTGGCCCTCTTGTCTTCTCTTTCCATTCTTGTAAGAGGGCGTTGCTCTCTGCCATTGTCACTGTCTTACTGAATGAGCATCTAGCACAGATGTGTCTGCTCCTGCATGATAATACTGTTCTGGATCTTCCTGGAGATCTCCACCCTAAGTGTGAGATTAAGATTTCCTAGCGCATGCAATAGAGAAATAAAAGTGATGAAATTCACTCACCTACAGCAATTCAGCTCAAAATGAGAATTTCAAATATGCTTATAGAAAACACTGTCACTTGAAGACCTAGTAAGTGAAAAGCTCACTTGCTTTTTGAAAAGATCTGTATTTGCTGTGCTTTTCTGAAAAGATCTGTATTTGCTGTGCTTTTCTGCAAACAGCTCAGATCAGTCCAACTTTCTTTACTTCATCTCAACAAAAAGCCACAGGACAATTATAACATTTCTTTAGGAAAGGAAGGGCAGTCATTTAAGAGAATATCTACCTTAATTACATGGTTTCTGAGCTGCAACACTATGGCATGTAGTTCAGTGGTTGTGTAAACTCCCCAGTGGGGAATCTGAACAATATTTAATTAGGCAGGTCCTGCTGTGTGGTACTCCAAACACCCTGTTTACCCAATTAAGACAAAGGTTGTGTGATCTTACAGTTAGTAAGAGTCTCTATATAATTGCAGCTGGAAACTGGAAATATAGAACATCTCTCCTTGTAACTTTTAATTGTGCCATGTCCAAATAACACAAAGCAGACAGAGAATAAGAGACAAAGGAATCCTTTCCAAAACATCTGGTTTAAACATCTGCATGATGCAAAGGAGGCTCAGCTAGCAATAGAATTCTGGTTCTTGGCATGTTCTGTTGTAATAAAATGAGACAGAGGACATTTGAGGTGACAGTTTAGGTCTCTAGGAATACACCTAAGAAAGGGATCTTCAAAATTAATACACTCTGTACCAAAATGCACATGACAACTACTGTGTATTAAATGTACTGAGAAGCACATGGTGCTGGGAGGCAGAAAGGAATACACTTAGTGTTCATTTGACTCTCCTCAGCTTGTTCCAATAAAAAATTTTTGTCCGGAATTGAATGAGAACATGGAGAATACTCAAAGAACGTGACACAGCTTTTGCAAAAACTTTCATTTTATTAATGGTGCAATAATTGCCTCATCCACAAGATAGTCTTGGAAATGTCTCTCACCCTGGAGATCTTCCCATCCAGAAGGGAGACTGCAGAATGCTGCATTGCCTTGAGGAGCACTGCAAACTGCAGACCTTCTCTTCTGGCCCTGGTAGACTCTACTGCAGTCTAGTTCCCTTTTGCCAAGGGAGGGTTTTGTCTTCAGCCTCCATTTTGGTATTATTATTCCAACTGTGGGCTCCTGATAGGCTCACAAAAATCTAACAGTAATCTTCTCTAACAGTTGTGTTAAAGTATGATATCTTTAAGGCCTATTTCAGTGTTTATAATAAAGTAGTCTTCATTTTCTTACATTGCTCCCTAAAATGATCTGAAAGTGGAAAATCTGGGTCCATTTGATTTTCCAATGAAAAATCAAACTTAAAAAATCATCAAAGTGTAAAGTTCCACTTTTCATCAAAAACCTATTTCAAATCAACTCTAGTTCCAACACACATACTAGAAATCAAAAGCACGGGCTTTTCTTTAGATCATAGGGAATTGTGCTATATATGCATCAACATTTGCATGGAAGAAAATCTTAAAGGAAAATTCTGGTCCTTTCAGTACAATCCAAGAGATTTTATGCCTTCAAATTTAATAGGGAAATAGGTAGAAAATTTTCAAAATAATGTTACATACAAGTAAAGAATATTTCAAAACTCTATACTTTACCTTTTACTTATTCATGCCAGAAGATATCTGTGGTATTTACTTGCCAAGACTTTTCCTAATGTAGATATCTATTGTTAGTTTTGTTTCATCCCAGAAGACACCCTTTTCCAGTGATGGAGAACAGACAGCATCGTGTGTGTATGTGTGTGTGTACGTGGGTGGGAATTGTAGTCATCGTTGTCTGGTCACACTAGTTGAAGTCATTTGTAGGAGGTGGCAAGACAACTAAAACTTGGGTGTTGCCATGGCCATAAGCAACACATATATATTGCTCCAGTCCTTCCTGTGTTGTAATTTCCTTTGATCATACCGGTGTTTGTCTCTAGAATTACTTTTACATGAAGCCAGAAGCACTCTAGAAGCATTGAAGAGGTTGGGAGTAACAGCTGAGGCAAGGAAGAGGCTCACTGTCACCAGCATTTGTAGTCTGCAAAAGTTGTTTGGCTGGTATTTACAATTTTTATAAGAGAAATTAAAACTGTCCCTATTAGGTGGGTGTAAAGCTAGTGATGTGTATAAGGATTGATGACTAAACTAGGAGGATGCAGTAATCCCTAATTCTCATCAAGTAGCCTGAAGTGAAGAAGAGCTAACCAGATTATAAAATCTTGATCCTGTTAAGAATCCAAATGTAAGTACTTTTTAAAGATTTCATTATGCTTTGCATTCTATAATTGCATATAATAGATAAGGAAAACTATGTATTTAAAAGATAATTGAAAATTAGTCATTAATCTGCAGAAGTGAAATGATCAGCAAATCTGAAATAGTAGGAGGCAAACCAAAATCATGCTGGCAATAACTTTTACAAACTCATGCAAAATCTACCCGAAGAATTGGTAGGAAATCTACTCCTCAGCTTTTTGGAGTTAAATTCAAGGTGTGCTGTTAAGCTCTGGTTTCCCTTTAAGACATTTAAGGTTGATATTTAGGCAAAGCCAGCAGTGACAAACTCCAGGCTCAGATGGTGTCTAAAGCATCTGGACACATATGGCCACATTCATACTAATGACTTAAACTGCCAGAGAAAGATTCCAGACACTGGAACTCAAATCTTTTATTCTTTACATAATCAGCAGTCTTTGGCTTCTTCCAGGTTTAGATTCACCATCACCATCCTGAACATTTCCCTAGCTTAGTTCAGGACTTTGCACAAACCAGAGACTGCTCTTTATATTAATTGATACTTGAAAATTATTTTTGCTCTGTTAATACCTTGGTTTGTATAGTCTTGACAGCATTGATGTGGACACCCTACTTGAAGGCTAAAAGAGCTTAATGGTATGGATTTGGGTATGGCTGTAGAGTCAAAGGAGGGCTCAGAGAATGTTTAACTTCCTTTTCAGGACATGTCCCAGGTACAGAGAAGAGAAATTCAGATGGAAATATCCCATCAGTTTCTGCTTCGAGGCATGCGTAAATTCACACATGATTCCTGGCCATATTTAGAAACTGGAATTGATCTGGTGAAGAAACACATGTCCTAGCCCTAGATCAAATATTTTTCTAGGAAGGAAAGAGATTTGAGTCTTTATGCTCTGTAATGCATGTAGCATGTTCCAAAGGTTCTGGCCATCTCAAAGAACTGACTGTTAGTTGAAGGGATATCAAACCTCAGATTAGCTGGCTTATTATCCCAGCAGGAAGGCTGGAAGTGACAAGTAAGACTTGAATATGTTTTCAATGAGATTTCACTTTGCAAACTCAAAGTTTATTTCTGCTCTGTTAATATCTTGGTTTCTATAGTCAAAACAAAGGAAAGATGTCTCACAGACAGTTCAGAGCATACAGAGCATTTATATTAGTTTAAAAAAGTGGTCTTTTGTCTGCATTTTGGCTTCTGAGGCCACATTTAGTTACAAAAATAAATTGTCTTCCTTTCAAAAATGTTGAGTGCTCTTGAATCCTACGCAGTCATGTTCCCACATATTAAAAATGCTAGGCTGGAAGAATTTCTAAGGACTGTTTAGTAGACAAAAGCCTAAAGGTTTTGTTTATAGACTCTTTCACAAAAGAATAATCAAACTCTGTAGAGAGCTGCTACTCCACTTTCTTGCTAGCCTTATTTTGACAGCCTTTGCTATTTTCCACTACTCTGTAAAGGGTGGGTTCATGTGGAAGCTAAAAAAGTGAAATCATATTTACTGTCAAAAAAATATGTGTTTTAATCTTTCATCTGCCACTAGCAAGCAATCAAAAATGGCAGTGGTAGCAGCCCTTGTAGTTAACCCAGTGCATGTTCATTAAACAGCAGGGGGTACCCAGAGTGTTTATTTCAGTAAAAACAATTAAGCATATATACGTTTGTTTTTCAGTGTTAATGATTCCCTGTTGACAGAGCCGAAAGGCGAGTGCTTCTTGAGTCTCCAAAAGCGATTATTAAAGAGAAATGACTGTCAATCTTCTAATTTGGGTGAATGCCAAGTAGACTAAAGGTGACAAAAAGGGGGAAGAGAAAAGAAAGAATATTCATGGCTCATTATCAACATGCTCTTTTTTTTTTTTCATTGTCACAAATGAGCTTCACAGCTTTCCCTTCATTATCAAACTACTGGCCATAATATAGTCACATTTTCAATTGCATCATGATGTGGTTCCATATACGCCTGAGATGATTTCTGCTCCCTAATTTCTTTCTTGGAATCATTCATCATTTTCTTTATAAAATATTATCTCTCCTACTGCTATTTGTCAAACTTGTCCCCCATCTGTGGAGGATTTCGCTTGCACTCAAGTGAGCTGTTTCAGGGGGGGAAAAAAAGGAATTTTCAGGCTCTCCAAAGCTGTAGAGAAAAAAAAAAAAAACCCAAATCCTGTCATGGTGCCAGCAGAACATATTCTCTGGAAACCATGGTTGTTAGAACCCAGGCTAGGAATTGGATACACAAAAGCCAAGAAGAAAGAGGTCATGCTCTGAGCACTGTTTTATAAAGCATAAATATGGAATGAGTAAGTACAGGGCTCTAAAAAGGTGTGGTATTCCTAACAGGTTGGCTCATCCTGTTATTGAGAGTTAGCAAATGTTCATACTCTGTGTCTTTCATATTGCTGCCGACCAAGTTCTGCTGGCTCATCATGATTGTTATCTCTACTGGAAAGCAAGCAAACCTCTCATCTGTGTGAGATCTGATGTGACATTCTGCGTTTTAGTCAATTCCAGCTGGCTGCTCCAAAAAAGCAGGCAATGTTTCATAGGTACCACAGCTATTTCTTTCTTCAATCCCCTGAAGCAGTAGCTGTGGGGCTGTACTTACAGTGAGGTAAGGAACTGTAAATTCATATTCTATTATATATAGGTTTTTTTTATCACCTCTTTCACCATCTTTGTAACAATCCATCTGCTTTAGGTGATGTGACTAAATGACTCCTTCTTTTATCTGTTTTGACAGTCTCCCATTTTTGATACATCTCTGACTGCATTGTATGTATATATCTCTGCACTTCATAATCTGTTTTAGAGCCTAAATTACGCACTCCAGCCATACAAACACCATTCCTCTCTGTCTTATTAACTTCTAACTGAAAGACAAGTTAACGAAAGTTTTCGTGTGATTGTTTTAGGCAGAAATGGGAAAGCAATGCAGAGTAAAAATCCTCTACTAACATAAATTCCAACTGCAGTCTGTTCTTTTCACTAGAATTATGGCTGAGGAGCAGCTTCCTGGTAGATCACGTTCATTCAGCCTTTCAAGCAGATGTGTAAGACATATATCTTCCATAATCATGGAGTGATTATACTATAACTTTTATCAGAAGCCAAAATAGGCTCAGGAATATACCCTTCATTGACACCTGTCCAAAGAAAAGGGTGTAAATTTGAAGACAAATGGACATAAGCAGCTATCCTGAGAAGGAACAAATCAAAAGTGAGGGCTTATTTAGTTTGGTTACATGCAGTCATCAGGTAAAAACAAAAATATTTAGGGTTAAAATGAGTTACTAAGCTCCTTAATGGTGGATGAAAACTTTAGACTGACATGTAACATGGATTGTATGTAAATGAAAAAGGTTGTTTAACTTGTACAGTATAAAGTATATTTTATGATGTAAAATTTTATAACTTCTACATTAAATTACTTCTTTGGTTCATAGAAATTATTCCAGTCGCCATTGTCACACGCTCACTCTGTTGGTGGTAGTTCAAGGGATATGTTTTGGTAACAGCAGTAAATGTGAGATCCCATGAAAACAGAGACTGCCCTCTCCTTCAAAACATATATTTTCATAAAATGGTTCTAAGCTGGGCATTTGTCTGTTATCTGAGTCACCAAGAGCTCAAAAGGTTCAGTTTGACATTGTTTGGACCAGGACAGACACACAGCTGTTACACAACCATTCTTCACCAAGGTTCAGCACAGCAATAAATAATTCTGCCTCTGTGGCCTCCTGAAGAGCAAGGAGGCCCCTGCAAGGTTGCTGCAGCAATCTGTTGGAGCAGTGCAAACAGGTAAGCCAGGTGTCTGGGGATGTTTCTTCATCACCATTTCCTGGCGTTCCCCTCCTTACCTGGCATGCCTCCTCCTAAGCAAAAGCTGTGTTGCCATATGGTTTTGTTTTGCTGAAAGGAAATCCGTCAAACCTACCTACCTTAAGATAACAATTTCCTCACTGCCAGTCATCACCTCGAGGCTGGCACCATGGAGATGTGGAAAGCCATCACCCTGTTGGTGAAAACAGCCTTATTGTGTGCTAATCCCCAGCCGAGTTGCAATTGAGCCATAAAAAAGGTGAAGGTTGTTCTGTGACTTGGCTGAGAAAAGAACCTGCTACTGCCTGGAACATGTTAATAAAGGGTTTCGGGTCCTATTATGGTTATAATTTTTTCCAGCCTTTTCAGTCTGGAAACTGAAATCTGAGCTTTTACAATGTATCAATTCCTTGAATGCTTGCATTATAGAATAAAGCTCCACACACCTACACTTTGGGCCAAATCCCAATGCCACAGCGACATTATTTCATATTAAATCTATTTGTGTCAATAGTGACTTCAGAGATTATCAGCTTTGTCATAGCTCTGAATTTTGTAATAGTTTTTTAATTTTTTTTTTATTAAAATGAAATCTTTCTGGTGTTTTTTCATGGGAAGGTAGCAGTAAGACAAGGGGGAACAGTTTTAAACTGAAAAGGGAGGGATTTGGATTACGTCTCAGGAAGGAACTCTTTACTCAGCGGGTGGTGTGTACCGGAACAGTTTGCCAGTGCATGCCCCATCCCGGGAAGTGTTCAAGGCCAGGCTGGATGGGGGGTTGAGAAACGTGGTGTAGTGGAATATGTGCCTGCCCATGTCAGGGAGGCTGGAAGTAGATCTTAAAGGTGTCTTCCAAACCAAACCATTCTATGGTTCTGCAACAAGGTCAGAAATTCATAGTTACAGTAAAAATAGAATAGAGGTGATCTAAATAAAATGTAAAACCTATTTTATTGAACATTGGAATATTCTGGCTACGATAGAAACAATGATACTTGCATTCAAAAAGCAAAACCAAACAGAACTGACCCTTGCTTTTCCTTTTAATTTTTGGTTTAACATTCTATATGCAGTGAAAATCCCCAGGAGTACTTACTTCAAAGTGTTACCTTGAAAAGCAGCAGTTACAGATTAACAGATTCCATCCCTTTGTATTTTATCAACTGTGCTGCTTTTTACTATAGTTTACAATAGAATGAACTAAATGTAGTGAGTAATGCACTAGTAAAAAAAATTATTATTAGCAAAGAATGGTCTTTAGCTGAAGTTGGAATTCTTTGTACTAGTGAAACAAGAAGTGTTAAATGCTGTAGATGAGGTAGGCTTACCTTTTATTATTATTGTTATTTGCTTAGGGCTTGGAATAAAATTTAATGTACTCTGAAGACAATGGAAAGTTTCCTCTTTTTGGTAATGTTACTATTGGATGTTTGATTTCCAGTTTAGTATATGAGACATTACTCGTACATCATGATTCAGCCTGTTGCTTAATGAATAAAACTTTGTCTTCTGTACTTCACATTCTCCTGAGCTGCCTTGCTCTGCCATCCAGAGCAGGTTCAGATGATATAGCTTTGGGCCAGTCTGCACTATGGCAAAATAGTACTATATTTTGGCCAATCATATATTCTTCCCTGGGCACCTGCTATAGGTTGCTGTCACTGGACACAGTGAAGTTTCTGTCTAATCTTGTCTGCCTATTCCTACCTTCTCTTGAATCCTCTGTTTTTAAACAAGAGAGACCGCCTGGCAATCCACCTATGAGTGAGCACTGCAATGCCTCTACAGGCAGACAGTGCTCTTCTGGGATCCTTACTCCTTCCACTCACAAGGGGTAGATTGCTTTTGTAGGGAAGCACTCTTTAGTTAGTCCAGGTTTACCTAAGAATTTGTTCACAAGTTGTCAAAACTACATGCAGCTCAAAACACTAATAAAAGGAATCTGATACCAAAAAATGAAACTGATTTTGAATTTTTGCAGTTATTCACAGCCCCCTCAAAGAGTCACAATAGGGAGTGAGGCATTTGCAGTGATATATCTAAATAAATTAAACTTTCAGAACAATAGTTTACACTGAGTGTATGATTTTGTCTTCTAGCTCTATTCTTCACCTTTTATGGAAAGTAATGTTTTCTTGCATTGCACGGACCCTGCAACTAGGATTGATTTTAGTCATAGAATCATAGAAGGATTGGGTTGGAAGGGACTTAAAGATTCTCTGGTTCCAATGCCCCTGCCATGGGCAGGGACAACTTCCACCAGACCAAGTTGCTCAAAGCCCCATCCAACCTGGCCTTCAGATCATTAATGAGATAATTTCTTAGCTCGCAGCTGAGCGATGACATTTGTTTTATTAGTCCTATCTCCAGATGGTGCTTTTCTGGTCTAAGACAAAATTTTGCCCCAGTCCTTAAAGCACCTCGGTTGCTGTACTTCTTAGACAGTTTGATTTACTAAGTCTCACGCTTTCCTACTTTTTTTTTCCTCTTGCCTTGTTTGAGCCTTTATTCTTTTATATTGTGTTAGCGAAAGCACAGAGTCAAAACCTGACCTGAAGATTAAAAAGAGAAACTTCCAAACATGTTGAGTCTGACTGTGGAAAGTCTCCTATGGAGGGCTATACTGCTGCAAGGAAATTGTTCAAAGTGTGTTCTGCTTTCACTCTCCTCTATTGCTGAGTGTTAGACATTTCTTTTTTCTCTTTTATTTTTTTTCCTTTCGCTGTGCTGTGTCATTAGTGACGGTTCTGTTCCATCCATGAGAGCAAATTTCCTGCTTCTGCCTACAATGCACTTGAGAACCTTTTCACTAGAGCCAGTAAGAATGCTCTTGCAGTAAGGAGGAGAAAGAGAAGCCAGAAGAGGAATGTGATTTTTTTCTTCTCAGCACTTTCGTATATAAAATGCTGCAAGCCAAAGCTGTACACATACCAAGAGGTGTCATGGCAAATTCCTCTCACTGTGTTTCCCCAGAGGTCACAGCCCACAGTTGAGAGCTGTTCAGAACCAAATGCTAAAATTCTGCTGGCTGCCCTGTGTGAGTTGGTCTCGCAAATTGGTCCCTCTGAAGCTGGTCCACCTGTAGTGCTGATGTAAAGGATAGTTTGTATTTTCTCTCTTTTGAGACCTATTGTTGATTTCCTGCAAAAAAGAGGGGACGTTGGGATTGCAGATGTGTTCTTTGATTTCAGCATGTAAGTCTTTGTTCTTCAGCATTTTGGGGGCTCCTGTGAAATGTGTCTATGATATCTGAACTCTCAAATATTGTAACTGATTTCTGTTACATGGTGTTCCCTCGGCACCTCAGTTTCATGATGCGTTTGCAGAGAGTGTAAGTCATCTTCTAGTTTGCACCACTACATTGTGGATGAAAGATGTAAGTCTACCTCTTTTCATTTTAGGCATCTACACTTTGAGCTAGTCACTGTTACCTTCCTTTAAAGTCAATTTCAAAATATAGGCAGCTCTAAACTGATGTTGATATCTACAGTAGGATGAGTCACACTGTAGAAACGATAATATTTCTCACTAACCATAAAGGAAATCCGTACAGCAGCTCAATCATAAATACGTGCACTTGGTCACATAAACCTCACCTGCAGTGTCCTCCTTCTATACTGCATAATGTTCACACAGAAACAATTTATAATTGAACAAAAGTTTTTTGGTTTTGAGGACTCACAATATCAGGAAGCAAGGAGTGTAAGTCCTGGCAGTTCTGCTTCTGCCACCAAAAGTAGTCTGAGCTGTCTAAACTTTCCTCTCTGGCACTGCACTGGGCAGCACCAGCGGCCCTTTTATTGCAGAATATGCACAGAAGTAATGCACCATTTCATGTGTTAAGATTTAACTTTCATTTCTTAGCTTTTCTTCAAAAACACTAGTTGAACTTTATTTCAGTTAAATTTCCTTGAAAAGTTTCACCTATCACAACTTGCCTTTCCCAAGAATGAAATATGAAGCAATCTCTTTATATTTTTTTGATATTGAATATGTTTTGACCTCTGTTTCATTAAAAACAGTTGCACTTTTATGCTGTGAAGTGACTAAAAATGTTTCATGGAACTAGATGCCTGTGACATCTCTGATTGTTTCAATAAAAATGCTGATCTAGCTTGGCTCCATGAAAATTCCCAAACCTTCATCGTAGAATATGCGTGTTACAGAGGAGTGTAGCCTAAGTACCTTCCCAGAAACTAATTTTTTTTAGCTGTCAACAGCTAATACCACTACTGTGATGCTTAAAGTTGAAACTAAGAGTAAGAGTTGTCTGTTGTGCTTATCAGACCCCTCTGCTTCCGGCAAGTGACTCAGTGGAGGTAGGTGGTGACTTGATTAAATGCAGAGGGTGAGAAACACAGAGAGTTACAAACAAAGAAAAAGAATGATGTTGGGCAATAAGAAAAAAACACTCTGAAGCAGCATCAGGAACAGAAATAGTCAGATAACAAGAGGAGAGTTAATAGAAGGCTTGGTTCATGGATGCACAAACCAGATCAAAATGGGGGAAAAAAGTGAAAAATGAAGGGCAGGTCTAGGTGGTAGGCTAAGGCAGGAGGCAGAAAAGAAAAGAAAGCAGGAATGGCAGGTCCTAAGGAGAAGAGAGAGGGAAGCATCTCAGATTTCACAGAACCTCGGCATGTGCTGGCCACCAAGCATTTAGGCACAACCCTAATAATTTGCTAAGGGATGATTCAGGTTCTTAATAAGATCTCATCAATTAATACCATTTGTTGCCGTGCCCTCTCCGCCGAGCTGCTGCTCAGCTGTCCCACCCGGCTAGCTGGTGGCACAGCAACAACAGGGGGACAGCACCCAGTGCTCCCAGCAGCTGAGGCTCGGGAGTACCAGAGGGCGGCTGTAGGTCCTTTTAACCTGACCAGCGTCCCCACGGCAGGAAGGAGCGACGAGTGGCAGAAGACGAGAGGCGACTCTCCGAAGGGGTAACAATCTGAGTTTATTGGTAGCTCCGAGGAGCTCCTCAGCTCAGGGGATACAGCCAACGAAGAGCCCTGAACTGGGGTGTCCGACAGTTTATATTGAGGGGAGGAACTCTGGGAGGGGCCCGACCGCCCACCAGTAGGGAACAGGGGTGGAGCATCGGGGGAGTAATAGGCATTCTAGACAACCAGTGGGAGGAAGGTGGGGAGGGACTCCCAGTCCCTCAGCCAACCACTCGACGCTCTCCCTGGAATCTTCTGGGCGAAGGGGAGAGGCAGCCAAGTGACAGGCAGGGCTTTAAGGGAGGGGGAATGAGACAGACATGGAAGGGACTGGAAATAGGGGAGGGGAACAGGAGATTGACAACTTAGGACAAACCATTTAGGGGAGGAACAGAATAAACCAACTTAACACGCTACAACAACCATTCACTTAAACTTGATTTCCTAGGCTAACATTGCAATCTCAAGTTATTTGTGAATTAGTTCACGTATAAATGTCTCAGATTTCACTTTACTGGAGTGTTATTTGATACAGGAGAATGCAGCCACCAAAACTCTCATCAGCGCACAGAACAAGAGGAAACAGGTTTTGTGTGCATGTAAAAACAGAGAAGTGAGACAAAGTCACATAAATTAGATGGAAAAGAGGTATAGAAACCTGCGAATGGAAACTGAGATTACATTGAAAGTGTGAAACCATAGGTTATTTTATATATTATGAAGAAATAGAGGAGCTACAAAAGTTTTATCTTTCATTCTTTGTGAAGTTCCAGTGCTGCCCTTCACAAGTCTCGCTTGAATATTTCATTCAAGTGAAAGTAAATTCAGCTTTACTTCACCAGACTGTGGTGTCTTTGAAAACTGTCTCAATCTTTCCACACGAAGAGTACATCACCAACAGAGCCAAACTCTTAATAATATATTGTGTGACTCCAGACAAAGCACCTATCTTTGATCCAAAAAACCCCATGTATAATGGCACTCACTAGCTGAGCTCTAGGTAAAAATAGAAAATAGCATTTTTCTTTCTTCTTGTGCTGTTTCATGTGTTCCTGAATGTTTTCTTTTTCCAATACACCTTCTTTCTTCTGTTTACTGGAATAAAATCTGAAAAAAAAAATATAGCAACCTGCCCTTTTACCTTTCTCCAGCATTCAAACAAAAATACTACAAAGCTCTCCCCTCTCTCAGATGAAAGCTTAGCCTATATTTCCATTTCCTTCTCCTACCATAAAAGACACCCCTCTTGCCTTCTTCCTTTACACACCTTGCAGCTGAGCTGTAAATGAGCTCCAGATGCATGAGTTCAGTAACCTGTTTTTCCTAACCTAAAGGCTTGCTGGGAGAAATGGATTATGTTTCCTAACTGAGCATCACTGTAGTATTGTCTGGAGAGTTCATTATCACTAGAACAACTACAGAACTGCTCTGATTTTACAGAAAGCTCCTCATAGGAAAACAGTGTATCCATGGCTTGCACACCACAGTTACGAGTGCAGCCTGCAGACTCTCCTAAGGGGCTTGAACTGTGCAGGGTGTATTTTGCAGAAGGGCAGAATATATGACATATCTGGCATCTTGGCAAGGTCTAAAGAAACTGTTTAGAGTTTAGATACAGATCGGTCTTTCCTAATTTAAGAGTAGTCACATGATTGCATGCCCTAGTTAGTAGGGTTGATGTTGAGCAGTCCACGGTAGTATCTCAATTGTTTTGAAATGTGTTGCTAGAGAGATGCCAGGAGTATAATTTAGTGGGTCATTCTTCCACTTAAGTTACTATCCATCTTCAGTTCAGTTCTTGTGTGGGTTGACATGCAGGCACTGTTAAGTGTGTCCAGATTTTGGAGTTAAGGATATCAGGCCTTAAAATTAGTGTCTTTCCCCTTGAAAGTGCCCAGTGTGGAAATTACCCCAGCAGCAGGTAAGGTCATGGCAGAACTAAAGAGCAGGTTGGGGTGGGACGTGGCCTTTGGTTCCCCATGGAGGGGCAGGATGCCTCGGGGTGCTCACAAGGGAAGCTGAGCCACGGCCTCTTTAAGTGGAGCTGGAACTTGGGGGTGTCACCTCTTGACCTCTCAGCCCCCCATGTGCCAGGCCCACCAGCTGACATGTCTGTGATGGCAGTGGGGTGCCCGGGCCACCTGGAAATCTCAGAGCCTGCAGTGTTGGCCCATGGAAAGTGCCCAGGAACTTGAACACAGGAAGAGCTTTATACCCTAACATCTGCAAGGGAAACACCTATTAAGAGGGCATTAGGAAAGAGGGTTGGAGGGGGGGAAATATTTTTGTTTTAAAAATGTTTCATATTGGTTTTCCTTTTTTCACTGTTCCTCCTTAACTGTTTGAGCTTTCTACTTTTGAAGGGGAATTTAATGCATGAACGTGTATTTTAGTCATGATCTTTCTCAGGTTGCCAAGGCAGAGGAGATAAACATTCCAAGTTCTCCATGTTATGAATGGGATAACTCTTAACTAAAGCTTCACCTCTGTCACAGATATTTGTAAATGGGATCAATGTGTGTTCAGTAGGAAAAATGAAAGCATGTCAGTGAGTCCACCTTCAGGAGTAAAACATTTGTCAGGTAAAGGAGTAGTATGCAAATCAACTGAACTTTTAAATTAAGTTTAAAGGGGCTGATGAGATTTATGTAGAAAGCCTCTGTCTATCAGCAGGACCTAGAGAGGACCTTTCAGCAGATGAGCTGAGGAAAACCAGTGTATAGCCAGAAAGACATGTATTTGTTATTTAAACTCTTGAAGCTTACAGCTTCACCTGCTTTCCTTGCAAGTTATCCTTCTATCACAAAGGTGACAAAAGCTCTGCTTAATACCACCTTTGACTGATATATATTAAGGAAAATATATTCAGTCAGGGTTCACCTCTGGTCTACTGCATGTCTTTATTTATTACTGTGCTGTTTCCCAGCTAATAAGTCCTATAAACTCAATTTGATTTTTTTAAAATAACCTATGAATCTTAAGATTCAATCAGAAGCTTTTGAAACTTTGCAGCATATAACTGGAGCTGATCTCTTATTCTTTATTCTTCAATCTGCAGGTCAAGCAATTATTGCTTTCTGCCTCTAATTTTGTGCCAGTCTATTTTAGCTTGCCAACTGTCATGTTGGTGGATTGAGCTTTTCCATAGTTCTACATAATACATTTCCAGCTCAAAGAGTAAAGCATTTTTGAATTAAAATGCATGATTTTCTAGGAAAACTGTTAATATAAATATCAGTATTTTCCAACAAAATTTAATAAAGCTGAAGTCCTGTCCGATGCTGGTTTCTACTAGTCCAGCTAGACCTAAAATTAAAGGCAATTTTCTGTTGGCTTTAAATCAAAGATCCAGAAATTAAATCCATTTTCTCTGTAAACGTGTTTCTAAAGCTTTTTTCAGGACCAGAATGAATAATTATCTTTTCATTATTAAATTACGTGATGGCTGTAAATGTGGTCACTTGCATGAAGATGGGTGATTTAATATGTCTGGCAGAAGAAAAAATAGGTTTCCATGCTTAAGCTGCATGGACTTTAAGTAGGGGAAGGACTGGATTAACAAGGGTAAATTATGTTTATTGTTTTGTAATCTGCTTTTGTTGCCTGATTTTTGGACAACATCTGGGTAAGAAAGTGTTGAGAAGTAACTGGTGAAGGTTGTCTAACCCGCTCTTTTTATGTTATGGCTCCCACCTTTTACCCAGCAGGTGCTTTGTTCTGCTGGGTAGATGCTGTGGACTAAAACAGAGTAGGGGGCTGCATCTCTGTGTCAAGTGCCTGACAGGCACCAACCTTTCTGTTTTGCACCTTCCATCTTTCTTTTGTGTGTGAGTGTGTGGGCACACATATCTGTCGTCACCTGCATGTACATATATGTACATAAAAAATGCTTATGTACTTACCCTCAGTGTGTGTAGGGCTCAGAAAGCAGCATTTCAAATTGCCAGGACAGAACACAGAGATGTTTTGTGACCAGTAATAGTCAGAAAAGTAGCCTCATAGAACAAGAGCCTGTGCCATGCAAAGTCGAGAGGAAAGATTAGCAAAAATTAATGGGCTACTGGTGACAAAAAAAAAGATGATGATCTAAGCACTAGGTGGGAATAGAAGGCAACATGCCATTACTTTTCAGCTTGCTGTCATTTATACTGATCTGTAAATTACACAGTGCCTGAAGCTATGCCAAGACTCTGTAAACATTTTCTGCGAAGAGTATACAAAACATAAAGACATTGCATAACCAATAGGATTTGCACTGAAGGAATGGTGAAGTAAAAATAATAACAGCAAGACTCAAGCATGGCTCAAGATTTTTGCTTGAAGCCAAATCTCTTCAGGATAGTGCACGAAATAAAACACTGAAGAGACAAACGCCTGTAAAAGAGGAAGCAGGGTAGGAGTAAGGGATGAACAGAAGCGTCCACAGCATAGAAATGGAGATAATGAGCAGACAAACAACTGGAACTACATGAAAACACATTCAACAGATTGTGGTGAAATCCGAACTGACAAAGAGAAATATTTGTAACCAACCTAGTGGCAAAGACAGAATGGTGCTGGGATGGACCATGGGGCAGAGGACCTTTTTCACAGCGTGGCTCTGTTGTTTCCCACGCGTTACTACACTGAATTAAAGCACTCCTGGCTTTAGCTAGACAGTTTGACTAAGTCAATTCATGAAGTTTCACTTATTTTTAAAGTAAAGGAGAATGTGGTGGTTGTGGAGTACAAGGTATGTCATAGAGAACTGAACAAAAGGCAGGAATGAAGTTGCTAAAATTAGGAGATAAGTGGGAAATAATTTTAAGTGGTGAAATAGGCAGTGTATGATCTAAATGGAAGTTTAGGGGAGAAGGTTTAAATAAGAAGTAATGAGTTCACTGGTGAGGTTTTTATGTGTACTGTAATGCATGCACTGGGATAAAGAAAATCCAGAAAGAATCTGAATATCACATCACAACTGCTCAGATTTGACCAAACTGTACTGAAGACACAAAACTTAGCTGCAAACACAAAGGCTGACGCTTTCAAACACACATAAGTAGATGGAAAGGGGGAAGGAGAAATAAACTTGCCTTGTAAAGGGAATTCTGTGAATCTCCATGGTACAAACTGTATATTGCTCAGACTGTTTTAAAATATATTAGCCAGATGCATATGGAATTTCACACTCTTTACATCAGCCCTGCTAAATAAAAGGATTAGAAGACAGACAGATCTCCCTAATAAAGGATTTCCCATTCTAATGAGGACACTGTATTTGCCCAGAGCTAGTTATCCCATATTCACTAGCCTGTTGGACACAAAGATGCTCATTAATAAATACAGCACATGGTACTTGATCTAGTCCCAGCCACCTGATTTTCCCCCATGGATGATTCCAGTCCAGGTGCAAATTAGAGCTTCCAAAAAACAGTAAAGTCCCAGAAGAGCAGGTGGGCTTTATATGTCTAGAAGGGCAAAAAAAGCTGTTAAAATAATGCATTTGTGTTTCTGTCAAGTAGAAGACAAATAAGGAAAGCCTTAATCTGTCTTTCAAAGGCAATCAGGATCAAGCCTTGGTAAAAGATCTGAGCAACTCCAGATATTCATGTGCAGAAAGTAAACAGAGAAAGATGATATTTATGTGATAATTTGGAGGAAATGAAGCTGAAGATACTGATGAGGTGTTTTTAGTTTTAGGCAAATTTTACTTCCACTTGAATTACTGCGAAGGTTTTTTTTGCCTGAGAGGGGATTTAGAATATTAAAAACCAACAGTTAGGTCATGAAGACATAAAAGCCAGAAGTACAACTTTTCAAACATATAAATTTATAACATAAAATGTCAATCCTGGTAATACAGGAGAAATTTGGGTTTCAAAAGCTGTTGGAGAACCAATTCCAAAGTTGTATTTAACCAAATACTGTATTTTCTAATTTTTCTGTAGTTATCAGTCTCCTCAGAACTGAAGTAAAAGTCTTTTGCTAGAGCTTCCAGGACTGTTCTTTGCTCTTTGCATCTGTCAGATCTGAACTGTGCTTTCTAAAACCACACAGCAAGTTTTTCTGGCCTTTTTTTTGGCATGCAAGCTCTTTTCAGTACCAGTTCAACAGAAACATGAGCTAGATGCTCTTCCCAATACTGTAGTGCAAAACCATCAGCTCAAGTAAGAGCAAGTCTTCTGTAAGAGAAGATAAAATTTGAATAAATTTAAAGCACATTTGAAAATATTGCAGCCTTGGATTTTGCCATTGCACCACTTCTTGGGGGTAAGCAAGGACAACCAGTCTCTACTTATCTCTTTTACCTAATCTTCTCTGAGTACTGTGTAACTGATACCTACATATTATTATAAAGTCCTTGAAAAAAGGTGAACACTAAGTATTGTTAGAGGAAACAAGTAGCTGTTGTATTTAGTTTTGGCAGAAACACAAATGCATTTTTAATATCTTTCTGTTTCATCTAAATCCATTAAGAGAGCTTTTCCTTTTCTGCCTACATAAAGTACAGTCTGCATTTTGTGTTATGATAACACAAATTCTACAGAAACTTTACAATTAGTGTACTTTAGCCTTGCTGCAAAATCCTACAGCAGCTGATGATTCTTTTGCTTTGTGGTGATGGGTGGCTAGGCAACTCAAAACAGAATGGCTCTTAAATCAAAAAATTAAACCTTCAGTCAACATAAAACAAAGTTAGTGCCTTAAGATAAAATGTACCCAAACCTTTAACATTTCCCTAATGTTTTTTTTTTTCTTGGTTTTGTGATGTAGCAAGGGGCTGCCACCTGGCAGAAGCAGGCTTCAGAAGTTACCATTCTCACTTCATTTTCCAGGTGCACCGACTGCAGAAAGCTTCCTTTGTTCCTTCCTCAAATGTGAATAAACAGTAGCAGCTTTATAGCCCTTACACAGAGTGTGAGCCATAACAAGAGAAAACATGAAATGCCAGTGTACTTCGAGGCAAAATGTTGCCTTGCAAGGAGATATACATTTTAAACATATACATGTAATTTTAAAACTAAGCACAGAGTTTAAAATTTAGAATTTAAAAAAAAAATCAAAGTGCCTGTAAAGCTCAAACTCACTACATGAAGGGAAAGAATTTTACAGATTGGGAAAGAAGTTTACAGATTGGGAAAGAAGTAACACAAGACAAGATTGAAATATAAAACAGTCCTCTTGTTTAAAAACAAAAAGAATTGTACAGATACATTTCTTGCACTCCTGCACCCTTTAGGATGTTTAGCTTCTCAATTCGTAAAGTCACCAGCTCCTATCTGGTAGTCTAAACCAATTATCCACATTAGAAATGCAAGGCCAAATCCCATGCTCCGCGTGCTGGCACTGCTCTCCTGGCTCTGCTGGCACCGGGCCAGTGACAACATTTGAAGATCCAGCTGAGAGGCAGAGTCCAAGTGCATCGGCTCAAGGTTGGCAGCCACACAGCTTCTCTTCCTTGCAGAGCCAGTGCCGAGGAACAGCAACTTGTTCTGCAAAGGAGGGTGTAAATCAGAGATGGGGAAGCAGTAGCCTCAGATTTCTTGTACTCTTTGTCCATCACCACAAGCTTTCAGGTGTGTACCGTTGTTGTGAACACTGGATAATGCTATGTATGTGTGGCATGCCGAGGTCTATTCATCTCTTACCAAATAATTTCCCCACACCTGCCAACCTGCTCTAAAGGAGAGACCGAATTATACACCACCTTTTGTCTGCTTTCCCCGATCATTACAAAGTTTTAATAAATTCTATTATAATGTTGATTACTGTAAAAAGGCAAATATTAAAAAAAAAGCTTCACGAGCCAAAGACTTCACAACTGAGCTTTCCTTCAGACGGTGCTGCAGCTGTGCATATTCATTGAGAAAGGCAATAGAACTTCTGATGCAAAGTAGAATGAGAGTGTCACAGGCCTCTTTAAAAATAACTGTCGTCAGTAGGAATATCAAATAGACCAAAGGTATCCATGTGGCTGGCAGAGCTAACAACCAGCCAGGACTGTTGGTTCTCCTCCCTTACCAGGAGCCACAACCTCTGCAGGTTTCAAAGTCAGTCAAAGCTCAGTAATCTCAGGAGTTCCAGAAAAGGTTCATCACAAACTTCATTATGAACTCATCCAAAACTGGAAGCTAGAAACATCATCCACAACCATGGCATGTTTTTTGAGTATGGTTCTGAAGATCAGATTTTTTAGCACCAAATAACACCCACCCAGTACTTCCTAGGGAATTGAGAGTCATGTACAGGAGTGGCACATTTCTGCTGGCTTTCCAGAACAGTGATCCCTGATGTGAGTCTAACACAGTACTAGTCATGCACTTGCCCAGAGCCTAAGGCAACCACGCCAAGAATTCCTTTCTTATAAATTTCAGCTTTTTGAAGTGGCATATGTATGTTTCAGATTTCTCTTTCTGATCCTGCATTCTTCCCTTCCCTTCCTTTCCCTTCCCATCCCTTGCCTTGCCTTGCTTTGCCTTCCATTCTAATTCCATATACTGCCCTGAATATCACTTTGCTGTTACAGAATCAGCTAGAGCAGATTATATTTCATTACTGATATTTTTAAAGAAACATTTACTGCTTTTTCATTTTTAGATTTTGCTTTCCATTTGAAGTGTAAGTGCTAGTACATTTCTTCAATCTTGTTTTTATCAGAAGCCAAAAAACAAAGGGCAATGCAGAGCTCCTACGCTGAGAGAAGGGAGGGTAAGTGAGAGGGAGAAATGATGAAAGGAAAATTAGGCAAAGAGTGAATTTAGTCTCCAGAGCTTGAAACTGACAAATAGTTTGTTACAATTTTAATTTCAGTCCAATCTGATTCATATTTTATGCTTTTTCATTACATGACTGCTTTGCAATCAAGTGTTTGTCTCTGTACCCCTATGTTTTGTATACATGCTGAAGATGAAGCTTTATTCCATTCTTAGCTGTCATTGGATTAAGGGATGTGGGAAGGAAGGGTGAAGATGCTTACAGTCAGTGTGTTTTGATGACTCATTTTACACTGAAAAGCTGCCAGATATGCATCATTTCCACTCACTAAGAAATGCTATTTCAGTCAACTGAAATAGTTTTTGATCTAGGGTGGGGGTCTTCGACCTACAACCAAATGGAAACCGCATGGTAATTATCCTCATGTTGATGCCAAAGCCAAAAATGCTGCTGTTTTTAAAAAGGAGCACCAAAAGAAGAGAGGCTGTGCAGTTAGAATCTATTTACATCTGGAGTACAATGAAAGAGACAGGAAAGACCACAAAGTAGATGGGATGAAACAAGAAAAACTGACATGAACCTTCTTTAAGTGATCAAAACCAAAGTCAAATGTGCTTCAGCACCTGAATATCAGTACTGTCTTAAGTACAGTAATACTGAGTAGAGCTTTGCTTCGTTACCTTTGCCAAAGGTAACTTGGGTAGCTGAGAAACTGCAGAGCTTTCTGTTTTGGAAGGAACACATGGGTTTTACATAACCTCATTCTTCCCTCTATATTAGAGAGGAAGATTAGATAGCTGTCAGTGATCAGATTACAAAGAATTTCTGAGGTATTTTTATTGCACTACTATTTAAAGAGGTAAAATTGCTAGTGGTTTTATAATGGCAACATTCACTATTTACAGGCTTTAACTCAGTTGCTTAATTGCTGATTCAGAATGCAAAGGACTGGAACTTGAGCCAAGAGTAATTTTTCCCAAGGAAAATATTTATTAAAAATAAAAGCAAACTTGAGCCATATCATGCAAGTTCTAAATTGAAGCAGTGGTGGTAGGAAGAAATCTCAACCATTTTCTACCTCTTTGGGATTGTCCATTAATACAGACTTTAAGTTGCTGAGCAAAAACATACTTTCTCTTCATGATTAAGAACGGGTCAGCGAAAATACTTATGGTATTGCCCAAGGTACATATGTGCTTAGTGAAATTCAGAAAGAAATCTAAATGGCTGCTGTGCCTAACTTCTTTTGGTGTGGTGCCTTGCCTATAAAAAGCACATACCCAAATACACAGGTAATTTCAGCATGTGATTGCAGTAACATTCTGATGGTCATCAAGTAACAAAAACCCTCATAAAAATCAGGTTCTCAATGCCAGATAATAATTTCTAAGGCACAAATATAATTGTCTAAAAACCAGTCTCCTCTGTTCAGATTCCTAGTTTGACAGCTTACATCTGCCTCTACATATTAGAGATAATGGGAGGAAAAAATAGATGTATGGAAATCAGACATTGTAGAGTTAAAGCTATCATATTTCACAGGGCTACCTTGGTAGATGATCCTTTCTTGGCTCTTGTTTGACACGTATCCAGCCATAAAGGACTTGATTTTGAATTCCTGGCATCCTCAGCTGGCTGAAGAATACAGGTGATTCCAAACAGGTCATTCACTGCTTCTCTTCTTTGGAGAGCTTGATTTTCAAAGACCTGTCTTCAAACA
Organism: Nicator chloris; assembly: GCA_013400495.1. Taxonomy (NCBI): domain Eukaryota; kingdom Metazoa; phylum Chordata; class Aves; order Passeriformes; family Pycnonotidae; genus Nicator; species Nicator chloris. The sequence continues at coordinate 70,842 of WAAE01013422.1, forward strand.
GGGGGAGCAGAGGCAGTGTGTTCACTTAATATTGAAGAACTATTTAACACACCAATACAGAGTGTTCTGATAATATGTTAAGAACTACCCTGGACATCTTTGTTCTAATAGATTCTAGGAAAGAACAAATTGACATTTGAAGAGCCTAGTGGGTCATCTAACCCATCCATGGAATATGCAGAATTAATAACTATGAGCCCTTGGATATCATCTTGAAAATAAGCTCAGGAACAATAAATAATTTATAGTCCATTTGTAGTCACAAGTCTTTCATTCTTGCAGATACATTTGGAACTGGAGCAGAATTTAATAGTGCAAGAAGCACAATAAGAACAGTGGCAAAAAGCTTCTCCTCAGTGTTATCTTTGGACACAATTGTCTGTGCCTAGCTCTGCATTACTTAGCCAATTCTCCCTCTTGCACATTTGGGCATGAAGTTTAAATTCTCAGTAGACCATTATAAGCTCTCACTCAAGCTGGTGTAAATCCAGACCAGCTCCTATGATGTCAGTGAATAAAGTTACTCTCAATTTAGTGCTGTGTAACTGGGAGTGAATACTGATCTCATCCACTTTATTTTTTCTGTAAATTACTATGGCAAATCCTTATGGCCTTGCATAGGCAAGAACTCCTGTTTGTCATCAGCACAAATTTCAAATGAGCAAAGAGTGCTGGGTTGCCTTTCAATCTTTTCTTGGTTTCAAAGCTTAGCCATGCACTCTTGGCAACTCCCTGTATTGGCTGGTCACTCCTTTTGGAGACTGGCAACAATGGCTGAGGATGTAGACATTATTAAAGTAATTTTCTAGCTGTATTTCCACCGAAACAACAGGGGTGCTTGATAGGTCAGCACTTGCTATGTCAGCATTCCACTCCTCCCCTAAAGAGCTGGGAAATTTTCTGTTTGATATCAGATCTGTCCCCACCTCAAGAGAAAAATCACCCTTCTTTAGCAACCTAAAACTCAATTTTTCCAACAGAGCTTATCTGCAGCAAGCTGACAGACTGCTGAGCTCCAGCAAGCAACCTGGCCCCTGGCATCAGTAACAGATCCCCTAGCTGCATCCCTTGAAAGCCTTTTTCTCTGGGAAGCAAACTCTAAATTGCAGTACCTCTGAAATGAAATAATAGAGTCTTTTGGCTTATACTCCAAAGTGCTATTACCAGTGTAGGTACTGCAAAATACTTGTTTGATATATTGAAATAATTCTTTTCATGACAGTTTATGTTGATTTCTTCCACTTCATTGCAATATACAGAAGGATCTCTTTCCATTAGTTTTATAACAATAGCTTTATTACTCCATGTTTTTATTAGCTGTAAAATTGGCATAAAATGAAAGATGTTTACAGTTTCAACATAAAGAAAACGGAAAGGAAATCTTGAAATTAACACAAAGAAATGTTATGAAATCTAGCTAGTTACTGTCTGTAAGACATGTAGGTTTGCAACAAGAAAGTAGCACAGGAAAACAGTGAATCATGAAGGTGAAGCATAGCTAGATATAATGCATACAGCATTATAATTATCTGAAAAACAGTCGAACCAAGGACCCTAACAATTTGCCATCATAGCTGGTCTTTCAGAAGCACTGAAACCAGAACTTAACTTAAAGAAAGAAAAATAAATCTTCCTAAAGATAGGCCTGCAACTCTAGTCAGATTCTCACAGCATGCTTGAATTAATCAACTGGCCATAACCCAAACCACCGTGACTGCTGATTTATGGAAACATGGCATAGTTGCTCTTTTTCCTTGCCTGAATTGTGATAATTTGGTGTTGAAAAAATTCTTCTCATTGTGTCTTGAAGTCCATTGCTATAATGATTGATGATTGCAAAATTGTTGATTGCAACATCTTGAATGTTTTATGTTTAGTTTTAAATGTCTCTGAACTAAAGGGCAAAGGAAAGTTTTCTGTGATCTCATGCACTCCTGCCTTAGATCTGTGACAAGATGGCCCCAGACTCTTACACAAACGAGCTTGCACAATGCTGGGCAGGACAGCCTGGAGAGGCAGTCCCACGTGTCAGGGTGCATCCAGGCCGTCAGAAACATGCGGCCTTTGTCAATGGCACCGTCACCAAAACATTTGGGGCTATGTCGTTTCTGTACAAACATCTGTGACTGTATTGGGATCAAGTGGTGCTCACAGCACTGCACACAGGGGTTGATTACAGCACAGCTGTGGCCACCCCTGTGCTTTTCCAGCTGTGCCTGGGGCTGGAGGTCCCAATGCTGGCTGAATTCCAGGGGAGCAAAGCGGCTGCAGTCAGAGCTGCCTGCAAAGACCCCAAAGCATGGCAGTTTGTCACAAGGACAAATGCACCCTCTGGAGTCCCTCTGATGCTGAGTAAGCGTCGCTTAATCAAAAAGAAACTATTCCTAAGTTTAAAGAAACTTCTGCCATTTTTTCTTTGCTCTTGAAGCTTCAAATTGAGATGGTTTTGTTCAACCATCGTCACCAATTATACAGTGAGACAGAGGGAAAATAAGTCTAGAAGGGACTTGCTGAATTATTTCTTTGTTTTCCTACTGAGGAAAACCCTTTCCCACACACTAAATAGAGGATTGTTCTGCTAGTTGAGACTGTTTTGCAATGTCAGGCCTAGACTGGTATCAACAGCACATGACAACAGCTGTCCCAAAAACCCCTCATGTTTGCTTTACAAACTCCTCACTTCTGGAAGAAGATTTAAGATTTGCAATTTAACTAGAATGTTACTTAACCCATCTAAGTGACTTATGTGAAGTCAGAGGTGTTGCAGTTACAATTGCAGCTTCAAAACAATTGAATTTTGCAAAGCAGAGATAAACTGATGCTTGTCTGAAAGTTCTGGATATTTTTATTATTTTACTTAGAAATCTAATAAGATTTTATAAACTCTGGGTGACAGAAAATACATAGCTGGCTTTTTAATACCAACACTGAAAGAATACACTGCAGAATTATGGTCTAAATTTATTTCTTGACATCCATTTTATTTAGGGAATGATATATATCTAGCCCACTCAGCAGCTGCTGTCTTCAGACACACCAGCCATTTATGTCACTTATTTAGGGTTCCCCTGTAGGCTCTGGAAAGCAGTTCTTCCACTTCAGAATCCCCTTCTGCCATTATTCAGTTTTTATCAGATTCTCACCTCAGTCCTACGCAGCCAGTTGTGCTGGAGAAGTCAAGAAATAAGGAACAGGCTGCTTTCTGTGCTGGTGAGATACCGCAGGGAGCTGCAGCTCTGCAATTCAGGCTCTGGAAATGCATCATTCCTTTCATTTCATCGTGTTGCTGTTTGTTTGATGAAGTGTTCAAAATTCAGTGGCACCAACAAAATTCAGTACATCAACAGGCTTTATTATATTATAGTCTTTGTGAAGGTCTTCATGAACATGCACACAAAGCCTTTGGAAGTCAAATTACAAACAAAACAAGGACCATGTCCTTTTTCTTTGTGGAATTTAAGGGTGAAAGTCTTCCAATTTTAAACAGAAAAGCACTTTACAGAAAATGTTTTAATTAACAAAGCAGTAGCCATTTCTAGCAACTACAGCAATTTAACAAGAACATATTTTTGCAAAGGACTTGGGTGACACTGCTCCGTTCATTGAGAGCTACAGGAATTGAGAATGTTTCCTGCTCCTCTGCCATGATGCTGCCAGCTCCCAGCTCCCAACTCTGCAAACTGTTTCCAACCACAGCCAGAGGTTTGGGTCACAAACTCTTCCTGTGGGCTTGTGCTGCAGACGTGCAGCTCCGGGGATGAGCGCGCGCGGAGGCCTCGGCTCCCAGCCCTGCTCTAGAGGGGCCTGAGGACGTGAGGGGCCTGGGGTCAGGGGACAGCAGCACACACACACACACACACACACACACACTTCAGGGCACAGATTGCTGTCCTGAAATGTGGTACTAACACTAAGCAGTGCCCTTGTGACTACAGGTAACTTAAGAACATACTTTTGGATTTTCACGAAGTTGCAAATACTGGCAATTGCTTTCAAAACGATTCCTTAAAGAGATATTTCTCTAAAAATGGTATCTTAATGACTATTACGCTATTTGTAGAAAAAAAAAAAGGCTGTGATCTGCATCAGCTCCCTGTGACTGTTGTGCTTAGCAGGCATGTACAGCTGCTGGTCCTCAACCAGCTCAGGGTTCTTCTAGCATATTTTTAGATGAGCAGGATGCATAACTTTAAAAATAAAACATTGCCAGACCACACATCATTTCATGTTTGCAGCCTTTATTTTTAATAAACTATTTCTTCTTCCACAACACTGTAATATTTTCCACAACACCACTTTTCCAAAGCATTTTCCAAGCCTCCTCTGGGCTCTGCAGCAGCCAGTACTGAAATTCTTGCATGATTTATTTTCCCAGGCACCTTTAGTTCTCTTGTGGATATTAAAAGAGCTAGAGTTTTAAATATAACCATACATAAAAGAAAGTATTTTTTGACAATTACAGGAAAGTCCTATTTGTATTTCTTACATGTGATTCATCATCTTTATGATTATATGAATTATGAAGACAATGTAATGTATTCTGTGTTTCCTCATACAAGAATATGTCTGGTTTGCCTTTGATTTCCTACTGAATCCATTCTACAGTGGATTTTCAAACAATGATGATACAAAAATCTGAATTTTATTGGGTTTCTGAGAAGATCTTCCCGTCAAAGAATGATCACATTATGTGGCTTTTTTTCTTCTGCTTTGTGGGTAGAAGGATAACAAAGAAAAAATGGAAATACAGATTCTGAAAGTACTATGCTGGGTCAGCTATTTGAACTGCAAACTTTAATTTTATATCTTTTTAAATCTGTATTTATAGGCCAGAAAACCTAGTTCTTGCTTTCAACAAAGCATTAAAAATAACTTTAATATTAAAAACTTCAAAATAGTGTCAAGTATGACACTTAAAAGTAACTTTTTTAATATATTTAATGTCCAGAATTAGACTTTTTTATTATTTTTTTTCTTTAAATCCTTATTTCCAGATTTTATAAAAACCTGGACGCACCATTCATTCCAGGTATGAACAAAATTTTTGAACACTACATAAGGAAGCTTCACATAAGTTGAGAGGAAACTGCCAACCTTTTGTCACCGAAGTCTGGATTATCTTACTTGGGAATGTCATGCAAAGTCCTAAATATGTAATACTAACTTCTTCTCATGGAGGTTATGAGTCACAAAAAAGCAGTTCAGTGACTGTCCTTGGGTTTGGTGACTGAGGATGTATACTTTTAAGTAATACTCACAGATGCATATAAATGTTGGTCACAAGGAATCTCTGGATGTTGAGTCCTCCCTGCCACTCAGAGCCAGCAAGTTGCTTCCTTACCTGTGACTGTGTTTCATGAAGACAAAACAGCACTTGGTCTTAAAAAAGACAAGAACATCTGAAGTTTTGGTGCTTCTCCCTGTCATGAGCTGAGATCAGCTTCTCTGTGAGTTCAACAAGGCACCACAAAGCAGGGCAGGAGATGATTCCACCGGACTGGACTGCAGGCATAGACTGACTGCAGTGTCAGAGTCCATACATTTGCCAGTTTTATTTCAAATAAGTATTTGTACATTTTTAAGACCAAGAGATCATCCCAAAGAAAGATCAGACTCTCAGCATAGATTCTTACTATAAGCTCATTGTCTGGGGCAAGTCATATTTTGGAGAACACTCCAAATTCTGAAGACTCAACTGCACTTTATTAAGTTGTTTCAGTGGTTAATTCACCTCATACACAAACTGTGCCTCCAATTTCTATTCTAAATTCCTCTCGCTTTTGCTCTTCAACTGCATTTCGCTAAAAATGTGTTTGCTGGAGCAATTCACTGTAAGAATTTCATGTTTGTGCCCTGATAGTACCAGATAGCAAGATAGCATTTTATGTGTCTTATCTTATGGTCATGGTCCTGTTTAAAGTAGAGATCTGTCTGACTGTGGTTTGTTAGATAAATGTCCCTCTATCAGAAATATTATCACATAGAACCCCTACAATCACATGAGCACACACATGTGCATGTGCATATAGTCACAAACACAGAAGTCTTGATTTCTTGGAATCATTTATAACTTTCAATGACAGGGTTTTTATCATTTTGCAAGGTCAAATTTCATATTTTATCATTCACAAAAATACAGACTCAGACCACAATAATGGAACAACCAGCAATCACACAGGAGCACTTTTTAAAAAAAAAAATTATGTTACCTTTTCTGGCCCAATGCACACCAATAGATCGTTGGTGGAATAATAGTTTTCATGGTGTTGACTCAAGTAATATTCATCTTAGAAGTCAGGTTAATACCCAAATATTTAAAATTAGTATTTTGCTGAAGGATCAACCAGCTTGTCTAGCTCTCACTGAAGGAGTTCAGTGGAGATGTTAATTTCAAAACCAGGAATTTTAGGTCTGTGTGTGTCTTACACATCCCATCAGGAGCAGTTCTAATATGGACACAGGAGAGCTGGATAACAAATAGGAATGTAATCCATATGCTGCATCACCAGCAAAGCCTATTCTTTATGTCATTACTGCTAAATCTACTTCCCTCAACAGTTTCTTGCTTGCATTAAAAATTCTACAGCCAGCAGGACCAGGGCAGTGATTGTCCCCTGTACTCAGCACTGGTGAGGCCACACCTCAAGTCTTGTGTCTATTCCTGGGCCCCTCAGGACAAGAAAGACACTGAGGTGCTGGAGAGTGTCCAGAGAAGGGATGGAGCTGGTGAAGGGTCTGAAACACAAGTTCTGTGAGGAGCAGCTGAGGGAGCTGGGGGTCTTTAACCTGCAGAAAAGGACGCTCAGGGGTGACCTTATCACTCTACAACCACCCAAAAGGAGCTTACAGCAATACAGGGGTTGGCCCCTTCTCCCAGACAACCAATGACAGGATGAGAGGAAATGGCCACGTACTGCTCCAGGGGAGATTCAGGCTGGACATCAGGAGGAATTTCTTCACGGAAAGGGTGGTTAAACATTGGAACAGGCTGCCCAGGGGGGTTGTAAAGCCACCACCTCTGGTGGTGTTTAAGAAATGACTGAATGTGGCACTGAGAGCAGTGGCCTGGTGATTGGCCAGAGGTTGGATTCCATGACCTTGGAGGTCTTTTCCAGCCTTAACAATACTATGACTTTATGACTCTATTCAATGATGTCTCCCAGACATGAATGAAATATCACACTGGCTTCATACTTTTTACTTAGATGCATGCAGATGATAATAAGTTGGATAATGTAGCATACATCTTAACAACATAATAACAGGTATCTCCCTTATTGGCTCAACATTTTGTAATCATTGCTCTGCTAAAAGGGAAGGTGGCCTTCTAGCTGGGTCATACTTTATAAAAATTCTTGCACACTTCTACAAAAGTTGTATTACAAAGGTCAATCCATTATCAATATATTTCTAAGGAGTGGGTTTTTTTTTAGGAATTCTAACCTAAGTTAAAGGTTTGACTCCGAGCTTTATTTTAACAGGAGGAACCAAAGACTCCTAACAGTGTGGAAAATTTCATCTTCAGTAGTGAATATAGTGTTTATGAAACTCTCTGTATTTCCTTAAAATGTAAAGAACAAACAGATCTTATAGGATGGTAAAACACTAGAGGACATAATAAGCCTGGCATTCTGAAGCAGTTGATGGACTGAGCTGAGGTATGAAATATGCTCTAACACAAAGAAAGCCAAAAGATTTCCAAACAGTTCTTGTGGTTAGATATTCCTGTAAATTAGTGTTTTAGTTTGGGTGAGTAATGGATTTGTAATAAGATGTTATTGTAGGCTTCATTTATGTTTAGTTTTAGGCTTTTTTATGGCATAAAGAATAATGCTTTGATTCTTGCAATTGTGTCATCCTTTGCATTAGCTGCTTGGCATGATCATTAGCATAAAATCAACAAGCAGATAAGGACCAAGGCAGTTTGAATAATGCAGAGGTAGTTCTTAGCTCGTTCTTAGCTAAGTTCTTAGCTTAGTCTGATTTGCTTCTTCGTCTTTTTTTAATCAGCACATGCAGATTTTCTTCCATAAATTAAAATCAAATCTCAAAATTGTGGCTGGACATAAATTGCTCATAATTTCCTCAGATGTAAAACCATGATGGCAGAATGGAGCATCCAGTAGAAAGATGATACCAGGAGTTAATCATCTTAATTACATTTTATTCTGATGTTCCATTTCTCAAACTCCACTTCCCAGTGATTAGATTTTATTATGCCTTTATGGAAAGGTCAAAAAGCTCACAGCCTCAAATAGCTGTTCAGTGTTTAAATCTCTACCCATGGTAATCTTCTCTTCTAAATTTGTAACTAATTCCTTACATGTAATGGAAATTGCCTTGTCGTTTTTACTCCATTTATATTGTATTTTTATATTTTTCTCAAAATTCCAATTTCCTTCTGAAATGTAACTTTTTCATTTGGACATGATGTTTTATACACAGTGTTACACGTATAGCTGGAGCCACTGAAACTCCACGGTTCTTATCTCCAAGATGTTTGCAAATGCCTGTGGTAGATTTGCTTTCTTGTCTTTGGAGCTCCTCTGAGCATTCACCTCGAGGCAGTTACCACAGATTACTAAATATGCTTCTGTGTGACTGCTTGCCAAGACAGTCTCCCATCCTCACAGGAGAATTTGCAATTTTGCTCCATGTATATTATTTTCTATTTAGTTTTATTAAAATACATTGAGCTCGTCATGACAGTCTAATTAAGCCATTCAGCTTGCACAGCACAGGCAACTTTTCTTTTTCTTACTCACTACACTGGCAAATTTCTCTGTCATCTGCACACATGATCAGCACAGATGCAATGTCAGTGTCTAGAATGATCTTTCATCAGATGGAACCACTCTGAAGAGAGCAGACTAAAATAGGCCAGCCTTTTTTTGTATGTTCCTAATTATAACAACTGCATTTTGTATCTATGAGTGACCCAGGCTTCAATCCTTTCCATACTAATTCCCTGTAGTGCAAGCTTTTTAAATAAATTGTGATGTGGTTCTAAGTTAATATTGCAATTTCAGATAAAACCCAGCCTGCTGGGAAATGAACTTTCCTATAACTGCTGTGTAGGTAGAAACAAATGGGGATTGATATCGCCTTATCCATCTTCATCCTTCACTTCCTACTATAAAGGTCCAAGAGGAGTATCCTGCCTCAACAGTGGGTCAAGTGTTTGCCATATTCATTTCTTCATGCTGAAGAATGTGTCCTGTCTGTAGCAACCAACTTCAGAATTAATGAGTTCAGAGGGATGTTTGTACCTCCTTCCTCAATTGTTCTGTTCTGGCAGTGTTCAATAACATATATAGTTCCAGTCATTTACTAGAATTTAGTTTTACATCCTAATTAGATACTGCTTTAAAATGTGGCAAGAAGTATCAGATGTGCACGTGCTGTATTATATTATTTGAGCAGTGAAAACTGATAAATACTGCCGCTACAGATCCAGGCCTGAGCATGCTAGGTGTTAAAAAAATGAATATAGAAGTCCTAGTCTTCATCCAAAGGGATTTATATAACCTCAAAACATAGGTGTCTGTCTTTTTGTTCCACATGTGCTTTCTAGTACTCTCAGCTCCTCATAATATTTCTCTTTAGTAATCTTGCACTTTAATGCATCAGGGTCATTACATGTAAAACTATCCATCAAAATGCAAGACAGCAACTTCACTGAAGGCAAAGGATCTGGTCTTCTGTAGTGCAAAAAAATGATCTGGCCAATTCTGAGAGCCTCTGAGGTGCATTGTTTCCAGTGTCTACTCAGGACTTAAGGCATCTCTGAAGAAGCCCTTGGACCCTGCCAGGTGGAGTTCAATAAATGGCTAGCAGTATATTAATGAAAGCACCCTGAGAGTGAGAAAGTCTTGGCACGACATGAGCAAAAAAGAGCCAAGTACTCACCTAAGGTAAATGGCTGTGTTCCCATCAAATACGATTATGCCAATTTATACCATTTCAAGATTTATCTATAAATGTTCCTACACCTGTATAGATGTAGAGATGTGTCCACTGTGAGCAGACACAGACATCCGAGGAAGTTTGACTGCAGCAGTGGCAGCAGAGAGCGTCCCCCCTGCAGCAGCTGCTGCCTCCAGCTCTGTGAGGGAATCTGCAGGACACCCCACTGTGGCAGCCAGACACACACCTCTACTGCTTTCAGGTACATCACTGTGATTTCAGTGTTTTTTTCAAGTTTTCAGGCAGACATGGGAAACAGAGAAATAGCGTTTAAATGGCCACTTGTAATATTTTCTTCTACATAATGTTAAGTGAGCAGAGTTATGCTGTCAATTAAAACTGTCAGAAGGTCTGCCAACCTTACAGAAACCATTCAGCTGAAGTATCTGAGTGCTGCCTTCTTCTTGGCCCAGTACAGCTATAAATACTTAATATTCATGATATGAGAAAGATCTTAATAAAAATATTTGGCTTGAAGTCTTGAACATCAGTAGCTTCTCCTGAGGTCCTTACTTCATTAAATGCAGCCAAACCTCATAGATTAATTGGGAAAAAATGCAGTAGAACAGGTAGACTTATCTTAAACAACATCAGAGCAGGGAAATTAGAGATTTATACTAGCTGTTACCTTCGACTTGGAGAACAAATTAGGTGACCTGAGCTACTAGAACATTTTTCAGAGGCAATTGTCAAGTGATCTTTTAAACTACACACCTGTCCTGTTAAATACAGAAATCTTTCATGTTGTGGGTAATACGGCTCAGCAATGTCGCTAACAAAGGGACAGTGACATGTTTCAAATTGTGCTGTTCTCTGGCTCTTTTAATGTATTTTTACACTGACTGCTCTGGCAGTAGAGGCGGTGTGGGTATGGACCTCGACGTCAGCTGAGTCTGCTCCAAGGGCTAATGAGGCTGGTGGAGAATCCAGGCTTCAGGCTGATGCTCTAGAAATAAATGTAGCACAATGGCACAAATAAGGTAACTTAAGGGCTTTGGTGGGCTGGGAAACTATGATCCATGAGCAGTCTGCCCTTCATTCACCTTGTTGGATCAAGCTTCTCCTTCAGCATGGGCTATAAACAGCCCTGCAGCCCGTGGCTCTTTGCTAGCCCCACGCTGTTTGTGTTCAGTTGGCTGTGAAAAGGGACTGAGAGAATCGTTTCTCCAGTGCAAGGCGTTAATGTCAGTCTCCCACACACATCCACTTTGAGGCAGAACCAAATTTCCTTTTAAAGGCTCTTCAACTTAAAGGCGAAAAATGTGAATCACTGTTTCACCCAGAGTAGGTGTAATTTCTTTTCACTTGACTTACATGACGGCAACCAAACTCAGGTATCACTAATATCTTCTTGCTCTTCTTTCTATTCAAGTTTAAATGTTTTATGAAGGCTTTGCTCTAAGTTTGAAGCAAGGATTTGATCTATGAAAGTATTTTGTTAGTTTCAGTTCAGCTGCTACAGCTAACAAAACCTGAATATAGATGGAGTTGTTCAAGCAAAACACAGATCTTTCATCAACATGTCTTGGTCTGGGGAGATAGTTAAATCTACTGGAAAGAGAACTCTTGCTGTGGTACAAAAGAAACTCCAGCAGCAAAGTTTGTGATTTTAATTTCAAAGGCATGTCCCTTCAGGTACAGACTAAGTTCTACGAGCCATTAACGTTTAATGATAAAATTAATACACCCTAAAAGTTTAATAAATCCTATATATGAATACATCTGTGTTCAAGGTTTATTAGAGGCTGTCAGTGTAAGCAGTAATTTAAGTGCTGTTAAAAAATTGATGTTATATTTCAATAGGCAGTTAAAAAGGGAAAAACACTCACATAGACAAAGGTAAGAGTTGAAAAGGTTAAGATTTCAACTACCATAAAATATCACTGCTCCATGTGATAGCAACACACACTTGTTGAAAACCTGGCACTATATTCAAATTACAGAATCCATTCAATGGGTTCATCATTAGGTTGGACATCAGGAAGAATTCCTTTACTGAAAGGGTTGTTACACACTTAAACAGACTGCCCAGAGAGGTGGCCGAGTCACCATCCCTTGAAGTGTTCCAGAAACAACTGGATGTGGCAGTTAGAGCTGTGCTTTAGTTGACAAGGTGGAGATCAGTCAAAGGTTGGACTCAATGAACTTGGAGGTCCTGTCCAACCTAAATGATTCTGTCATTCTGTGATTATGAGACTCAAGAGGCAGTGGTGTACAGGGCAAGGCAAGTGACAGATCTTTTTTCTTCTCTCCACTTCCAATCTACCTTAGATCTCACCACTCCCAACAAGAGTTATTTGGTTTTTCCTACAACAAAATAGCATTTTTTCTTCCCTTCCCCCCCACCCTGGTAAAACCCTCAGGTAAACAAATCCTTCTTGGTTTTATCCTAAAAGGCTTGGATGAAGTCACCTCTTGCTGTAAAGTTCAGTGCTAGCCTTGAGGTACAGGATAGTAAAAGTTCTATTTGACTCTATATTTTAGAGCAGGACAATAATGCATCCTGGTTCCCTTGCTTTAAAACAGACATCTTTTTGGTAATAGAGACATGCCACAGTCTGTGTCCCCACTGAAAGCAAATGCCACAGCAAATGGACCTTTTGTTATGGCTTGTGAGAATGTATAGCACTTCCTAATTTGAGGAAGAAAGTAATAAAAAGATGGATGAATGCCCATCCAAGTCTCTGTTTGTTTGAAAAATCTAGATAAGAATGTTTTAACAGATAAACTCTTAACTGCCATGTTCCTCAATATTTTAAGAGGAAGGTTAAATGCATGATAAAATTTATAAGAGGATGAGATTTTCTTCTGGGTTTTTTTGGTTTTTTTTTTTAACTTTAAGCTACCAGGAAAGCTAATTTTTTTTATAACTTTGCTCGAGGAGCCATTGGAGACCTCACATGTTCACTTTGAACCTTTTCTGCCCTGAAGAAAAACAGAGAGATAAATTTTCTCCTGAGAATTTTTCAGTAATCAAGTTAAAAGTCAAAATCAAACAGAGCGAAACTCAACTTCCCTCTCATTACTGAGGATTTATTTGCATAGATTTTTCTGCTGTCATAATTTCTTCCTCTTCTTTGTCCAGAAGTCTGGAGTTCTGAGGAGTCACCTAGGAAAGGGTGATAAGAGATGAGTTGTCACTATGACACAAATGTACAGATCCAGAGGTAAATATGTCATCTGATATTTACACTTAAAGACAAGGAAAAAGAACATAAACCAAACGTTCACCTCCTCCTTTCATAATGCATTATTAGTAACAGTACCGTTTTTCTGTAGGGCTCGCACATGTGCTCGTCATTATTCTGAAAGAATAGCACAAGATCAGCTTGATTTATCATTGACATTGTTCCCTGGCCTTAAAAAAAAAAGTTGTCTTTTAATCCACCCCCTGAAAAAAAATGCTGAATGAATTTCTAAAAGTGGGTGAAATAGTTGCCGTAGCCTGAAGGCAGCAACAATGTAAATGCTAACAAGTTACTCAGGTTTTACATGTCTGTTCACCTTCATACAGATCCTACCACCTCTGTGTCTCATACTGCATGTGTTAATGCTTGGGAAGTTCTTTTGGGCCCTATAAACAATCCCATAATACTCCTGAATGTAAACTGAAATACCTTCCTCTTATTCTCTGATGCCTATTTAATAGGCATATTCTAGCTCTGCACATTTATGTAGCGCCCAGTTTTGCCCCCCATACACAATCTCCCATTTTATTACCTTTTTTCTTTCTTAATTCAGCACAATAGCTTGGATTGTGACAATTGCTTATTCAGTTTTAGAGACAGTAAAAATACAATAACCTTCTGTAAGACTGGCCCACATCTTGAATCCATATGTTTGAATGTGTAAGAAAATGAGATCTGATGCCCCTACCATGAAGAAATTAAGCAAGAAAGGGTGACAATGGTGATAGGAAGAGCAAGGAGCAATCCAGGGTATAACTGTACCCTTTAGAGCGGCTTAATCAATGCAAAATTCAGAGAAAAGATGCTCTGTTTCATTATGACCTGATGTATAGTACATTTCTCTCTTGTCCAGTTCAAGTCAGAATATTCTTACTTAGGGCTGAAAAATACATTTACAATCCAGGCCATTTAGTTCACAACCTGTTGGGGGAAGAAACCTCCCACAAGTAAGAAAAGCTTTCTGTGAGCTGAAGTACATTTTCACCAAAGCCTCTGGATCCCGACTGGTTCTTACTGAAGTAAAAGCCACACCATCTGCTGCTGTGAGCACCCAAAGGTTTCACCCAGAAGTGAGAAGCCCAGTACCAGCTGCTTGCCACAGCCAAAGCCCTTTGTGCTCACCACCAGGGCACCCTGAGGGCTTCCCCTGGAGCCACCCAGCTCCAGGCAGGCTCCTGCTGGCCAGAGCAGCTGTGGCAGTACTACCAAAATATTTTCAATTTCTTTTTTTCAGAGGCTAATCAAGTAACAAGCAGACTACCAATTCTTCTGGTGTGAAGGGTTGCAGAGAACAGCAACATCAGGGTCTTCCTGTTAGTCATGGTAGCTGCCTGCAAGCTACCAGGGGATCTGAGCTGTTGCAGCTTGCACACAGGTGAGGACAGGCTGGAAAAAGGACACTTAAAGGTTTAATCAAATGACACATTCATGCAGGCAGCTGCAGCCATGGTGGACCCAAAAATCTCCACAGGAACCACTTGTCAGTGATCTCACACTAGAGTTCAGCATGGGAAGGGACAGACTGCAATTAGAAACATTGAACCTGCTCTTGATCTCTCTCCTGCAAAGCAAGAGAGCAGTTCTAGGGCTGCAGTGGCTGGAGAGGGAGGAGCTGGCACTGGGAGAGGTGGCTGGTCCCAACCAAGGTTTCATAGGCTCAGGAATGAAAAATAACAAGGAAAAGAACAGGTTTCATGTAAACAGAGCAACTGAAATTTGAGCCTGAAGAATTTCAGGAGTTATTTTTCTTTCTGTTTATACAAAATTTATAATGCAAATATAACTGTGTTTTTGTATGCTGTGCCTTTCAGCTCCATTTATAATTTCACCATCATTTTCAATCCTGGCTGATAAATATTAGGCCATTAAAATCATGCTCAGATTTCTAAAGAAACATTCTCCTTTTTTATTGTTGTTGGAAGTGGTGAACTCTTGCCTTCCCCTATGGCATGCGTAGGATGGTTTTGCCTTTCGGCAGACTCTTAAGGCAAAGTAAAACACTTTTCCCACCATGTAAGAGTCTCAGGAATTAGGCTCTTGAGGCTATCCTTTTGGAATAGAGCTGCTGCTCTTGCCCTGTCACAGTAATCCAGCAGAGTCAGCCTCTGAGCTTGGAATCATGGACTCCCACCAATTTGGGTGGAAAGGGGCTCATTTGTCTCAGCTCTTGGGTAGAATGGGGCCAAGTGCAAAGCTGGGGCAAAGCTTCCTCCTCCTCCTCTCCCACCAGGTATTTGCAGGGAGCCATAGGGTCTCCCCTTCTCCAGGCTGAACCAACGCTGTGCCTCCATCCCCTCCTCCAACAAGGTGGGCTCCAGCCCCTGGGATTCACCTGTGGACCTGCTCCCATCCCATCCACTCTCTCCTGTCCATATGGCTTCTGCTGCAGGGGCTTCCTCCAGCCCTGGGACAGCAGCTGCCTGCTGGCACACTGACCATTGCTCCAGTCCTGTCCACTTCATCCCATTGCAGCTCAATTTCCTTGCCTGTTCCACATGCAGGGAGGTCGGAAGTGCCACTAAAATCCAAATTGTCTTTGATGAGGATTAAAAGGTCCCATCCACATGAGTGAGCTGAGTCCATGCTTCTATAAATCACTCCCAAATGTTTGCTCATGCCATCCACTTCCACAGCGACTGCCTACGAGCTCACACCACACATACCCTGCTTTCATCTGAGTGATTCATCACCAAAATGTCCTGACCATGTTCTAACAATGGTCAGAAAAACATTGATTTATGCATTTGTCACTTTCTCTGTAAGATAATACCCTCACCTTCGTTCAGCTGGATCAGAAGGATGAATTAATTATTAATCTGGGCAGTGTTCACATCTGGGGGAGGGGAGAAGCACCAACATTTATGAATTATCTTATGAATACAATATAAATAATTCAGCAGCTATACACACACTTTGTGAACTATTCTCACAAAGGAAATCAAATATTTTCTGGCTGTACTAGGCTTGCAGACTCCGAAAGAAAGAGAGAAAGAAAGAAAGAGAGAAAGAAAGA
>WAAE01013422.1:87099-98395 GCA_013400495.1 Nicator chloris
AGAAAGAAAGAAAGAAAGAAAGAAAGAAAGAAAGAAAGAAAGAAAGAAAGAAAGAAAGAAAGAAAGAAAGAAAGAAAGAAAGAAAGAAAAGAAAGAAAGAAAGAAAGAAAGAAAGAAAAAGAGAAAGATCCTAAAACATAAAAGCAAACAAACAATGTAAGTAACTGTGATTTTAAAGATCCCATTGGGAAAGTGTGCCCATGTCACATTTACCTGTGACTTTGTCCACCATTTTGGGGGAAAAAAAGTGCTTTTTTTCTTAAGATAAACACTTGTGAAGCTCTAGTTTTACTTGGGTAAGTTCATTTCATTGTATTTGTTTATTGCCTTGTGTGTGTGTGTGTGTGTGTGTGGAATGAAATCTCATCCATTCTGCAATATGCCAACTTTCATAAATTAGAAGAAAACACCTTTAAGATTAAAATTGTATTCCTGCCTGTGGCAATTTTACCAGGAGTTTAACAAAGCCAGAACTGAACCCTAAAATTTCAGAAACTGGGGGAATGTCTATACACAGATTTTGAATCCACTGGACTTTTCGAGTTCACACTCTTTCACAGCTGCAAAGCCTTGTGGTTAAAACAGAATGGCAGCTTATGTGAGTTAGGCAAGTGAGGTCTTTCTGACCAAATTCAAGGGTTTTTTGTTCTTTCTTTATAAACCCTAGGGGAAGAAAATCCCCAAACATTTCTTTCTACTCTTCTTTGTTTGCTGCATTATGTCCCACTCGGTGTACTTCTGCAAAGAATTTGTTCTGCCAAAGGCAAGTAAAGTGTACTGAAAGTACTTAAGTGATCTGTTGATGGATCATGTAAATACTCTCTTTAGAAGGGTACTAATTGTAGAGATAATTATAAGCATTTTAAGGGACTCTTTTTTTTATTGACAGCATAGCACAATATTAGCAATCCATTTTATGAGCAACACAATCATGCAAAGGAAATGCTTACATTCACTGCAAAATAAAAAAGTACAAACTTCAGTTTAGAGGGTGGAAAAGCAAATTAGGTATCACCTACAAGATACCCTTTTCTCTCTCAGTCATTCTTTCATACTCTGGGACCATCTCCAGGCAGAACATCAAGCCTGAAACCTGTCCACAGCTTTATAATAAAGATCTGAAATTTGCTTTGCATATTCTTCTGCAGAAAGAAAACAAGGACAAGCCCCTTGGCTGCTGTAAATGGAAACAGCTCCATTGGCTGTAGCAGTGCTCTGCTGCACTGCACTTCTTCTGGACATGCTTCCTACAATTTGAAGCATTTCTGATGCAGAGGAAAAGGAAGGGGAGAGCCTGGACCACCATTTCTCTTTGCTGTCTCTCAGAAGCCACTTCAGATTGATCCACCTTAGGAAAAACACATTGCTTTAATTACATTCATTAGGAACATGATATTTTAACCTATTCTATCTCATCATAAATTCTTGTACCTTACCCAAACTCAATTTATTTAATCCCTTGTTTAAGGGAAGGCATACTGCTGCAACTACCTCTACATCATGAAAGTTTTATTTAAAATGATACTTAATAAGAAAACTAAACTTGTAATTTAGTTCCCCATTCTAGTTCCCCATTCTAGTTAGCTCTAGGCAATCCCCTTGTTCACCTTTGCTTGGACATACCTTTGAGGCATGAGTAGGATAGCACTTTATCTGAGAGGGGCATTGTGTTGTTGCATGAGCTCAGGCCCTTGATGGCTGGTCACAAACACCTCCACGGCTGACCTCATGCTAACCTAAACATGCAGAGCAGTGTTTTCGTTTCAGAATCATAGAACCATTAGAATTAAAAGGTGGGGAAAGACCTTCAAGGTCATAGAATCCAACCTTTGACTGATCACCACTTTGTCAACCAGACCATGGCACTGACTACCATGTCCAGTCATTTCTTGAATACCTCCACAGATGATGACTCCACCACTTCCCTGGGCAGCCCATTCCAATGATTAACAACCCTTTCCGTGAAGAAATTCTTCCTGATGTCCAGCCTGAAAATCCCCTGGCACTGCTTAAGGCCATTTCCTTTTGTCCTGTTGGTAGTTGCCTTTATTTTAGCAATAAATAGGGGGAATTGCTTCTCTACAATTCTGTCACTACAATGTCTTCCAAGAAAAAAACAGAAACCTCAAGAACAAACTCATCTGCTACTCTCAAAAGAAGGAAAAGCATCAAGAAATCATTGTTTGCTCTGTTCCTAGGTTTGGGTAGGTCAGGGACTGATCTAAATTTTGAGTTCTGATTACTACTGAGAAGTAAAGAGTACATGGCTACAACTGGATGGGTGTTCATAAGGATCCTAGTACAGCACTAAACAAAGACATCTTGCAATGCATCTGGAACAACACAGCTGTTCTCTTTGAACTGTCAGGATGCAGCAAAGGACTGCTGGCACCTTGGTTCTGATGAATTCAGTGGGGTCTTTGTGAGGGTAAAGGCTAACATGTGAGGTCCAAGGCACGTGGCTTTAAATGAAGCATGTTTGTATATTGCATCTGTGCATTTCTTGTGCAAATACACACACATAAAAATACACTTATGGTTGTGAGCCCTCACACATTACTGAAAAATCAGTAATTTCATAAGTTTGTTTTGGCTGATGATTGCTTTGTTGGTTTCCAGCAATTTGTAGACTTAGTAAGAGAAGATAACACCACAGTTAACAGTCACCCCACCAGAAAGATTCAGGCAATTGGTGCCTTTGTGAGCCATCAGGAAGCTTCCACGGAAGCTCGTAGAACACAAGCTGGTCAGCTTCTCCTGGCACTGGCCAAATGGAAGAAGGAAAAAGTAATTACACTCCTTCCAGTGACCACATTCCAATTGGAAATGCTCACATGGCTCTGGCCTGCAGATAAATCTTTCTAGCTGGACTACCCATTACTCTTACAAAAGTAAACATAAACACTGATGAGTGCAAACATAGACTGTTATGGAAATTCAGTGATATCTGAAAACCTTGCAGCTGCTCTTACTCCCAAGTAAGTCCAAGTTCATCTGGAGGGACTAGAATTTGTAGAATTGAGAAGTCCAAAAGACTGAAAAAAACCCCCAAGCCAGTGTTTTCTCTATCTGGAAAGTTACAGAGCAATCAGCTTGAAAAATTACAGGTTCTCTCATCTAATCTTGAAGCTGATTCTGTGAACACATAGTGCTGAAATTAGACACCATTTTAGGTGGTATCTTTTTAACCTGATGAGATCCTTGTGTTGCAAAAATCCTTTGCATATTGGTTTGAGTATTTTTGTCTCAGGGTAATTTCAGTACCTTGCCCCTTTGTGTTCTAGTAGGGAAGCAAGTGAACAAATGTGCAAATATGCCATAGTAAATATGGAAAGAAGGCATTGCTTCTACTCTTACCACAGAGGGATTGATCTAAATTCATTAACATGCAGACATGGAAAACTTGATTGAAAAAATAATTGAAAAAAGAAATTGCAAATAGCATTACACTAGATGTCTTCTAAAAATGTTGGTTTTCCACATAACCTTTCTTTTTAAAGCATTTAATTTTTGATAATGTATAAGTGTTTCTATTCAATTTGAAGCTTTTCTTGAAAAAAAGAAGAAGAAACATGATAAATTTAATAACTATAATCCCAAGTGTACTTTGAGTTCCATGTTTTAATATTCATGAAAATTTTGGGCTCACCTTGCATATCTCAGTTATGTTTTCTCCAGTCTTTCATGGTGGACAGAGTTAGAGATTTATTTTAGATAAGTTAGATAGCATTAGATGGTTAACAGCCTAAATTAAAAAACAACCAAAAAACCCACCCAAAACCAAGTAAAAGCTTACAGCTGACATGCTAATTCTATTCTAAGGGTAAGTAAAGAAATATTTTAGAATGAAGAATTTTATGTAAATGATTCAAAATATTTCAAGTTGACTCACAATTTTTCATCCTTCATTGCAAAGTTTTAATTTAATGAAAATTAAATATTTAGAGTCTTGAAAAATAAAAGAACAAAAGATCCTAGTACAGAAAATTCTAAACAACATAATCAGTTATGTTCTTTTAATATTTCCCCTCTTAATCAAGAAAAAAGAAAGGAAAAAAAAAAGTCAGCAGCCTACACAGAGCCAATTACACAGAAAAATCATAAGCAACTGCAACCTGTGAAATATTGCCAGTCAGAAATTCACCATAACACAATGCAGAGGAAGTTATAGTTTGAAGCCCAAGCTGTCAAATCTGAATTTGGAAGTCTCAAAATGCCTAGTTAAACCTAGTGACACTAGGCACCCAGGAACTACCTCATTATTATCTCCCCTAACTTATGTTTCTAATACAAACATCAAATGAAATGCTGAAATCAGTGAGGAAAAAAAACAGCACTGTAGGATTCAATGAAAAGGAAGGAAGGAAGGAAGGAAGGAAGGAAGGAAGGAAGGAAGGAAGGAAGGAAGGAAGGAAGGAAGGAAGGAAGGAAGGAAGGAAGGAAGGAAGGAAGGAAGGAAGGAAGGAAGGAAGGAAGGAAGGAAGGAAGGAAGGAAGGAAGGAAGGTAGGAAGGAAGGAAGGAAGGAAGGAAGGAAGGAAGGAAGTCAGATTAGTTGATTTGAGAGTAAGGAGAGTTGTCCTGGTAAAGAATGAAAGAATAATTTTGGTTGTAATGAAGGTCTCTACTGATTTATTGAACCTGTTCTCCCTTGCTGCTTAGTCTTTCAAATCACTTTCTGTGTTACTTAGGAACAGCAACAGTAAAAAAACCCAAACCAACAAACAAAAAACAAACAAACCCCACACACCACCACACTCACAAACAAAACTATTACTCATGAGAGGTGCATTCATCCCTACTGCATAGAGTGTTTTTCCAGGAGTTAAAAGGTAATGAAAATTAAGGGTCTTATTATATTTCCAAGGAAGTAGTGGCAAACCCACTTTTGGTTTCAAGAGAAACTAAAACTTTATTTTATACCTGAATGTCTTAGTTTAAATACTCAGTTTTTAAACATAGCTGGCCAAAGCATGGAATTAAGAAGTATATTTTCAATCAATATATATTCATTTTTATTTCATTTTGCATATCATAATACTGTCTTTTAAACATTTCCTAATACTGTATTTTTAGTTTAATAATCAAAAATGAACTGAGCCTCTTCTCCCTCAAGTGCATTTTCATTTGTGCCCACGTAGAACGCTGGACCCCATGAAGAGAGGCTCTAAACTGTACCAGGTCAGCTACAGCCATATAGAAATTAGGACTGAAAGGCAGGCCTGGTTCATTGCCTGTGTAAGAGTTTGGTTTACTGCTAGAGCAAAGGCTTTGGAGATTATTTCCTTTCTTAAATAAGGCTCTAGGAAAAACTTTTGGAATATGAAAAACAAAAACCACCCTAAGCCAAAAACTTCAGAGAAAGTGTTTGTTTTAGACAAAGCTATTCCTGTTAAAAACAGAAACACAGTCCACTTCACACACATCTGCAGAAATAATGCAGGCGCAAATTTGGAATACAAAGTAAAAGTTCTTTGTTGTCAGGGTATTAACAACATGTTTAATGAACATTTGTATCAAATAACCAAGACATAAATATTTAGCCAATCACACTTTGGCTTCTCAGAGGTCTGCGCTTGAAGGTTTGCTAGAAAGCAGCATTGTGATAATTTGCTCTAAGCATATTGTGTCATAATGTGGGCCTTAGGACTTCTTGCTGCCTTTTGAGGCTCAGTGGTCGTGCTTGGTTTAAGATTCCAATCAAAGGACATTCCCACCAGCTGCTTCACTGGTTAATTTCCTTAAAAACCTGCCACTTGCCTGTAACTGCGTGCTGTAGATCCCCCATGTTTGTGGGATAGACTGAGAAGTCCTCCGATAGCTCTTTTCCCTCATGTTCATTCTTCTGGAGGGCTGAGTTACTTCATTGATAAGTTAAATGGATCACTGTCTTTAAAAACAAGCCTTTTCCCAATCCTTTTGTCATTACCAGTACTCTTCTCCGTAGTTCCTCCATCATCCTTCTTGAAGTGCAGATAATTGAATGGGATTACTTCAGCAGACATCACAGCACCGTGCCAAGCAGAGATCATTCAGCCTCTGCTCTCCTTCCTGACACATCCCTTTCTGTGTGCCCAGTATTAACAACAGCTCCTTGGGCCATGGCACAACACAAGGTTAATTTTCTTCCAGCATTGGCATCATATTTATGAGTTCCTTCAGAATCCTTCTGCCCTCTATTCACTGTTCCCCAAAAATGGCAGCTTGCATCTAGAAAGGATACAGCATACCTTGTGTGCTTCAGTAGCCATAGAGATTGTGTAAAGAAAAACTATTTTAGAATTCTTGAACCAAAAATTTTGCTTTTGGCAAGCTAAGTGATCCATATGTCTTACATTTTACAACAGTGAATCATGCTTTAAATCCTGAGTAATCCCAGTGAATTAAGTGAAACCTTTAAAAGTGTAAAATATTATTCAATGCAATGTCAATATAAACAGGGAACTGTCGCAGACTGCATCTACACCACTCTCAGTCTAAAACAGGAGTGCACTTGTGAAACTAATCTCCCCTTTTTTGCCCTGTGCTGAGCTTTGGGACACAGACCAAATCGGTTTCTGAGCATGAGAACTGCTTTCCCTTACTGTGAAACTAACCCAACCAGTGCACCTCAAGAGCATGTGCAAGATGTTCCTGTCAGGCAGCCTGCAGGACCAGCCTCCAGCTGGACACCCCCAGCCCCAGGAGGTACCCAGATGCTGATGTTGGTGCAATGCACACACTTGGTCCCTCCATTCCTGCTTCACCCTGTCCACCTGCCCACAGACATGTCTGTGTCTTGTTTGTTTGCTCCTCTGCATGTGCACTCCTCCTAAGAGGGATTGGGCTCTCCCTCTTCCCTGGGGCTTGTCCTGCCTGACAAAGTCCCCAGTGGGGACCAAAGACCAGGATTAACAAGAATTCTTCAGGAAGATTAGGCCTTCCCAAGGGTAGACTCCTGGTTCCCACCTCACTTTAGCCACTTTGGGAAGTGTGCAAGCAGGGCTGCTCCTGCTGCTGGTCTCAGAGGGTAAGATAATCCTCACAGGACCAGGGGAGACATCTGACAGCACCCTCACAACACGCAGGATTCATACACCTCCAGAAAGCCTGAGCAACTAGAGGTTGTGATGCATAGTTAATGTCTCTCACATCCATAGCACAACCTCCTGCTAAGTCTGGCTTCTCTGCAGGAGAACTGATCCTGTTCATTCTCTAGGTGTTTCACTGTCTTGCAGCCAGCTCCTAGGTAGAACTACTTTCTCTTCTAAAGTCTTTCATGGGAGGAAAAAAAGGTTTGAAATGATAAACTGTCCCAGACATTAATTCAGCACAGCTGGGGCCATGCAACACTGCATGGATGAGGAAAGACAAGAAAAGAGATGATCACCCCTCTCTTCTTTCTATTTCAGACTGGCAGGAGGCCAAACTGTCTCTAAGAGTAAATTAGAGCAACATAAAAAAATCTCTGTTCCATCTGAGGATCCTAAGGGACCCATACTGCTAGCTCAGCCCTTCGTGTCAGCCCACTAAATAGATCAGAGGACTGTAGATTACATACATCAAAGATTCTGATTTATTTTACCTTAAGTAATAACAAGTACGTGTTCAACATACTAAAGAGTATCTTCCACATAGTAGATAGGAGTGTTGCCCTAACTTATGTAGATTTTTGGAAGAATCACCAAATCTGTTCTTATGATCTCATAGAAAGAAGCAAAAGCACATTCAGTGTGATGCCTACCTAATACAGTGTCCCTGAGCAGCACATGTGCATTGGTTGTATAACAGCATGGGGAAGGAAGGATGAATAGTGCACTCTCTTTGCAACCTCTGCAACAGAGTAACAGGATCAAAATTCTTATCAGAGGTTATTAGATTAGATCGAATTCCTGCTAAAGCTTAAGGAATCTAAATCTTCACATCTCAAAATGGTGGATGAAAAATGATCACTAGAAAGTTCAGGTATTAGAGGCCACATGAATCAAAATATAGAGAGAAATAGGATAGAAAAAGGATCAGAGCATGCTTCCTTTGCCAAATCAAAAAAATTTTGACAGTTTTGTCTTCCAGAAACTTTGAAACAAGGTCCTCCACTTTATCTGATAATATCATTTTAATCATGACGTATACTTGCACAAGTGGTC
The DNA here is from genome assembly GCA_013400495.1 of Nicator chloris. Lineage (NCBI taxonomy): Eukaryota > Metazoa > Chordata > Aves > Passeriformes > Pycnonotidae > Nicator > Nicator chloris. The sequence goes on from WAAE01013422.1 coordinate 95,224, forward strand.
ACAAATTAAGCAAAATCTTTCAGTCTAATCTAAAGATATCAATAAAGTAATATGTGGGGGAAAAAAAAAGTGATGGTCTCAATTCCTGAAAATATCTTAGTCAATCAGAATTTCCTTCTAAAATTGAAACTCTTGGTATTAACAAGTGGCTAAATGAGAAAATGTTTTTTGATGCTGTGAAGCAGTTGCTCATGAGTGACTCCATCAGAACATTTACCTGAAGAATATCAAATATTTTAAAGATGCTCACAAAATAGAAGTCAAAGCTTGCTGCTACAGAAATGCTAAATAGTAATAATAATGTGCCAAACCTCTTTACTTTCCCACCACAAATAGTTTGGCAGGACACCTCATAATAGGAAAGCTAGGCATTTAACATATTTGTAAGTGTGAGAGAGCAAGGGCCTACCATGTCACATTTCCCTCTGTCCCAGTAGTCTGGGGATATCTACAAATTTGTCTTAAAAACTTAATTAGCAGATACTCTTTTTTTTCAGTCCATAACAGGAGAAAATAATTAATCTGCATTTCAGGCTTTTTTTTTTCTTTTCTTTTTTTTTTGTTGTGGGGAGAATTATTTAACTAAAGTAATGTAAAAGCACAAAAGCAGATGCAATTATTTATTTTTTAATTATTCACTTTTTCAAGAGAACTTATTTTTATTTAGAGAATGGAAAACATGGGGTGAGGGGAAAACATAGAAACAGTTACCAACACAATACAAGATGACGAAGCACTAGAAAAATAACAATGGGATTCATCTTGTAAAATACAAAATATTTTGTCTTATGATCCCATTATCTTCCCAGTAGGCCAACCCTACTGGCCCTTGACTTTGATTGTTTCAGATTAGGGTTTCCATTTTAATGAGGGTAAGAAACCTCAGCTCTGGCTCCCTTCATTTGGAGCTGCAGGGCTGTGGCACTGCTGCTGATCACCATCATAGCTTCAGGCATTATGGAACTGAAAAAACAAGGCTCTTAAAAAATGGTGATTTCTTTTATACATGGTCACTTTGGCCTCTTCTGTTACACAAAGGCCAAAATTATTGCAATGGCCAGAGTAGTGATTCACTCTTCTATCTTGTACTTTACCGTCACTTTATAGGCGGGGACTTTTTTTTTTTTTTTTAACTGGAAAACACCCAAGTCCTTATCACGGGTCTGTCCTCTTAGCGAAGCATAGCCTGAAAGAAGTGCCTTCCTTGATAACCTTCATTTGAAGTTCTCGGCAAGGATTACGTCAATATTTAACCCCGTCTGCCTGGGGGTGGGGGGGGCTGCCGGCTGCCTGCCTTCCCGTGGCCCGGACACAGCTGTACAAAACCAGGGATCGGACTGGCCACAGCATCAGTTCGGAGAGCGAGGGGAGGGTGCGTGCAGCCCTCCAGAGCTGCCCTCCCCTGCAGGACTGACTCAAACTCTACCAGAAATAGGCAGCGGCGGCTGCGCCCAGTTAGAAAAGAGGGAAAGTCACTTCCTTCTATCCGTATGACGTTGCAATATAATTTCCTTGCCATCACAATGCCTTTAGTTGCCCACCGAGCTTTCCATGCCTACCTCCGTCCCCCTGGGCGCCCAGCAGAGCGTGGCCAGGCCTGGCCAGGCTGGGAGCAGCTGTCCGAGCGCCTGGCCGGGACACGGTGGCTGTCTCGGCTGGGGGTTGGAACTCTGCGGTGCGTCCCTGGGTAGGCCGCAGGGTGAGGGTGCGCTGCTCCTCAGCACTGAGAACCCAGCACACGGCCGGGAAGGCTGCCAGGGCAGACCCGCCGTGCTGCCGCTCACCAAAGCCTGCGGCTCCGGACACCCCGGTGTCCCGCCGCCCCCTCACCACGCAGCCCTCCTGGCCATGCTGAGCCACCTCCTCAGTGTGGGCGACAAGGACGGACCTGGCACAGCGGTGACAGCTCCATCGCTCTCCCCAGAGCGCACAAGGAGTGAGTCTCAGCTTCCTTGCCGGGCGACCGCGCCTTGGAAGCTCCGCAAGTCTTGACTTAGGACCATTTTCTCATTCGTAAGCCCACAGCACTTTAAAAGCAAGCAAGCAAGCAAACAAAAAAGCACAGGAGCTCAAAATTCTGGCCCATCTCGCTATGAATCTGGAGGGTGTTTTTTGTTTGTTTACATTGCCGAGTAATAAAAACGTAATGTAGGTTTTGCATTTGGAGAAAAATAAGGCGAATGGGAGCTTACTTAGAAAGGGAGACACGTGTCTGCCTGTCTGTCTGAGCGCAGATGGCCTTGCACTGCAGTCTCGAGGCTCCGAATCTGAAAATGAATCACATCAGCCCGCAACATTTCCCAGTGTTTCGAGAGTTCTGCTTTCAACACATATATGAATGTCTGTAGCAACGATCTTTGTTGTCCTGAATTGGGTGATGTCATGTTTTTCCATCAGGATACAGGGTGACAGCACATTTGTAGGCTTTGGGCTAAATGTATAACGAGCATGAAATTCCCTTTAATGTCAAAATAAGACCTAAAGAGAAAAAAAGAGTGGAAAGGTCATATGGAAAAAAAAAACCTCCAATAATAAATATGATTTTTGGGGCCGCGCGAGTCTGGCTGTCACCGGGATGAGCCCACCGAGGCAGACAACCCGGCAACATCCCGATAATCTTATTATTTGCATGACATTAGCCATGAGGCCGGGGGGGGGGATGGGGAGGNACTCGCGGCGGTGCGGTAGCGGCGCGCGGGGCCCTGCGGAGCGCGGTAATGATGTCAACTTGTTATTTACTTTCCAGCGCCGGGTGACGGCGCAGCACGAAAGGAGAATCAATCGGCCGCCGGGTGACCCGCCAGGCGCAAAAAAACGGGAGCCGGGCGGGGGAGGGGAAGCACATGGAGCAGCGTTGCATCATCCGCCCGGGGGCGGGGGGGACATGGACGGGACACGGGGACACGCGTGGGACGGGCGCGCTGGAGGCTAAAGAGTCGCAGCTATGCTGCCCGCGGGTGTCGCGCCCCAGCGAGATGCAATAAAAGCCGTTTGTGCTGATTCACAGCCCGCCCGGCCCCCGCGCTCCGGAGCGCTGACGGGGCAGCGGTGGCGGCGCGGGGAGCGCTCCCGCAGCGCCGCCCGGGCTGTCCATCCACGCCACTGCGCGGGACGAACGGCCGCGTCTCGGGCGCCGGAGCGCGCCCCGCGGTGCCCTGCGCGAGCAGCGCCG